>VXBI01000290.1:1132560-1309535 GCA_013397375.1 Toxostoma redivivum | reverse complement strand
TTTTTTTTTTTTTTTTTGCGTGCTTGGACCTGGAAGCTCTTGCTTATTTTTTTTAGGGCATCAGATAGCTGATCTTAATAAGGAGTTTATTTTGGGAAGAAGAAAGTGTGATGATTCAAACTTTCTGCCATTTTGTCTGAAGACAAAGAAAGGGATGTGTCTCTTTAGCCTAGGCAAAAAAGAAATAACCAGTGAATACTTTTATTTTTAAAGAAAGAAACTTTTCCTTCCAGCACAAATACACCCACTCATGCAACGAATATTTTTTTTTAAAAGAAAACTAATGCCCTATTAGCTTTGTCTCAGAAAGGAAAGGTATCAGTTTTGAGGAAAGCATGCTGGCAAGTCCACTCTCTGTGTTATTTCCTCCAAAGTCTTCACCAAAAGATGCAACCACCCTGTTACATAGTAACATTTTCTTCACCACATTTTCTTATAATAACCATTTTAATAGGAAAATCATTTAGGCACAGTGGGAAATACAGACCTTCTGAAATACTGTGGGAGTCTTATCATCCCTATCATCTTGCTACCCTCACGAAAAGGCTAGGAAATTGCTGTTCTGCCACTGGTGATAGCCTTTTCTGGTGATCTCTATGATGGGCTACTAAATCAAAGTGAAGCTGGACTTGGTGGCCATGCGATTCCTTTGAGGCCCATAAGAGATCTGACAGGTCTGAGAACTGCATCACTTTCCAGGTCTTGCATCCATTTTCCACTGGATGGTGAGGTCAAAAAAGGCTGAGGGGATTGCCTTTTGTTGCTGTGTTTGTAGTATTCATTCAATGGGCATTTCTTGGCATTCCTGCTATTCTACATGAAAGAAAAAAAACAAGACTATCTTATAAATTCTTACTGCAGTTATACCTGTCAAGTTTCATTGGGCTTGTGAGCTTGCATGCATGACTACGGGCTCTCTGCCAATGACCTCTATGTTGGTCTTCTTGCACACTTGACCGTCAATCGCCCCACATGCTCACCATGACAGAGCTTTGTGTGGAACATCAGGTGCTCAAGTATCCGGTTATCTGTGGAGGTATCGCTTAGATCACCTACATGGGTAGGTCAGTGAGACACATAAAGCAACATACACATGCTTTAATAATAAAATCTCACAAGTAGAACTAAGCTAACTTTAAAATAATTTGTGAAGAATACAGAATTTTCTTCTCTTAGAAGAGGCATTCACAGGTTACTACACATCTTGAAAGAGATGCACTTGCAGTCATGGGATATAACACCAAGTAACCACTACACAAATCAATTTTAAAATGATGACTCCTAATTTCTTGCTAAGGTGTAGGAAGATATTTCATAACCAACTGATATAATATTTCATATTACTTTCCAGCTGTGTATTCTTCTCAATATTACTTGCCTGAAATGCCTGTGTGTGTACACAGAATTATATGGAATAAAAACTTTGGAAAAATGCAAGGAGTAGTGTGCGGAAAGAGATTTCAGAAATGATACATAGGAATGAAAGGAAGTATGTTAGAAGTAATGGCAGAAGGAAGAAAGAAGTAAATTAAAGGTAGAAGCAAGCCTGCTGTTCCTCTTTTCGGGGCAGAAGGACGTCTAAGCCTAGAAGCTTTATTCTAGAAGATTTTTATCATTCTTTGAATACTCAGGGACACTAAACTGCCTGAATAAAGAAATCAGATGAATCCATTCTAATTAGGGATATTCCTGTTGCTGCTGTCTTGTATCACTTGAGGCAACTGGGAGGCTATAAGTAACAAGCTTATTTGATCTGTATTAACTGCAGTTAAATGGACACATGGATAAGAACTCTATTAAAAAATCAGTGTATGCGATTTTGGCTGCTGAGTCTCTGTGGGCTTTCACATCTCGGATGGCATGGAGCCCGAGGTTTCTCTCCCGTGATCCTATTGAGCTTGGACGTGGCTTTTTCTACGCCCCCACCCTTATGTCCAGAGTTATGTACATGTTTCCACATATTAAAAATGCAGTCTATACTGCTCAGATTTACAACGTTAAGTCTCTCCAGACATATCCATCTCCAGGTCTATGTGCACTCCAAACCGTACCATTCCAGCCAGCTAGTTCCTCTGGGCTGTTCTGTACTGGCAGAGAACTTGCATAAAACTGCAGTGTTAATTTTTTCCTGCTCACTTCATGTTCTGTACCTCTCCCTACAATTACTGTAATCCCTTTAACCCCACAACCTCCAACACTCACTGTTGATAAATTGGTAGGTCGGATGGCCTTTCACCTCATTGTCACCGCTGGAAAAGTGCTAATGGACATTTGTAGATAGGATTGCCACCTGACCAGAGGCTCAGTTTGTGCTTGCTGTGCAGGCATGGGCTTGTCACACAAAGCCTCTACTCCACATCCTGTCTGTATGTATACTCTTTTGCATGCATACTGACCTCAGGAATAGTTTCTGTTTTTTTCAGGGCAACTGTTGTAAGCAGATGTTCTTGTTAGAACATCTTACGGTCAGTGAACTCAAGAACTTGTTTCATTCTGTTATGCTGTGTATGTGGAGTAACCCATGTACAGGAGGCTTGAGATGGTGAGAAGGGCAGTTGATAAATTAAAAACAAACAAACAAACAAACAAACCCCCCCAACAAACTACACCCCTCCCGAAAAAGAAAGAAAGCCCAAACCGAAAAACAAACACCAACCGTTATTTGTCACTCCTTTGCTGGCAGTCAATTATAAAGAAACTTTGAAAGACTGCATGTCAGCAAGATAGGAGGGGCAGCAGTGCAGATGTACTGCCTAGGTTCATCCATCATTACCTAGCAAATGAGCCGAGTAGCTTGTGGGCAGGTACAGAAGCCCTGGCAGGCAAGCAAGAGAAGAGATTATTTTTGCATATCTTCTGTGAATCTCCAGGGAATTCAGTGGCGTTCCTTATCTCAAAAGCTTGTAATTAAGAGGATGGCATCTTTGGGCTGGAGAATTCCAGAGAAAATCATTTTCACAGCACCTAGAGGGCTCGATGTTGTGCTTGATGACAGATGGGAAACCTTTATGAAGGCTCCATAACCTCTCGCCCTTAGAGACTGTACTTTTGACACTGCAGAAATTGGAAGGATATAGATGTTTTTACTCGGGTGATAGTGTGGTGATTTTTTAAAACAACGAGTCATTTATTAAAAGTATTTTAATGAACTATACAAACAGCGAGAACCTGACAAAGCTTGTGTCATTGCTGAGAGCGAAAACATAACTATTAACTATAGAGTGTTTTGCTTATGGAGACTTTTCTATTGCACGCAAATAAGATATAGGAAAAGACTAGCAGATAGAATTTCATGTTTCATCTTTTCAGATCATGACCTCAGGAGTGTCATGCCACTTCCATTAATCCTTTTCTCAACTTAAAGATCCCTGTGAATATGAATAAAGTTGTATTTTAAAAACGAAAGAAAGAGAGAAAGAGAAAACAAGACTCATTCACATTCCGAGTCTGCTTTCTGTCTCACACGTATTACATTTCACAAAACAGATAGAAACAATAGAGCTTATTAAGAAAAACTTGTTTTGAATGGCAAATTAAGCATAATGAAAATACACACATTTTTACAAGTAGTTATTTTTTACACCAATTGAATATATTAAACCTTTTTAAACTATGTACTTGTCTCTGCAAAACGTTATTCTTTTAGCTCATTTGCACCATATCACCCTGCTATATATTTTTGTTTAAAATTTTAATTCGGTCAGTTCAGAAACCTGGATAAGCATCACACCTTGTCTGCAGCCAGACAGTAACCAATAGGGATACCCTGGACATTTATGAGCCATATCAGCGTTGGTTTCCAGACTGAACAGGCTGATGCATGGATTCCTCCACACTGTGGCTTCTTAGACAGGAAAAAACTTATTATATTAAAGAAGATATCTCAGCATTCATCTTTGATCCAAATACCTTTTTAGTGCAGTGTAAATCATCAAAATAATATAATGGTTTGTTTCCAGCTTGAAAAATTATATGAAATCAAGAAACAATCCAAGAATCTTTTAATGAAAAGTAAACTTGACCTAATGAAAACTTATTTCTGCCTTTTATCCTTATGTATAAATATATTTTTTTTTGTAGTGGGGGGGCCACAAACGAACCATGACAACAGTGAAAAAAATACAGATAATAGCAAAGGCAAGTTTTTATCTCCATCCCCCATATTTTCAAAGTCAGAAGCACATAAAAAAGGGTGCAGACTTTATCTCAAATTTTGCTTTATACTGTAAATGTCTTCCTAATATGCACAAACTTGTGTATCTAGTATATAAAAAACTTAAAACATAAAGGGCTCAAATGTAGAGCATTAAGGTGGACTGCATTTTTCTATTTCTTAGGTATTACAGCAATCAGGGAATTTATTTTTACAGCCTGAGATGTCAGTATGCCACAGAAGCATGAAAATCTCACCATCTGTATGCTCATGGACAATCTCATCAAGTACACTCAACGACAGACTTAGAATAACAAAATTTAAACGCTATTACTACCGCCTAGCTGTACATGCACTCAAATCTATTTTAAATAGCAATCAACCTGAGTTATCATGCTGCTAACCTCAGGCCTAAACCAGTTTATTCCCTTTCAGTGTTTTCTTATCCTCACAAATCCTGCTGTAAACCAGGCACATGCTATTTGAAATAACATTTGTTTAATTAAATGTGAGGTTACACACAGACTTACATAATTTAATTTGGCCAAGTGCTGATCCATAACCTAGCAAAGGTTCAGGAGTCAAGCAACAGCTTCACCTGGCAGTTTACGTAATGTGCTGGGCAATGTCCTTCTGGATATGTGTTTCTTGTCAGTGCCAGAAAGAAGGATATGTTTTAGTTGGAACTCTGTTATAACAGACACTACATAGTTTAGATTAACTCCTTTCAGTAGTACAGCATCAATGTGTTATTGCCTTAACATAAAACATACAGATTATGTAAATCTGTAATAAATACTATTTTGAAGTGTATAGTAATCAAAAATCTTTCAGGGCAGGATGGAATGGAAACTGAGAAATATTGGAGAGTAAACATTCCAACGCTCATTCCTCTGCTTCTCCTTGGCAGAACAGAGCACTTACTCTAGCTGGGCTGCTAATTCTCCAGCCCCAGGGCTTGCCCTGTAAATCCTGCAGAGCATGGACTTCCTGGGAAAGCTAGGGCCAAAGAGATCCCTCAGAAAGCCTTTCTGCTGTCTCTGCAGACCCTGTTGCACTGTTTGTGAAAGGGAATGGTGGGTCCTGGTCTGCGAGAGAGCCAGACCTTTTAGTACCTCCTCACAAGGCACACACTGTGTACATGCAGAGTCATTCAGGCTTGCAAGGCCAAGCAATCCGGGAGGCAAAAGGCAGTGGTGAAGAGAGGCCGTACCACTTGCTGACTGCATGTTTTAGCATTCCGGTCTCTAGTTCCTATGCAGAGCTGCGAGGGCAACGGAGCCCCTGGAGTCCGTCAGTAATTGGCACAGCTCTGCATTTCCCTCACCTCGGCGGCCTGGTCTGGGGTGCGGCAATAGATTGTCTCTCACTGGGCAGCCGCTGCGCTGCCAGCGCGGCCGGGCCTCCGGCGGGGAGCGCGCCGAGGTCAGCCCGGAGCACCCGCGGGACTCGTACCAAGAGCTCCCAGCCTCTGCCCCTTGCGGGGAGCGCCCTGCGGGCTCCTGCCAGACCGGGCTCCAAGGGCGAATCTCAAATCTACCACTGATACCCAGCAGCCTGACAGGCTCCCCGGGTGCCGCCAGCCCCACTGCAACTCTCTCTGGGTTACCACCTATGCCGGGTGCGGTGCTGCCTGCTGCGGAGGGGCCGGGTAGCGTTGGGCTTGCCATGCGGCCAGCGAGAAGGAGGGATCGCGGTAGGCAGGCAGGCGGAGGGAAGGAAGGAAGGAGGCCGGGCTGATTAGCATGCAGCAGCGCTCGCAAGCCCGGCTCCATTGTTTTAACACCTCCCCTCTCCTCCGCGCCAATCTGTCACCGTTCAGCAGGCGAACGCTGCTGCCTCGAATGCTGCTCTTCTCAAATGAGACGGATAATTAGCTGCCCCGCACGAATGGCGCACTCTTCTCACCCCTGATTGCTATCACCTTCTTGCTCCTGGCAGTTTTGACACCTCGTAATCAGCCTGCTGCTTTTTCTCTTTTCTTTCCCTATTTCTGATTTTTTCTCCCCCTTCCTTCTTTTTTTTTTTTTTTTTTAATTTTTTTTTTTTATTTTTTATAATGCAATCCCAGTTGCCATTTGGATTGAGACTCCTCTGTTGAGTTAACCTTGTATGATTGCAGGGGAAAGGGGAATGTACGGTAGGGAGGGGAAGAAATCGCCTCCTCTGAGTCTCATCTGCTGAGTGAACCATGGGTGGGGGTAGAAGCATCTCGGCTTGATCCTCCAGTGCTTTTGTTTGTAAGGGGGAACAGCCTCTCTTGAGCATCCTCTGAATTAATATTATCTCGAATGGGGAAAATCGTGTGTTGAACGACTCCTCCTCTCAGTTAATGGAGAAAAGACTGCATTTCTATTATCTGGTTAGATACAGCCATACGGGAAGGGATTTTAAAAGCAAGTTCACAGTAAGCCAGGAAGCTCCCTCTTCCTCCCGAGTAGGCAGGGGAAGGCAGGTAACTTCCTCAGCCGCTTAGAGCTAATTCACTGTTTCATGGGAGTTGGAAGAGAGATCTGATTGGAGTGCGAGATGGGAGAGGGAATTTCTTTCCTTCTGATTCTAGATAAATAAGAAATCTCAGTTAATGCTCTGGTGATTTCTGAGGGATTTTAAAAAACAGAGGACTCGTGGAATCTGTCATAGGAGCGTTTTCCTCTCCTCTAACAAGCAGTGACAGTCTAATTACTGGAGCTACGAGCAGCTGTCGAGTTAGCCAGAGAGACAGAGGAGCTACATGTGTTCTACCCGGCCACCGGCACGGAGCCCTCGCCGCAGGCTGAGGCAGCCGTACCGCCGCAGCGTCCCTCAGAGAGCTCCCGATAGGAATTGCACCGAGAGAGCTCCCGATAGGAATCAGGAGCAGTTTGTTTCCTTGCGAGCGCTCCCGCGAACCCTGGCTGTGAGCGCGGAGAGTTCACGCGTCGCGCACCGTCAGCTCGGGGCGGGGTGACAGTGAACTCGTAAGAGAGCCCTGAAACTGCTCCAGCCCCGGGGCTGCCCCGGAGAGGGCTCCGCTGGCCCTGGCGGACGAGTTTGCTGCTCTTCCTGTCCTCTCGAGTTCCTTCCACCATATTTATTATTTTTAATGACATTCTACTTCCCATTTGCATTCAGGCTCCTCTGCCGGGTTGTGTGGAAGAGGGAGGGAAGGGGAGGAATACTGAGCCTCCTCTGGTGAGTGTAATAAAGCAGATGTCCCTGCTGGCAGCAGCAGCCGCCTCCAGGAAAGCTGTGTAGGGGGGGCCCATTCAGGGACCGCACTCGCCTCCCACTTCGAGTCGCTCACAACTGCTTAGCAGGAGACTTATTTATTTATTTATTTCTATTTCTTTAAAAACTAAACTAGTGCTCCTCGCAGTGGTCTGATCGGTGAGCCTATCTGGATGCCCTCAAGCAGCAACAGTTTTACGCACGCAGGATTAGTTTCCTGAAACGTTGCACTAGGCAGGAGCCCTCAAAATGGGAGAGGGATGGGTTCTGTTGGTCGACGAGACTTTGGTCAACCGTGTTCCCCCCGCCTCCTGCCGCCCTCCCCGCTGTGCCCTAGCTGCGAGGGACCCCAGGCTGCCTCCAGCAACAAAGAGCCTTGTCCCCGTGCGGGGACAAGGCGGAGGGCTCCCGGCTCTGCCAGCTCGAGGGCTCCTGGGGAAAACGCATCCACGCGTGGAGGCGGGGGGGAGAAACAGATGACTTTATTTTCTTCAAAGGTGATTCGCAGTTTGTGCATCTCTTAATAACGCGAGCTCATGAGCTCGGATTTCACGGCTGAGAGGACGAGTCGGTGCTGTGTGCTGGGCTCGCCGGAGATGTGCGAATCCCCTTCCCTCCTCCCAAGGCTGGAACCTGCGCCTCTCCCGGGCACCACCCCCAGCCGCGCTCCCCGGGGAGGTGCTTCACACCCCGCACGGCGCGGCCGCGGCCCAACACCGCCTCTTCAGCGCTGCGGGCCCGCGGGGCCCAGAGCTCCCAGAGTAACAAACTCTTCCTCCAGGTCATGGCGCAGACGTGCGCTGTACTGCTGTTCGTTACAATACGCTCTGTTGACAGCCCGTCACAAACATGACATGTTTAAAATAGAGAAAATAATTGCAGAAAAATCCATTTCTAAAAATTACGCAGGTGTTAATTCTCCCAGAAATTTGTCACCTGCAAACAAATCTTTAAAAAGAAAAAGTGTTGTGCTTTGCTGCTATTAAAATATTAATGCCAATTATCAATATCAGGGCTAAACTCTATATTCAGTTCAAATGCAAAAAGCACGCACCCTTTGTCATTAATTTAAAATACTTGGCAACACCCCTATTTTTAAAATTGATATCAGTAAATCTAGAAAATGTGCCAACTTTATCAGACTTCAATGTTTCAAATAAACACAAATTTTAATTGCATTGAGAAAGCCATTAAGCATATTCAGATTAAAAATAAAGTCACTGAGATTTGGGTGATTAGGTTTTCCCCTTTCCTTTGTAGTCTGCACCAGATTTGGGCAATCCATCACAGCAGACCAGAAGGGATGACAAATAATCTTTGGTATTGTTAGTTTTGGGAAAAGTTTAACCTTTTCTATCCTTAATATTAATATAACCTGTTCCCTGAAAGCCTTTTTAGTAATTATTTATGCTATAAAGGTACATGAACAAGATAATTATTTTTTAATAATATGTAACAGATATTAATAAAATCATTACTGTTCCATTTTGGAAAAAAGGTCATTTATGTGTTACTTTTGATTACTCACTTTAGTAAAAAATTCATCTGGGAAAGTCAACCATTCATTTATGTTACTAGTGAACAAGCCTATCCAAATTCTGGCCCACCTGGATTCAGCAATTATGATAATTATACAAGAATATGAATTAAGAGGTTCACTATTGTAAGTTAAATTTGGAAATTATATAATATAAATGAAAAAACAAGGGCCTACTTCTCTTCCTGCTTAGTTCAGGGAGAACATAATTATATCACTGGATATTGTAAAAAAAAACCCCTAATATTACCAATTTTTGCCAGCTAGATTAAGGCATTAATCCTGCAAATCTACATTCAAAAATATAGTCACAACTTCAGGCCTATTCAGGCAAAGATTAACTGGAAAAAAAAAGCATTTGACATCACTCTCAAAGTTAATAGTGAAGTATAACAAGCAATAATGTGAATTACAGTACTGAGTGACTTAGTTACATTTTGCCTTGTCAAAAGACAACTAAAAATGTGCTTATCTGACAATTTCAATCATGAACTCTTGTTACAAGACGCCTTAATTCTTAAACTCTTATCTGTTGAATAAAAAAATGTATACATGTACGCAAAAACAGTGAACCATTGAATTCTCATACATTAAGACTGTACTTTAAAGTGGGAATTGAGATGCCGAAGAAAATCTTCCTTAGATGTTAGAGATGGTGGGAAAACTTCTCGACAGAATTCACATATTCCACACTGATTCAGTTCAGAGTCTGCATATGCTTGTGCCAGCAAATCATTGTCTTGAGGCTGCCAAATGGGCTAAAAGAAACAGAAAATTATTATTGCTGAGGTTTACAATGTGGTTTACATTATGCTGTTGTTTATATTTATATTAAAACGAATACCTGCCTCTTTAAATTAGGATTCCTTTACAGCTGCCTGGCCAGAGATGTTAACTAGAGAGTTCTCATTTAAGAAAAGCAAGATAGGACTTTGGTTTTCTTTAAAGTTCTATATCCACACTATCCTTGCAAATATTTAAAAATACCCTGGTATCTATTAACGATAAATATTGCTATGAGCACAAGTCTGTAATATCAGTCTCGTACATACTAAAGCTTTTTTTAAACTTTGTATTTCAGTATTTTACTACAGAAGCCATAGTACACAATAGCCATTTAGCAGAAATGAGAAAATATATTTTTGCCTTAGAATAAAATGTTTCTTGTACAGAGTTAATATTATTCATATTTTATTTCCATTCTTATTGGCATATAACTAGTTTTCAGTTTACTTCCAAAATTACTACATCCATGTCATGGCTTAAGATACTTATTTGCTCTGGCTGCCTTTTAGTATAAATGTGTCACAAATAATCTTGTTTGGGATTCCTCCTGCCATGACAGCGTCAAACTCACTGGAACCATCTGAATATCTGTCCGTGCATTCAGGCAACTCTATAAACTACGTTGTATTTGGTTCAGCAGCTGCACTGCTCTTGGTCCCTGAGCTAGTTAGTTTCAAGCCAGCCAGTCTATTTATTCAACATTGGAATTTCAAGGCACTTAAGCCCAGAGTCTAAGTGTACGCTATTTAGAATCGTACCAACTAGGAATCAAAAGATCTTCTATCAGTTTTCAAAGTAAAGTTAAAACTTAAGTTTCATAACTTTAGCATTAGCAACACAAGATCAAATAGTTACATTATATGGCCAGGACAATCAGGTTTTGAGTAAATTGAAAACCAAATGCATCCTTGTTGTGACTACAAAGTAGAAAGAATGGCAGCAAGCTGGTATGAGCTCTGTGTGGGGATAGAGCTTCAAAGAGAGTGTGCCCTACAGGGTTTTTTGGCTCAGTTTTTCCCTCTTGCTTCACTCACACATGGGAAGGCAAGGAAGAATACTTTACAAAGTCTTCTCTTTAGAAGTTTTAAATTTCTTGCTACTGATACCCAATATTTTTAATTTTCAGCTCTTCTTTAAACATCATCATGCCAAATAGTTAAAATCTATTGTTTATTTCTCCCACGGCAACCCACTGTACAACCAAGCTGGCTTTCACAGCAGTTAAACCTTTTTAAACGACCCTGAACTTCTTGGGAGTCAATTTCCTGCCCATTCGGTATTTAAACAGTGTTTAGCTTATCACATAGCAATAGCAGATTTACTGTCTTTCATTATGGTCAGCAATCCATATAATTAAATTGACTAATTAGTAATTAAGTGCAATCACACCACTTTTTTCAGCTCAAAGAGTCTACTTATTGTACGTTGCTGGTGTAAATTGCATATTAAATCTATCTAGACACTGACACACTTAAACAAGTTAACACACAAACACACTACAAAAATGTGTTTAGAATTATTTGGTTTTGATATGATAGAAAGCACTGTTTGAAAAAAAGATAAAATAGTATTGTAAAAACTATTTGTCATTTGGAAACAAGGGGAGGTATCCATCCAGCAACCCACACACGCAGGCACTTAACTTCCATTCCTTGAGTGCTAAGCTTGTGCTTAATATCCTTGTCAGAACAGGGATCTATTTAAGCAGAAATTCCATTTCAAAAACAATATTGAGATTAATAGACTACTGATTTGCTTTTAAAATCATGAACATACTTAGAAGTATTTTTGATGGAAACAACTCCCTCAAACTGCAAATACCAATAAATATGCATCTATAGGAAAGTCTCAGCTAAATGCAGTCTGTAAAATCCTAGGTTCCCTAATATCCACACTTATTTTAATCTACTGCTCTTTTCAGTCACGTTTTTCTTTTTTTTTTAAACTTACATTCTAAGAAAACAGTAAGGAGTTTTTAGATTTAGTATCCACATAGAAGGAAAGAGCTAAATTTATTACACCAACTGAGAGCAGTTCCAAGAACTTGCTGTTGCCAAATCTGCATTTATGGGGTTTTCCATTTTATAAGTTAACATATGTAGTAAATAGTTGAAAGTTTTATCTACACTAGAAAAAAAAAAGAGGTATATAATTCTATCCTTTTTGGCTTTCCTTCATTTTTGGAAGGGATGATAGAAGCTGTAAGCAGCATAACCACCCCCTAGAAAGGTGGTAAAAATACTAAGAACAAGTTTATGCCTAAAGTTTGCTAAGGTTAACACAGTGAAAAGGGCATGTATACAAGTAACTTTAAAAAATTACTATTTTAACCTACATATCTATTATCTATTACCAAATCTTTAGCACAATTTAGAGTCAGAAAAAGCCTCTAGAGCTGAGTCCAATTAATTGGGAAAAATACCAAAAAAACTATTTTGAAAGCAGTGAATAAAGGTGATGGATATTTAAATATACTGATATACACAGATCTATGTTTAATGGATTCTAAAGTAATACTGGCTTGTTTCAAACAAACTTCTGAATAAGAAATAACATTTTAATCAATGCACTGCTATTGTAGATATGACTTTCAAATAATAAACAGTTCACCATTAGCTTTCTTTTTCTCTGAGTGCTAGCATTAGTACATTTTTCTCCACAAAACAGATCATTCACATTCTAAATGCTGGCTCCAAATTAATTTCCTTATTTTGCAGAAATACCAATGGTCAAAGGCTTACTGCTATTCAGCCACTCTTCTGTACTTTTTAAGCTGCATGCTCTCCTATCAATTTATAACCACATACCAGCTGTTTCACTTGCTGTAATGTACAATGCAGGGTGCCATCTATTGAAAAATGAATACACAGACTAACTAATAAAAGAACAGGCTGGAGAGGGAATACAAAAAAAGAGGATAGTAACAAGCAACGAAGTGAGTTCTTCACAGTTCCACAGGAATTCTACTAGCAGTAAAACAAATGTGTTAATTTGTTTAACTTAGTTACAACTTTAACTGAGGACCCAATGAAAAATACAATGAAAACTGTAATTGTAAGTTGGTAAAGAATTGAGATCTCCTACATTACAAATAGATATTTAAAATAGTTTTTGAAAAAATCAAGCTTATAACATCAAATTTTCAGTGCTTTAAAATTTTCACTCAAAAGTGGTTTGCAATGGAAAATTAAACTAGATGGGGTAAATTTTAGGGGAAGAAAACATCAAAGCTATCATGTCCTACAAGACTTTCCAAATGCTGGTTTTGCAGGTCATGCAGTAACCAAACAGAAAGGTAAAGCTCTTCTGCCACATGTACCTTGTCATTAGGAAAGAACATAAAACTTAATCCATGTAAATAGTAAAAATATATGAATTCTACCCTCAGAGAATTCCTAATTATCACTGTTTGCTTATTCTTGAAAATCTGCTCTTTCACAAGGTACCAGAAAACCCACAGAAATAAAAAAAACAAACAACACAAAATCAGTCTATAAGGCTCCATAATTTTGCCAGTGTTCAGCTGAGACAGGATGTTACACAAAAGAAGCAAAGTATTCAGGGACGTGAGTGTCAGAACATGCCAATATGATTTTCTGCATTACAGCTACTGGACCTTGTTTTCAGAAGCTCCCATGGACTTCAGGCTGTAACTGAGATTTAAGCCCAAATTACATACATAAAATAAAGTATTTTAGCAAACTTTCCTTCATTCAAAAAAACAATTACGCTTTTTTCCTACAATGACAAAAATTTAAGTTTCTCAGAGCAGAGGAATATGGTGTTGTTGATACCTCAGATTGAGACAAAAATTAGCTATTTTTTTCATAGTGGAACTATTTATTTGTTTAGCTTTTTAATTGGTTCATTATTCTTATTTTCTGCTGTACATGAAAAACAATTAAAACAAATGTGTGCCCTATACAACGGAGATCAAGGGTAGAAAGAAAGCAATCTAGGGGGCAATTTAGGATTAATGACAGCTTTGAAATAGATATAGAAGCAATTAATATCTAGATGAACTGAAATTTGTAAAAGCATCCAGTGCTTATGTCTGCTTATATTCCTGACGTTTCACTGGAAAAGCATCTTGCACACATTCTGCAGTATTAGGAAGAAGAAATGACAAGAGATATTAAAAGAGATATTATTATTTATCTTTTAAAAAAGGCTGATGAGGTTTCTTAGATAATATATTAATCCAGTCTCAAAGATCTTTGTAAAATGTGTGTCTGAATCATTACAATTTTTTGAAATACAGAGTATTTATAGAAAGATACCTGATGAGGACCTCTGACGGTTGTTCCAGCAGCTTCTAAAGAAAAAATTACTTCAGGTACAGCCTGGTTTGTGTGCTTAGGTACAAATGTGAAACCACTGTCTGTTGTTTTTAAACATGATTTGTCACAGGTATTTTCTATGGGCATCTTTGCATGATCTGAGGGGTTTGTTTTGTCAACAGTAGTTAAGCTTTGTAAAGCTGAGGTCATGAGATCAATGCCATGAGCTTCAAATGAGTTAGATTCCAATTTACTGAGGTTAACAGCACGGTCTCTGTGCTCCAGGTTAAAATTATGATCTTGAAGCATGTTTTCAGATATACCAGTACAAGGAACTGTTGGTTTTTCCTGAGTGCTCTGCAAGAAAGCAGAGTCATTGTCTGTAGGTGGAAACTTGACATTAAATTTAGAAAGTGATTCTACAGAGTTGTTGTCCTCATCTTGGCCCACTCCTCTTGGTGTGATAGATGTGATGCATGATGCACCTCTATTTATATCCTTTATAACCCGAGGTTTAAAAAGCTCTTCTGCTTGTTCATCAGTTTTATCAGTGCACTGTATCGGCATGGAAAACTGTATTTCTGTGAAGAAAGAATGAAGAAAATATTAAATAGACCATTGAAATACAGTTATTAAAAATTTGACATTAGGGTATTATTTTTTGTCTTCCTTCCCTGCTTTTTTAACTGTTTCTCTTTAAAATCAGAATGAGGTGCAGTTCTCTTTCACAAGCATTAATTCTGACACAAAAACTATCAAACAGAAATAAAAGGAAATTACTCTCTTCTAGTAATTATATTTTTCTTTGATTTATGGCTATAAATATTTTCATTTTATTGAAAATTATGTTGTCCAATACTCTTAACACATACTTGCATATCTACTGAAGTGTTCTGGCATAAATAGAAGCTGGAACCCAAACCACTTCACACAGTGCCAAGAACATGCTAGGCACCATGAGCACGATTTTAGAAGGTATTCAGGTACCCAACTCCCACTGGTTTCCAAATTAGTTAAATATTTAAACTGACTAACTGTTCAGAAATGGGACCATGTTTTCCCTTTGTTTTGAGAATTCATCCTTCATTTTTGGCATTATATTAATAAAAATGGTAATGGTTACTCCTAGCCAGGTGAGAGAATAACTTCAGTATAAACTGATTGTACATCAGCCTACTGACAGTGGAACACAGAAGTAACAAATCAAACATTAAATCTATATAGCTTTTGTCATGTATACCTTTACACACAGTTGATTTAAGCACTCCTTTTATCATCTATATAGTTTACATCATGTATGGCTTTTCACACAGTTGAGTTAGGCATTGGCTGGGAAATGAAAACCATTCTTGTAAAGTAAATGGCCAAACACACTTCCTCCAAAATTCCCATCCCCAAATAATGAAGTTATTAGCATACAATCAAACTATTACAAAACAGTTCAGACAGAGCAATTTGAAGCAACAAGATACATGTCAGCACTTCATGTAACAAAACTTCAGTAATGGGTGACCTAAATTAAAATCAAGTGCTGAAATCAGCATACTTTGCTTCAACTGTGTGCATTTGGCTGGTGTTCATTGAAATAACTTAAGAGTCTGATCCTACTATTAAGAAAAGTTAGTAGAGAATACCCATAGTAGCTTACATTGTATTAAAGGTAAGCATTAGCAGAACTGGACATTCAGGATCTCTCACAGTTTCAACAAAAATCAAGCCTTCCCTTTGTTTTCAGGAAGTGTTGGATTAAGCTCTTGTCCCATATAAGAAAACAGTATTTAAAAGTCTGCACAAACAATTCCAGAAAATAAGTCCTCTGAGTCTCCTTAGTCCTGCAGTTTTCCTCTAACAGATATGGGGCTAGAGGCATTCATAGCAGACATCTTTTGAACTGACAGCTAAATTAAAAGCAAGCAAGTGCTGTCATTCACACAGTATGATGGGATATCACATGTAGTAAGTGCCTGCCTCTCACTCCAAGGGACAAAACAATTACAAGAGTCATTGATGTGATGACTGTCTTTTATAGCATGTGGTTTGGAGCATTCGTCATAGAATGCCAAAACTGGCGGTGCGTTTTCTTGGTGAAATACTGAGCACCATGTGAACAGACTTGAAAAAGGCAGATGGTAAACAGTGGAAGTACTTCTATGTATGTGTAATTTGCAGTATTTTCAAATATAAAGCAAAGCTTTCAAACAGTTGAATCACAATAAGAGCTTAAGTATGATATTACCAGTTTCAGGTTCTGGCTTTATCTTAAATATACTCAGTTGGTCTGTTTGTTCTCTGGCTAGCTTACATATTCGATGACACTCTTCTTTCATGTCCTGGAAAATAGTCTCCAGATTCTCTCTGGAAGATCAAAATTGTAAATTAAAGAGTCAACCAATTCAGCTTGTTGTGACCTTTAATCTAGTCACACCCACAAACCACAGAAAAACAATAGTATAAGCTACTCTTCTTGGATATCTTGTTCCTCAACATATGTATACATATTTTTGTTCTCCTCAGTAAAAGCAAGCAGAAAAAGGAAGAGGAAATGTTGTCAAAGAGTTGTTTAGTCATATCATACGCATATATATTTGGACATAGGAACTGAGCCTGCAAGGATCACCCCCAAAAATCCAGCCTTTCAATTCTTTCAGGAATTTTGTAGGAGGAAGAATTTATCTTTCCCAAGGGTACTGCTTCCACCTCAGTTCTAGGGAAAATAAGATGCTGTCACTATGAACAATAATTGTTTTTGTTATTGCCAGTGCACTTCAGACTGCAGAAGAAGGAACACACAAGCATTTGTTACAGCTCTCTCCTTCTCTGTCTACCTGGCATTTTGGGGAGGAGTTTGTGAACTCATTCCCTCTGGTTTCAGACAGTATCATATGACTTTTCTTTTTATTCTGAGGACTTATTCTATTATTTCTTCTCCAGAGTATCATATGGGAATCTGGTATTTAGTTATCCGCACTGAGAATGGTAAAAATAGTTCATGCTGGTGTGAGTTTATTTGCCCAAAGGCACTGTTATTTAGTTACTGATGCATCCATAAAATTCCACTGTGATATTTTGATAAACTTGCTGAGTAATTTATATTTTTAAGCACAATATAATGGATTTTATAGTGAGCTTCAAAGATGAAAAAGTGAAGTTGGTTTTGTGTTCTCTTTTGTGTCTTTACATTAAAAGATCTCAAAAGGGATTTTTCTTTAATCTTGTGAATTGTTTTCCTTTTTTATTGCTTATTCATATAACAATCAGACTGTGTTCCTACTTCTGTTGTGTTTTTCTTTTTGAAGACACAAATATCTGTTTATAGCTCATTTGAAAAAAAGATCTACAGAAGTAGTTAAAATTGCTACTGTTAACACATTCTGATGTGATTTTGTGTTAAAACATTCTGATGTTTTGATAAATAAGAAATAATAAAAAAATGAAGTTTCTAATCAGAACCTAAAAATATGGCTATGATTAGATGAGCAGTCTTAATTTTCTAGACATTTGTGATACTATAATCTTACTAATGTAAGATTACCAGTAATCTTACCAGTCACATACCTCTTTCCAAGAAAACAGTAAAGTAAGGAAGCTATTTGAGAGCAGGGAGACAGAAGACAGGTAAGGGTTTTTAATTTTTTATATATAAATCAAAAAGACAAACAAGTCTTTCTCACATTACAGTCTTATATCCTCTCTTTCTTATCATAAAAGACTAATGAGCCAGACTAAAGATCCATGTGGTTCACCATGCCTATGTATGGGAATGGTCAAAAGAAGATGCCTAGGTAAGAGAATAAGAAGATAGCAAGAATTTTATACTTTCCCTTAATATTCCCCTAACATCACCTTAGAGAATCTGCTCTTTGACCCCAGCAAAGTTGTTACAAGTGGCATTACTGCCTATCCTATATGAAAAATGCAAACCTAGGATTTTGGTCAATATTTTTCTGAAATCACAGGTGGAAGAAGAAATCTACTGCTTTTGACCCCTGGTCATAGCAGGGGCTTGCTGGCTTCAGCTTATAGATAAACTTCAAACTATCTCATTTAGGATGCATCAGGCCAAGAATTATTTCTTCATGCTACCTATCAGACCTCTTCCTGGCAGCACAGCAGGCTCCTGTGCTGTGCTGACATCAGTTAATCCATGAGGCTGTACATTCATGTCCAGAAGAGTTAATGCAAGGAAGTTAATGCTTATTCAAACCCCAGCATTAACATCCACCGGTGTTTCCCAGAATTCAACCTCCTGCTGAACCAAGTGGCTAATGTTCTCCCTCCCATCTTAGCCCTCCATACTTGTAAAGCTCCAGCTATGATTCCACATAGTTGTTGGCTCTATTATCTTCCTGCATTAGGTCTTTGACCTTTGATGCTCCCCCCTCCCGACTCCTTGCCCAGCCAGTTCTTAAAGTATTGTGTAGAAAAGAGGGCAATAGCTGGCCTTAATTGCAGAAAAGCCAAAAGCAAATTTGAAAAATGCTGCAGAAGTATTTACCTTTCAGGTGAAATACCAGAGATCCCTAGAGATAATTCAGGCTTATCTGGAACAACTTTCTTACTTTTCACCTTGAAGTAAAATATGAAAATATTGAGCATGTTAGCATTTTAATTTTGCACTTTACCTTGATATGAATAAAAATGGGGTCCTTCACCTAGTCCTGTTGAAAGCTCTCAAAGCATTGTCAAAATGACAAAAGCAGTTTGTGTGAAATTCCTAATTTCTTTTAGGTTAACTTATTAACTCATCGAGGCATTTCTCTGCTCATATTCCCTTGAAAGGGAGCTAGTTCTAAGAATATTGCTTGCTTGTAACTCATTTTCAGCCATGTATAAGGTAAGATTCTGTCTTTTGTATAAGCTTTTCACCCAGCTATTTTACCTCTTATAAATCAATTTATTCACTGAAAATTTCAATGAACACATCAGAAGCTAATATGTCAGGAGTTCTAGCAGTTTTTTAGATAAGTTATTAACTTTTACTACCACCATGTGGTTCACTCCAGTATTACATAGTTTTATATCTGCCAGGCATTAAGGGAAGTTTTCATAACCAGTCACTAAGCTGCAGTTCCACTAAAGCTACATTACCAGATGGCCTGGGTAGTTCATATGTGCTCCAAGTCAGACACGAACTTGAGAACGCCTGCCAAATCAGCTGATTTCAAAGATGTGTAAGCTTGGAAATCTGTATAAGCTGATCCATTGCCTATAACCACAGGTGTGTCTTACCTGTAATGCTGAAGTGGGCTGCAGCTCCTGTAGATGTATTTGAGCTGCCTTACATCCAGCAACACAGGATACAAGTCCTTGCCACAGTAAGCAAAGCAATGCTTAGAAGTCTAATAGCAACAAGTTTTGTGTTGCTGTGCTCCTAGGCTTGCCTGTGTTCACTTTAAATTAGGTGGCTAGTATGTGTATACATGGTTAGATTCACATCAATGATTGCACTCTAGCCACACAAGGACAGAATTGCATCCAAAATGCAAAAACAGGGTGGTGCAAAAATCAAAAAATCAACTCAGTTTTGGTGAAAACTTCCAACTAAAAATTATAAAACAGAAATGCTAATCTGGAGTTTTCACAAATATGAAAATTTTCAAGATATACCAAAAATAATTAACATACCAACTTAGCAATATGTATTTAATGGTGTTCTCTTTGTGCTTTGTATAATCTGACAGTTTCCTAGTAATTATAGAATGATAAAATTTAAACTAAGTTTATTAGAATAATTAGTAAGAATTCCAAACATTTCATGTTTGAAAGAAGTAATAATTTACAAGTATTTGTCTTTTTAAATTTTATTTCTACTTAGTTTCTTATCTTACCTCTCTTTTATACGTTGGCATCTGTATACCCTTTTGTGCTTCATTTAATTCTTGCAATTTGCTTTCCAGATTTCTTATTTTATCATCTTGATTGGAAATAATAGATAAAAGCTTCCTTTCCTTTTGATTGCTCTTGTCCTCAAGTTGCTTCAATTTCATGCTCTCGCTGTCTAACTGTTCCTAAAAAATAATTTTAGAAACACAGGTACAATTAATAAATTTGAGGCTTGTGGAATATCACCCTTCAGCAGTCTATAATAAGCTACATGTAGGTTTTGCATCATAAGTAAGGGTCAGTCTTGTTTATTACATTAATAATTTTCAATTGACAGTAAAGACCTTCTACACATAGCTGTAAGTCATCAAAACAACTGTATCTTCTGAATTTCTGCAAGTCATATTAGTGTTTATACAAAATAAAGACACTTTCTTGGTTCACTTACTGTATCATTTACATTAACATTTTATGGATAATATTTTGCATATATGATATATAAATTAGTATTTAATTTCAGTCTTATACCATTTGGAATATGGTGATAATTCCGCAAATTGAGCAAACCCAAGAACACAATCACACAATCACAGAATCCTAGAATATCTCCAATTGGAAGAGATCCATACACACCAAGTCCAACTCCCTGCTCCTTGCAGGACTACCTAAACCTAAACTACAGAATTGAGAGCATTGTCCAGATATTCTTTGAATTCTGAGAGGCTCGGTGCCATGAGGCTTCCCTGGAGAGCCTGTTCCAGTGACCAACAGCCATGTCAGTGAAGGATCCTTTCCTAATGCCCAACCTGAACTTCCCCTGATGTGACTTCACTCCATTGCCTCGTGTCCTGTCGCTGCTCACCAGAGAGAGGAGAGCAGCACCTCCCCATCCACTGCTGCCCTTGAGGGCGTTGTCAACTGCAGTGAGGTCACTCCTGAGCCTTCTCCTTCCCAGGCTCAACAAAAAAGTGACCTCAGCTGCTCCTCCTAATTCTTGCCCTCAAAACTTTTCACCACCTTGGTCACCCTCCTCTGGACATGCTCTAATATTTTGATGTTCTTTTTGTGGCACCCAAAACTGCACACAGTGCAGAGCAGAGCAAACAATCCCTCCTTTGCCCAGCTGGCCCTTTAGGCTGCCAAGGGACACTGATGACTCCTATCAACTTGCCATCAACCCAAACTGCAGATGTCTTTCTGCAGGATTGGTCTCCAGCCTCTCATCCTCCAATCTTTATGTATAACCAGGATTGTATTGCAGATATTTCAGTCCTATAAAGATTTGTGGAACAAAAATCCCTGGCTGCTCTCACTTTGATGATCCATCTAGTAATTAATGGAACTTTTAACTGCGTGGGATTTTTGTGGAATAAAGAAGAAAATAAAATTTTTTTTTAATATGCTCAAAGAGTAGTTGGAAAAATTGTCAAGAAACAACCTACAGTTGAAAACTGCTGCTATGAAAACCTTATAGTTGTTAGTTTATGAAATCTAGGGAACTGTATCGTGTCACAAGAAGTGTCCCCAAGCCCCATGATTGTCTCTGCTAGAGAAGTAACCCCAAAGGGTTAACTCTTAAAGAAGAATGCAAGTGAAATGCAGTTAAATAGTCTGTAGACAGGTAGGGTAAAATGTAGAGGAAAGAAGGGTGAGGTTGTGAATTTGGAGATTAGGTAGGTAGGGGCTACCCTATTAGACAAAGACAGCCATGCAAGGATAGGTCCAGAGCTGGTTTACCAAGACACCAGCTGGCTAAGCATGGATGTGTGTACATGCAGCTGACACAACTGTTTAGCCTCAAAAGGTTAGACTAGCTGGATAAAAAAGAAAAAACTGCATAAAAATAACTTTGAAGGCATTGCTTTGTAGTTTAAATCTACAGTAAGAGCTTCAATGCAACTCCAGACTTGGGTGGTATCTTAAGGATCCAGATGAAGCCTCTTCTGCTCAGTGACTTCAAAATAGTGTCTAAAAATGGCATGTTTCAATCCCGAAAAAACTCCTTAATCCTAACTCTTCTATGCTTTGCATTTCTGACAGGTCAAACTCAATTTCCCATTTAAACAAGATAAGGGGATACAGCTTCTCCTGTGTTTTTCTTCATCATTATTTGCTGGAAATCCAAACACCTAGGAAAAAGCTTTTATCAAAGATAAGTCTTGCCCTTGTGGAACAATTGTATCTTAAGGACAGTAAAATAACTCACTGAGCTGTAATACAGCATAATTTATCTCTTTGAGACTATTAAAGCTCCAATTCACATGTGGGCTTTCAAAGGCCTTCAGATAACTGGAGGCACTGCAGTAATGGCCAGTAATAGTTCTCCGCAATTTCTCCTACATCTGCAGGAAGTGAGGACAGGATTCAAGCAGGAAGGGAAAAAAGCCACATGAGAAGTTGCCATGCAACATGCTACAGTGAAGACATTATCAGTACATATTGATGGAAATCATCATTCCGGTGCACCATCAGGATACCAGGAAAAACACTGGAGAAACAATTACACCTTTTGGGATCTTTCAATAATAACAACCTTTCATAGCTTGATAATCTTAAGAGTTTCCAAGAGCTGCCTGGTAGTTTGCAATGATGTACTAACCCTTATAAACTGGCTGAAGATGACAAAGCTAGTGCTTGATAAACTTCATAAGCTTCATAAATTTTATAAATATGTCACACAGTTAAGTACTCAGTTATGTACTTGGCAACACAATGCACCTTTTAAGCATGCGGATATTAGCTGTCAGCAAAGTGGTTACATATGTATTATGAACAGATCAGTATCTTTTCTTTTGCAGAGGCTTTATAGGATCAGAAAATAACTGAAATTGGAAGGGACTTCCATGGTTCTTTAGCTTCTAATCAAATCAGGGTCAGTTACAAAGTCTGATCAAGTTACTCAGTCTGGTCTTGAATTTCCCCAGGATGGAGACTGCACAACCTCTCTGGGCAACCTTTTCCCGTGCCTGACTGTCCTCATGGTGAAATGTTTTCCCCTATGTTCAGTCTGAATCTTTCCTATTTCATCTGCCCATTGTCTCTTATCGTCCTGCCATGCACCATCATTAAGAGCCTGGCTCCATCTGCCTGATAACCTGAATGTAGGTATTGGAATGCTATTAGCTTTTCCTGAAGCAACCTCTTCTCCAGGCTGGACAAGAGCAGTTTATGCATCTTCTCATGGGATATGTACTCCAGCCCCCAGTTACCTCAGTGGGGGTTCTGCTGAACTCACTGTCGTTTGTCAATGTTTTTCCTGTACTGGAGGTCCCTAAGCCTGACGTAGTATTCTTGATGCAGTCCAGTGAATGCTGAATAGAAGGAGACACTCACTTCCCTGGGTGTGCTAGCTGTGCTCCTGTTAATACAACCAGAGAGCTGTTGCCCTTTTCTGTCAGGACATGCTGCTGGCTCATGCTCAGCTTGCTAACAAGATCCCAGCTCTTTTCCAGCAGAGCTGCTCCACAGCCAGTCAGTCCCCAGACTGTACTGCAGCAAAGGCAGGTCCCTTTATTTTCCCCTGAAGTGTGCTATAATGGCCTGTTTCAGTGGCTTCCTAAAACAAACAAATGGTCAGGTAGTTTCAAAGAAAAACACAAGTCAACTGATGAACTTTAAGGGGTCTCAAGGAATATTAACTGTCACTTTTAACAGTTTCCCCATAAACTCTTCTCTGTTGTTGGGTAGAAATAGATTAAACAGATGAAGCAATAGGAGAAAAGCCTGTCAATACCAGAATTTCTTGTATCTTAATATTAGGGCCTAATCCTACTGCATATATCATGCCAGCAGCAAAGAAAAGCTAAATGCATCATATTATCAGCCTGCAAAAAAATCAAGTAGAACTTTCTTTGCATTAAAGATAGGAAATAAAATGACTCAAGCAAAGCTGGTATGGACTGGAACATGGAACTCCACAAGACTGCTGCAGTAGTTGCTCTTAGTTATGTAAGTAATTTTAGCCCCATAATTTAGAACATAAAGATGGTTACTATATGTCTGCCATTCCTCTGCGTATGTCCTGCACAAAAAAGAGCTAAACATTTATTGCAGGATGAAGAGTTTTGCATAACATTTGCATAGTTTATTCCTCACACAGAGTTTCCTCATTTTCATGGCACAAGACACTCTTGATGAACAAATTCCAGACACTGTTTAATACTGAGATTCTTGAACCAGCAAAATGGGACCATGAGCATGTTTTCTTGTTACAGGAGTTGACTTTAGCTTCATGTCTTATTGAGTTCACAAGGATTCTGATGTCTGACTGTACTAAAAGGTAGAAGCTTGACACCGTCTAATCTCCAAAGCTTTTGGTTTGTTGCACAGCTTTGGCTCTGAGACAGTAGCTGGATCCCAGTTCTTCCTACTTAACGAAGTTTAGCCAGGGTCTCAAAAGTAGACAGCAATATAGGCCCCTTTGGTCTTCTCAAGCAGAGGGCTTGAGAAAAATTCTGGTAATCTTGTATATAGTTTTGTACTGACCACCAAGCTGATCTGGCCCACTCACCTCTTTCAGTGAAGACAAATGTGAACAAAAAAAAATCCTAAAGGGTTTTATGACACACAGATAACAGACCTTGACAACAGCACATAAAATACACATGTATGGCCACCTACTAGAAAACAAAGAAAATATAGTTTCTCCCTCATTTTAAAAATCTGAAATTTAAGCTCTAATCATGCAACTATTACAATCAATTCAGGATTTCTATTAATTAATCCCACTGGACTTAGCAAATGACAGTTGCAAAAGGTATCAATAAATCCAAGCATCTTCTGCCATGGGAGAGACTCTGAATTTCAAGGACACTGTAGAGGACAATGGCTGTAGGAATAATTTATTTGGTTTAGAGCAGAATGTGGATTGACTATGATTAGAAAAATACAGGCTTTCAAACAGAATATTCAAACTTCCAAATTTCAATATCTGAAAAAGCCAATACTTTACTGAATTACGTACAAGAAAACTATATTGGGTCAGTGACAAGATGGTGGATTTTCAATTTAAGAGAATGACATCTGGGGGGAAAAAAGTACAAGAAAAAGGAGACATTCATGATATATCCATTAATAAATTCCCAGATCTTCTTAGTAATAATTTCTATCTATTTATTAACTCTCAACAGATGTCTCTTCCATGGAGTTGTCCAATTTTCCCTTGAAGCATGAATTCCACTGGCTTACTGTGGGGATTTTTTTATTCAATAAAATGATAACTTGTGTAGAGACATTGCTGTATATCTTCACTCGTAGCCATGAACTGCATGGCCAAGACACAGCCAGACTAGTACAAGTGTGTGTGCCCCTGCTGTGCTGACATTTTTGTATCACTCTTGCCAGATCAGTGGAAGTTTACTAGACACAATACTAAACATTAGGATCCTCCTTGCATTGGAAGGATAGTGCAAATATATCCATGTGCCTCTGCAGAAGGCAGCCTTTGTCCAGTCAAACAAACTTTCCTCAAGCTCCACGCTTTTTCCCAGTAACAGGAACACAGAATAGGCTGGGTCAACTCGACTTTACATGGGTTTAAATCTCTACATATCCCCTCTAAAAAGACCTTACTTGAATAGCAATGTGCCTGGGTTGAAATGCACCATCATGCAGACATGGAGATATTTCAGAAATATTTATGTTCATGGAATAGAAGAAGCAAAATCCAGAAGAAATACCTGTTGCTGAGAGGTAACTGCAGTTACTGGCTACATAAAACAAATATGCAGAGAAAGAAAATAATCTATATTACATTAGGAAAATAGCTCCAGAAATAATGATTCCAGCTTCTCATGTATTGCCTATAATCTCCTGTAGAGATCACATTATTTCAGTGTTTCCCCATAAGAAGAGCAGATAACACAGCTTCCTTTCATTCCTAACTCATATGACAAAGTTGCTTAAAACTATTGTTCTTTAGTAAGCATTCAGAAAGAAGAGTATGAAATACTAGACTAGGTCAGATCTTCATGTGCAACTGTAAGATATAATTTTTGTCCAGCTCAAGACAGCAAACTGCAAAAATACACAAAGATGTTCCATCAAAGAATTAACCCTTCAGCTGTGTTTTAATCCAAGCAAGTGCAAAGATTAGGAAAGAGATTATATCTTATAATTACAGATTCTGGTGTAGAAAAATTATATAAAGACTTTATTTTAAATAGAAAAGGATGCATATAAATATTTGTTGACAGTATGTTTAAAACATTTGCAAAGGCTTAGTCTCATATAAGATTCCTTCAAGATAACTATGCAAACATCAGTAATCCAATGAAATTATTTTTTGGATCTAATGGAATTACATTTCTGATAAAAAATGTGTTTCTGTGAATTAAGCACAATTAATTTGTTTGTAGCTTAGGAAATTAATCCTGAAATTGATTATTTGTAATTCTAATGCCTGATTTCTCACAAGGGTCTTTTAATGACCCTTACAAAGTCTCTGCTATGGAGCTATGGAGATTCACATTCAGAAATAACAGACTTTATGTTACAAAACAGTTCTCAAAAAGCACAGTGAGATGATTTACGGTAAGAAAAATGCAACTCTGTACATCTTTGTCACTGTCTTTTCTTAGTACGAAAAATCCATTCAAGGCATTTCCCTGCTATTCTGCAATACTCTTACTCCTGTTACACTCAATAGGCTGTAGTGAAAATCTTAATGTTACTTCAGTGAGGAGAGGCACAAGAGACATCATCTTAACACTGGCTATTTAAAAAACTCACATAAATCAGCATCTCTAGAGCAATGGATCATTCACTTCTCACTCCACCACTTTCTGAGTGCAGATTCTCCATTTCTTGAAAAAATACAGAGACTGTTTGCAATGTGAAATGCTCTTGTAAGAAAGAAAATGCCCTTTTTTGGGTTTTGGCAAGTTAAGAAATAAATAAGCAACTCAGTTGCTGCTTTACAATCAAAACTGTTCTAGAGAGCTTGATGGCCAAACACAGATTTCACTGGGAAGGACCCAGATAATGCTTAGTTCACCTAAACAGGCTGCAATGGCACAACACTCATGCACATGTGCAGTTCAAAGGCAGCAGTAAAAATCTCATTTATCTTTTAGGTTCTCATAATATAATCACAGCATAAAAGTGAACTTACTGCAGGTGACATACCTTTAGGAGCTTTTCTCTTTGCTTTGCTATGTTCAGTTTTTCAGAGAGCTGGCTGAAAGGTAAGTTGGATGTTTCAATGTCTTCATGCATCAGAATGTAAGGATGCGCATTGCCTTAAATTAAAAAAAAAAAAGCAACTATCGCTGCATTTTTCACAGTCAGCTTCTAAGTACAAGCAACATTAAAAGAAGCTAGACTTATATTAACTTCTTTATATTCTTTGAGCAAGCCTTCATATTAAACAAGCCAGAAATGCTAAATTCTGTGCTTAGAGACAATGCAAGACTAAATCAGCAATAAAGAAATGTACATGTACTCTTAAAAATAAAAGTCAGCCACTTTGCTAGTATTTATGAAAACCAGGAGTGTTAGGCTAGTGTGAATAAATATTTAATGAGCATGGCAGATTAACACATGGTTACTTTGACTTTTTTCTCTTATTTGTGTAATACAGTCAAACAGTGAAAAATTATCCATCAATGACTATTTGATTTGAAAGAGAATTACCTGCTTATAAAGTTCTGGTTATGCCATAAGATTAGCATCACAAGACTCATCTAACATAAAAGACATATAACCATATTTAGAACAACCTGAAATAAACTTATTAACAGGTAAGTGTAAAAATAAACATGCAACGATTTTTAAAAAAACTGCAGTGAATGATTTGAACCCATATTTTCATAACTTTTATTGGCTTCAGTGTAAGCAGATTCTACCTCTATAGAAAATCTCACCATTTCTTGAAGAGGATAAAGAGAGACCCCAGAAGTGTTGAATTTTATAAATAGATCTTGAAACGGCACATTTGTGTTAACTCTCACATTCACAGGAAAGTATGATACTCATTTGAAATATGTATATTGTAAAAACTGAAGCAACAAAGTCAGAACTATTCATCAGTGCAACACAGCATAAAAAGCAATAATGTGCAAACTGGAGTACATACCTCTATTAGCATTCAGAGCAGCCAACTGTGATTTCAGTTTTGCAATAATGCTGTTTTGAAGCTCTATCTTTTCCTGCTGTTCACGTATTTGCTGCATGTAGTTTTCTGTCTGCAAATATAATTTAATTAGCATTAATCTTATTCTGACTAGGAGGTCTCCAATTTGGCATTTAAAAAGCAGCTCTGATTTTTAAAGATAACTGTAGTTGTGGTCCTCTGTGTAAAAACCTTTGGCAAGTCCATCTTTTTGGGACTGTACTGATTAGAAAGGCATTATAGGAAATAACCCCTGTGTTTTTAATCACTCTTTCAGCTATGGCAGTTGTAAAGGGTAACTTTTAAGTTAGGATTCTTCATTTACAGATGTAGAATACATCAGGCTTAAATTAAAATTTTAGTATTCTTCAGAATACTTGTCAGTTAGTTTTTCTATAGAAAAAGTAATGTCCCCCCCATATTTTCTAACAAATTATATGAAAATAGGTTTTTAAAAAGATAGATTTTTAATGGAAAACAACAGCATTGTTTATTCAATACAACAGATACTCTGTAAACTATTTTGACTGCCTATGAAAAGTTTTGTACGTTTCTTTGAATGTAGTGGACTAGTTTTCCTAACCTACATAATGGGGCTGGGGAAGATGGTAAGCAATAAGCCCCATCCTTTGTCTCCAATACTGCAACTCATGCTATAAACAGGCCACACAGACTCCTCTAATAATACTGCAATTTTGCTTGACAGTCCATTAATTGAATGAATGGCCAGGTGGCAGGAAGATGCTAATATTCAAAACTATTATTTCATGAGCACATGATGCAGTTACAGCAGTGCTAAAAACAATCAAGAAAACCTGTGAAATCCCAACAGGAAAACTTTCTGGAATGCACTGAAATTTTCTGAAATTAGGAGTATGTCTATTACTGAACAGGTCACCACCTGTCACCACCTGGAACAAGACTCAGAATTGTTTTCACATCTATTCATAGTTTATCCATAGTGCTATCTAATTCTGAAATCTCAGCCACATTTAAATTCTATACCCTCCTACTGTCCACTGTGTTTGTCTGTAAAGCAGGCAGGAAAAAAAATCTACAAGCAAAATTGATTTTAGAAGGCTAGGTAGTAGTTGTACTATGAGAGGATTTTTTTGTTGTGGTTTAAAAAAAAAAAAAAGAGAGAAGTGATCAAAGAGCAGTACACTCCAGCAGCTATAAGAGACCTCATGAAACAGAAAAATCACTGAGAACCAAATTGAAAATGTACAACAGCAATGTCTTGTCAACACTTCTGTACAGAGCACAGACATGACAGCTAAAACAGACAGAAGAGAAGATGCTTTTGACAGCCAGTGTGCACAAATTATTCCTTGAGTCAGATGGCAGCAACAAGTTACCAACTAGAAGATCTGCATGACAACCAACCATCCATCTGTATCAAACACCATCTGGCCGGGATGACTCTGGCTTCTGTGTGCTTGACATGGCTCCCAGCTCTAGAGACTGGCAAAACAAGTGGCCTATCGGTAGCTTAAGTAGTAAACTGTTAACAACAGCATGGTGGACAATCCAACAGTGTGTGGAGGCCACACAATGAACAGAGGAAGTTACTAGAGTAAAGCACTGTACAAAGGTCATTCAAAAACAGGAGTTTGGTTAATAAAAATACAACACAAACAGAAAAACCCAAGTAATTTTAGTATCAACTCTTCTTGAAAAAATACTTTTGTTGTCTTTTGAAAACAAAAAATTCAACTACTGAAAGTTTGATTAGGACAAAGATTTAAACTGGTAGTAATCCTTTATAAAGGCTGTAAATTTTAAATTTCTGAACTAGTGAAAATGAAGAGAGCTATCTTGCAAGCATTTAGTTCAGTTAGTACTGATGATCCCACACTTCTCTGGCTTTCTTGCGTAGACCTTAGAAGGACTATCTGATCTTGTACTCGATGCCTTCTTTCTTGGTCAGAAGATTCTTCCACGTACTTTTAGATAATTCAGGAGTATTAACTTAACTGTCTTTCCTTCAAATAGTTAATAGTTCATCCTAAGAGACAGAATCTAAAAATCCCTAAACGTTCTAAAATGTCTTGCCTTTTGTTAATTAGTTGCAATTTCAGCACAAAAATCACACTACTTATGGTTTTTATGTATAGAAACCTCTACAGATTTACACCAGCACTGCTGCAAGACTATGAATAGAGACAGACTGCACAGTGGATGATTGCACACATGACTGACTTGGAATGTGTTCTGTGATGCCTTGGCTAGTTTATTTTGCCATGCAAGAAGAAGGCAAGATTGGGCCCAGATATCAGAATATTCTCTATTAGATCCTTCCCTGCTTCCAATTCTACTACTGCTTCATAACTTGACACGGAATATGTATGGTTCATCAGCCCCTGAACAAAGTCCCAGCCTACCAGTTCTACTGAGTATCAGAAAGTCCTGTAGCAACAAAAACATTCAAGCCTTCCTTAACAAAGGTTCCACTGCTGGGCAGAATATGCATGATAAAATGACTGTGACAAAGCCCAAACCTGATACCTTTGAAATATGCTGTCCTACTTGAGAAGATCTAGAGGAGTTTTGACTGAACTGATGTTTTTTGCAACAGACTTAACTAAAACTTCAAAGGTGCTTCTTACTGGTCAGAATGCCTCCAGAAACCTTCTGTTACTTCATTAAAGAATAAATGTTCAGGTTATTATTTTTAAAAGATGAATACTTATTCTAGCAACTTTCAGGTACATTTGTCACAAAAATTGTTTATTTTAAGCTATTTATATTAATAATACAAAAATTAATTTTTAAGAATGCAAATTAAATTCCAAAAAGTACTTTGTTAAAGTTAGGTAAATTTTATATACATCTTTGCTGTGTTTACATTAGAAGATTTCATTAATCTTCCAAAATAGACACCACTTTTCCAACCTTTAAAACTAATAAAAATACAAAAAAAATCCAAGGTCAAAACCCAGAAACCCGCATACTAAATTCAAAGCCTAATAAGTTACTTTGCAGTGTACTGGCATGGTTTCATAATGGCAATTTCCAACTTTAACAGATGCACTAAAGTGTGCATAGCTAAAGTGAAACTGATATCTACATGTAGTACCATTCTTCATGGGAAGGATGGCTTTAAAGATAGAATTCAGATTCCAACACCTACTTTTTGCTGTAGTTCTTTCACAGCATGATCCCTATCCATGCATGCTTGTCGATAGGCTTCATAAGCTTTGTTAAGCTGCTCTCCAATGTTTTTGTCCATAATTTCCAATGTTGTTTCATCACTGGAAAGATGGTCAAGTTAACAGACCTGAAAAGTAATCAGAAGGAAAAAGAGAGAACGCTAAGAAGCAGCAGTATATAACTAAAAACATACATAGCATGACTTGAACCACTGTTGTATTCAATTGATACGTGTAGTATGTTTGACCATTAACAGCATAGCCTGAACAACAGCTCTCAACATTTAATTTTATGCCCAGGGAGAGGTTTAAACAAAAGACAAACAAAAGGAGCTTAATTCTGAATCAAATCCTGGATGTATAGAATGTGCAAATGTATCTGTAGTTACAGTGTTTGAGACTTAAAATTGGTTCAGATTACCAGTTACCTGATTTTATGCGCTCCAAAAGTTTAGTGTTTGCATTATTGTGAAATAAGGACAGCATTAATAACCAAAGCTAAACTAATCTTTTGGCATTGTGTGGAAAACCCTGCTATGAAAAGCCAGTGTCCAGAGACAGAGAAATCCTGCAACTTTATTTGAATAAAGGGAGGGAGAGAGTCCACTGGGGCACACACCCGCAGGGTTTTCTCTCTCTCGGTTTTGGAGGGCGCTGACCCTTTAATCCTAAACTCCCGGCTGCACGTTGCCCTCTCCCTTTCCCCACTGGCTGAGGTACTAGGAAGGTACAGCCTTCCTGAACTGCCTACCACATATCCCCCCTAGAACCTGTCATTTTACCCCAAAGTTCAGAAACTCTGGCTTGTAAGGACCCATTTGTCTGTTTCAGTCAAACTGTCTGGGCTCTGCAACAAACTTGCTGCTTGAAGTTAGTAAAGACATTTAGATCCATTCCAAAGAGAATAAGATCCATACTATCATCCATGGAATTGTTTGTAAAGACATTAGCACACATCTGTCCTATTAGCATTAAGAAATAAAAAGATAAAAACCTATCCTATTCTGTGCCAAATTTGAAAATGTCAACGCAAATTTGACACATATCAACACTTAGGGTACTAATATAGAGTTAAAACATCTTTTATCTAAAAATCAGTGATACCAACCAGTACAAATTATCAAGGCTTGGACCTTTTCACGCAATATTATGAACTTTTTACACTTAGTGTACAATTTCAGTAACAACTCCTGAAACTACAGCTCATGAACTTTAACACATAAGACTAGAACACTATTAAATGTCAGACTCCAATTTCAAGAACTTTGCAAACACAGGTCATTTGCTTCTATAGTAACATATGATACTAAGATCAAAATTTAGCATAATACAAGTAGACAACAAGTTAGTGAAGTCTTAAGCCCCACCCCCACCCCACAGCCCCTAATAAAAAAGATAGCAGCATTAAGAAAAAAAAATAGCAATTTCATCTCTCCTGATATTTAAAGCAGTGTGGACTGCCACTATCATCTCTCACTATCTCCTAAGATTATGCATAAACCACAAATACTACTAAAGAAAGCACACGAAGATAAGCCCAGCAGGAAGAGTATGAGGGTAACTTGCCTTGGACACTGCTTAAAATTCTGAAGATTGCAGCTTGAAGATTTTGTTCATGCTTCCTTGCTTTTGAATATCTTCCCTATTGTAAGGCTTGAATACAGAAATGTGACTTTTCTAGAAGGTTCAGAGTATTGTATGGACATCACACTTTCTTGTCCTGCAAATTTTATTTTACTTATATGCTCCTACAGGAAAAGCAATTGTATCTCACCTCTGGCATGGCTGTACTTTATTAGCAGCAAAGTGAATTCTTTAACAACTTGGAATTTTTTAGGGATCCTTTCATGTAACAAACGTTACTGAAATCCAAGTTTACAAATTTTGCCTACATTGTTTCACATGAAAGTCTTCGTTTGTTTTGCCTTGTTTTGTTTTCCTAAACACCAGTTCAGCAGTTTATAATCTCCAACAGTGCATACTGTCTCAAAGCATTGTTAGTAACACAGGCTACTTCATCCACCTCCTTCCCCCCCTAAACGGTATCCCTTTACTAAATGGAATATTCATGCTCATATCGGGGGCACATCTTTAACTAAATGGGTAGGCTTTATTTTCTTTTCAAATGAAGGACTGTTCTATGTAGTTCAATGAATAAAATCAGATATCATATCTGACTTCAGGGACAGGTGCCAAACTGCAGAGGGCATTGTTATAGCTGAAAGTGACTGAAGTGTGTTCTCACAATCTTTAAAAGCTTGTGAAGTTTGCATCAGTATTGATTTTGTACTCTTCTGAAATCCTCCACTGTTAACAACTCACCTAGTAAACGGCATGTCCTATACATATAAGAGATAACTTCAAAAATGAGTGCAATGGAATTTAAGAAACTATGTTCAGCTTCTAATGGAGAGAATAGGGCTCAGCTCCACGTGACTCACAGTTCACAAAAAATAAAGGTTTTAATTTCATTAATGCAAACTCAAACCTCCGTTTGAACAGAAGTATTTAAAACTTATACCTAATTTCCAGCCTTTTAGTCATTCATTGTGACTGGGAACATTAACAGAGCATACTGCTGTTGTCTGGACTGATGATATCAACAGCCAGAACTGTAGCACAGTGCCTAATTTTCTACTTGGTACAGAAAAACAACTTACATGTAGCTCCCTAAACTTTAGACTCCATGAAGTAAGAAAAGGTCAATGAAAGTCATTAATAATGACACCTAAGCTGGCACTGTAACTAGAAGAAGTGGCCCCATACCCAAGACATTTTTCTTCAACCCTACCCTTCCCTTTCTACCAGCACAAGCAACCTTTCTGTAAACTGTCTCAGCAAATTGATCCAGTTTAAAACTAAATACTAAATGTATTTTTGCTGCACTATTTTAATGCAGGTCAGATCCACATACCACTTCAAATGGCATGATAACAAAAGGAAGCCTGCACAGGGACAGAAATGACAAAACAGAACTCCTGTGTTCAACAGCAGGACTGGCTTTGAATTGTAACATGGAGTCACAGTTATGTAACAGTGTCACAAGTCTGCATGGGCACTGAGAAGGATAGGCCAGCCTTACCTCACCTCTGGCCATGCATTTTTGCTACTTACTGGGACCACTATCAGAACTTCTATGCTACACAGTTGAGTGTGCCAAAGTAGCTCCGTACTTCCTCAAAAAAGCAACAACAAACCCCCTAAAAAAACCAATCTCGAAATTAAAACTGGGGCTAGCTCAGTGCAAGGCTGCTGGAGCACTACTACCAGCACAAGGAGGCAGTGGGAACATGCAACTAGCCGTGGGCAGGACTGCCGCAGTCTAGATTTAGATTGGATTAAACTACTCTGTAGTCACACCCCGGATTGCCTGCTGCTGGAATAAATAACTGCTTCTTATGTTATCTGTCTCATATCCAGAACTCCTTGCAGTTAGAAAAACTGGCTCATTTTCCTGCTTCTCCTCCATAGGCATCAATATTTATCAGGGAATTTGCCAACTGTTCCTTGTCATTTACCCTTCTCCCTGCATCCAATGAGGAGGAAAAAACTCCCTCCCAACAGCCCTAAAAAAACCCCCCAAAAACCAACCAAACAAAACAAACCAAAAAACCCCAACCCAAATATCCCCGCTATTTTAATCAGTTATGATTAGTTGTGCTGTATCCAAATGGCATCTGGAACATAATTCAGCTCAAAGCTGACAATTCTGATCTTTAGCAACTTACATTTTAGATATTCATTAGATCCTAAAGACTTTCACAATCATTAACAGCAATATGTAGTCAGCAGAGATGCAGTGCTACAAAATACTGCATTTTTTCTAACAGGGACAGAATTAGAGGAAGAGATTAGTTACAGAGGTTATCCTGCAAGTGTGAACACCTGTGAGTGCTATGCTGCTGAAGCTATGGCAATGACAACTGGAATTTCATATTTGAGTATAGAGTTGTACACTGGATAACCACTGGGTACAGCTAATGTTGTAAGACAAACTTCTAAATAAACACTCCGAATGAAACCTGCAGATTATCTTAAAATACCTGCTTCAAACCAGAAACATTTTGCTGATATATGTGGCAGGAAAAAAGAAATAGTAATATGCATTTTCTTAGTCAAATGCCAAAAAAGCTCCAGCACAAAGTTAGCAACATATTTCTGCTGCAACCCCAGCTCCACAGCTCATTAGTTTTCATACTAGTTTTCCTATTGCCTCAAAAAGCACCTTAAATTATGAAAGAAAGGTTTCAGCTTATCATGGGTATTTGCACATTAATTCATAATACTCTTTCCCACCTCTCATAGATTCATGAGAGAACACAGGTGCCATCCAACCGCAAGTACTTCTCTACATATTTGTGCTTTCAAAACAGATTTTTCGATTCCTATATTTTGTAAGTTACACTGCCATCATCTTGGAAACTGGAAGCCTGTTGAGGTAATCATTTGTGAGAGACTGAGAGCCCACTGAACTTTTTTGTGTTTTGTTTTTTCCCTTCTTTTTTTCTGAGTAGACACAATTCCTGCTCTGCCCGACGGCGGGATGCGTGGTTAACACAGCAGGAGCCCCTCACGGCACACCAGCGTTAGAGCTGGGCAGCCCCTGCGCGCTCGGGGCTCGGCACGGCGATTGCCGGAGCGCTGGGGTTCGCTCCCAGCGCCGCGCTGCCGCTGCCCGCGGGGGCAGCCGCCTCTTCCTGCTCCTGCTCTCGCCCGCCCGGGCCATCGCTCCCCGGCAGCGAGCCCGCCGATCCCGATTCCCGCTTCCCGGCTGCCGGAGCGCCTCCGCACGCGAACGACGCGCCCCCAGCCCCGCTCCCGCGCCGGGCCGAGCGGCGCCGAGGGGGAAGCGGCATCCCCGGGGGCGAGGGACAGAAGGGCGGCCCGGGAGCCCTCGCCTCGGGATCCTCCGGCCCGCACTCCGGCCCCGGGCCGAGCCCTGCCGCTCCCGCGGCAGCGCCTGCTTTCCAAAGCGAGTCAGACTTACGAGCGCCTGATGGAGCCCGCGGCCGCTCCCGGCACAGGGCGCTCGCTCCTGCCCGGGCGCCTTAACCCAGGAACCAGAACCGACTTCCTGCCGTGCCTCTCCCCGCCCTGTGACGGGGCCCCGGGTCGGGGCAGGGCAGGGCAGCGGCCGCCGGAGCCGCCGGGTTCGTGCAAGGTCGGCGCCTTCCTCGTCCGGTCCGCGCAAGGATGGGAGCCCGTCCGTTTGCCTCCGGCTCCCGGGCAGTGCCTCTTCTGTCTGGCAGAAGACCCCTCAGCAGCCTCTGTGCTGCTCCCGACGTCCACAGCCCTTTTCTATTTCTGTCTTTCCATGACTTAGAGTGATTTGTAAATAACAGTAGTTACATTTGTAATATACTTTTCATGCTCAGGGTAGTTACTCTCTGAAGGGTCTGTTGTAGGCATTTCCCTGCCTGCGTTTATTTCATGCAGGCAATACATACTATTGGTAAGAATATAATGGAAACACACAGTTTTAATTTTGCTACTGCTACAAGCCCTTCTCTCTTTAGGTCACATACACAAGTACGACTTTTTTCCTGAAGGTGTGTAGGATGATAGGAGCTGATGGAAGAACATGAGGCGTTTGTTACATACTTGCCCAGGATACCATCACAGGGCCAGTGGCAGAGCAGCACTATAGATTTCGAATTAATCTTGGCTGTCTCTGAGCCCCAGTGAACACATCCATGCAGCTGAGCTCTGGTGTTTCTGCTAGAGCAGAGCTTCTCGCTTTGCCCACTCACAGACCAGAACTTGCGTTCCAGCTGTCACAACCTACCCTGGGTGCCTGCCCTTGGAAGCCTGAGCTCAAACATAGCCACAGAAAAAGTAGCCTGGTGTGGCTCTCTGTGCTCTTTGGAAGATTATTTCTTTCATAATTTATCTTTCCTGCAAAGATTTTAGCAACTCTTTTGGTCTGTTTTGGCCTGTACTAAGGCTAAAGAGACTTACAGGCAGATAGCTTAATGAGCCTATAAATATACTTCCTATTTGGCCTTTTTTAAGAACTTCAGGTGAGGTTCTAATAAGATATTAAGACTCAGAGAGAGTTTCCTCTTTTAGCACATTTCCAAGAAAGGGGGATTCAATTTCCTTTTTCAGAGACAGTGTTTGAGACGTCCAAGTTAAGGTTTCATTCAATGGGGTCTTAAAAAATAAAATGGGGTGTGGGCAAAAATGGCTATTCTCTATTCTTTCTCTTTTAATTCTACATGTTACATTTTTAGTCAGTTTTGGCAAGTAGTTATGCACTTAAAATCATAATGGATATCCAGCTGAAATATACCCTGCATTTCTTAAATCAATAGATGCAATATAATTTAACTGATCCTATATTTAAAAAGGGGATAATGTGCAGAAAGGTACAAGTGGGTGTTGTCTGATAATAAGCATGCCTCAACTAAGATTGTGCCTACCTGAATTGAAATAGAGCCCTAACTTGTATACCACCTCTGAAACACTATCATTGCATGTTAGTTGTTTTAGGGGAGAAAATGCTTATTAAATTCTAGGAATATACTTTATGTAAATTTGAAGGTCTCAAACTCAGCAACTGAAAACTGACAACTGTCTACAAAGATGACTTTTGCGAATCACATGCATTAATCTCTTAGTGCTTTATCTTTCATATTCTTTCACAGTAAAACAAGGGAGAAACTGGTTTTTCCTCTATCTTCTTTCTTTACATTTCCTCCCTCAATACAATAAGGTGTATTTTACAAACTTTACAGTAACCCAACTTGATAATCTTAGAGACCTCCAGCCTTTGAATAAATTAAATAGAAGAAAAGAAGAATACCCATGAAAATAGTAAAAAGCCTCTATTTCATAGCTGACTTGATATCTGATCTTTTAGAGTGCTTTCAGCATTACAGTGAATTACTAAATTACTTTTTGTCCTTTTCTTCCTCATCTTGCTCTCTTTTTCTTTGTTTTTCTGCTCCCTCCTCTTCTGTCTCTGTATTCTCTTCCCTACTGCTATTCCAGGAACAATTTTCTGTATTTCTGCCCCACATCAATATTTCACGATTTTATGTCATTGTCAAAGTAGGATTGCTTTCCTATATGTAGTCCTCACAAGATAGCTGGAAAGAAAAAGCACATATCAGTGTATTTAAAATGATCTGGGGTTTTAGAAATCTACTGATCTTAAAAACAGTGCAAACATTTGGGGTTTGGAGTGGTGGTGCAGGGCTTCTTGTTTTTACTATTTTATTTCACTTTGTATTCAGAGTCAAAGAAAGTCTTACCTTGACTATTTATGCTTAGAAACTTAAGAGTGGGGTTTCTTTTGTTGTTAGTAGGGGGTTTTGTTTGGGTTTTTTGTTTGTTTTTTCTTGGTGATTGGGAATTAGCAAGTTGATACTTTTTTCATAGTGAAAATTGAAGTTTGTGCTCAGTGGGTCAAACAGCATATTTGTAAATACTTACATCATCAATATGCAGTTTGCTGTTTCGCATTACTTCTGAAATGGTATTTTAACAGCAATTTTCCTTAGTCTGTGCTGATGTGTTAACACTGCTCGTTGGTTACACTGCTCTGAGGTCTGGGGAGGAACTCACTGCTTTCAGGAGAGGCTGCTGCTGGAGCAGCTGACAAAAGGCTGTAGTTCATCAAAGGTTTCACCTGATTTCTTTTTATGATTTTCTAAGCTTACAAATGCATATTGGATTCTACTAGAAAGAGGTTAAAATGTTTCTCGTAAGTTGTTAATGTAGNGCCCGGCCCTCCGCCCCCGGCCAGCGGCCCCGCCGATCCCGATTCCCGATTCCCGGCTCCCGGAGCGCCTCCGCACGCGAACGACGCGCCCCCAGCCCCGCTCCCGAGCCGGGCCGAGCGGCGCCGAGGGGGAAGCGGCATCCCCGGGGGCGAGGGACAGAAGCGCGGCCCGGGAGCCCTCGCCTCGGGATCCTCCGGCCCGCACTCCGGCCCCGGGCCGAGCCCTGCCGCTCCCGCGGCAGCGCCTGCTTTCCAAAGCGAGTCAGACTTACGAGCGCCTGATGGAGCCCGCGGCCGCTCCCGGCACAGGGCGCTCGCTCCTGCCCGGGCGCCTTAACCCAGGAACCAGAACCGACTTCCTGCCGTGCCTCTCCCCGCCCTGTGACGGGGCCCCGGGTCGGGGCAGGGCAGGGCAGCGGCCGCCGGAGCCGCCGGGTTCGTGCAAGGTCGGCGCCTTCCTCGTCCGGTCCGCGCAAGGATGGGAGCCCGTCCGTTTGCCTCCGGCTCCCGGGCAGTGCCTCTTCTGTCTGGCAGAAGACCCCTCAGCAGCCTCTGTGCTGCTCCCGACGTCCACAGCCCTTTTCTATTTCTGTCTTTCCATGACTTAGAGTGATTTGTAAATAACAGTAGTTACATTTGTAATATACTTTTCATGCTCAGGGTAGTTACTCTCTGAAGGGTCTGTTGTAGGCATTTCCCTGCCTGCGTTTATTTCATGCAGGCAATACATACTATTGGTAAGAATATAATGGAAACACACAGTTTTAATTTTGCTACTGCTACAAGCCCTTCTCTCTTTAGGTCACATACACAAGTACGACTTTTTTCCTGAAGGTGTGTAGGATGATAGGAGCTGATGGAAGAACATGAGGCGTTTGTTACATACTTGCCCAGGATACCATCACAGGGCCAGTGGCAGAGCAGCACTATAGATTTCGAATTAATCTTGGCTGTCTCTGAGCCCCAGTGAACACATCCATGCAGCTGAGCTCTGGTGTTTCTGCTAGAGCAGAGCTTCTCGCTTTGCCCACTCACAGACCAGAACTTGCGTTCCAGCTGTCACAACCTACCCTGGGTGCCTGCCCTTGGAAGCCTGAGCTCAAACATAGCCACAGAAAAAGTAGCCTGGTGTGGCTCTCTGTGCTCTTTGGAAGATTATTTCTTTCATAATTTATCTTTCCTGCAAAGATTTTAGCAACTCTTTTGGTCTGTTTTGGCCTGTACTAAGGCTAAAGAGACTTACAGGCAGATAGCTTAATGAGCCTATAAATATACTTCCTATTTGGCCTTTTTTAAGAACTTCAGGTGAGGTTCTAATAAGATATTAAGACTCAGAGAGAGTTTCCTCTTTTAGCACATTTCCAAGAAAGGGGGATTCAATTTCCTTTTTCAGAGACAGTGTTTGAGACGTCCAAGTTAAGGTTTCATTCAATGGGGTCTTAAAAAATAAAATGGGGTGTGGGCAAAAATGGCTATTCTCTATTCTTTCTCTTTTAATTCTACATGTTACATTTTTAGTCAGTTTTGGCAAGTAGTTATGCACTTAAAATCATAATGGATATCCAGCTGAAATATACCCTGCATTTCTTAAATCAATAGATGCAATATAATTTAACTGATCCTATATTTAAAAAGGGGATAATGTGCAGAAAGGTACAAGTGGGTGTTGTCTGATAATAAGCATGCCTCAACTAAGATTGTGCCTACCTGAATTGAAATAGAGCCCTAACTTGTATACCACCTCTGAAACACTATCATTGCATGTTAGTTGTTTTAGGGGAGAAAATGCTTATTAAATTCTAGGAATATACTTTATGTAAATTTGAAGGTCTCAAACTCAGCAACTGAAAACTGACAACTGTCTACAAAGATGACTTTTGCGAATCACATGCATTAATCTCTTAGTGCTTTATCTTTCATATTCTTTCACAGTAAAACAAGGGAGAAACTGGTTTTTCCTCTATCTTCTTTCTTTACATTTCCTCCCTCAATACAATAAGGTGTATTTTACAAACTTTACAGTAACCCAACTTGATAATCTTAGAGACCTCCAGCCTTTGAATAAATTAAATAGAAGAAAAGAAGAATACCCATGAAAATAGTAAAAAGCCTCTATTTCATAGCTGACTTGATATCTGATCTTTTAGAGTGCTTTCAGCATTACAGTGAATTACTAAATTACTTTTTGTCCTTTTCTTCCTCATCTTGCTCTCTTTTTCTTTGTTTTTCTGCTCCCTCCTCTTCTGTCTCTGTATTCTCTTCCCTACTGCTATTCCAGGAACAATTTTCTGTATTTCTGCCCCACATCAATATTTCACGATTTTATGTCATTGTCAAAGTAGGATTGCTTTCCTATATGTAGTCCTCACAAGATAGCTGGAAAGAAAAAGCACATATCAGTGTATTTAAAATGATCTGGGGTTTTAGAAATCTACTGATCTTAAAAACAGTGCAAACATTTGGGGTTTGGAGTGGTGGTGCAGGGCTTCTTGTTTTTACTATTTTATTTCACTTTGTATTCAGAGTCAAAGAAAGTCTTACCTTGACTATTTATGCTTAGAAACTTAAGAGTGGGGTTTCTTTTGTTGTTAGTAGGGGGTTTTGTTTGGGTTTTTTGTTTGTTTTTTCTTGGTGATTGGGAATTAGCAAGTTGATACTTTTTTCATAGTGAAAATTGAAGTTTGTGCTCAGTGGGTCAAACAGCATATTTGTAAATACTTACATCATCAATATGCAGTTTGCTGTTTCGCATTACTTCTGAAATGGTATTTTAACAGCAATTTTCCTTAGTCTGTGCTGATGTGTTAACACTGCTCGTTGGTTACACTGCTCTGAGGTCTGGGGAGGAACTCACTGCTTTCAGGAGAGGCTGCTGCTGGAGCAGCTGACAAAAGGCTGTAGTTCATCAAAGGTTTCACCTGATTTCTTTTTATGATTTTCTAAGCTTACAAATGCATATTGGATTCTACTAGAAAGAGGTTAAAATGTTTCTCGTAAGTTGTTAATGTAGCCATTCGTTCAGACGCTAGGTGGCTCACGTCAGATGTTAAACCTTTCCAGAGCTGGGAGGCTGGTCCCAAAGGAGTGTGCTGGGTGCTCAAAGAGTCTCTGCTGCTTTGGGGTGTTTCATCGTTCTTTTAATCTGTTTCCGCTTTAACAAAACGAAAAGCGTGTTTTGGTCTTGTAATGCCTTTCCTGGTCAGAAAATGAGAACTGTGGATTAATTTAGACCAAATGTTGTCATTCCCTAGTATGAAGGAAAGTTAAGCTGATTTTTTCCCCCCCAACAGCAAGAATAGTAGTTGATGAGCCTGTGTAAACGTTAGTATGTAATTTGCCTATAGGTTGTAACAGACAAAGTTATTTTCTAGGTTCCAGAAACTAAAGGATATTTAGTCAAAATGCAGACATACAGATTTGGAGCACTATAAAAAACATAAAAGTAATGTCATACTTTTTTGATGTATCTGAATGCTGGAGCTGATAAATATAATTTACTCATTGTATTTACTAAGTGTAGGAACAAAAAGTGGATTTTCTTTTGTCATCTCTTTGGTAACAGTATAGGAAATCTTTATGTTGCCTGGAGGAGTAGCAACAGGATTATGAAATGAGGTTTTGCACTTCTTATGACTAATATTAGCTGGGAACTTCCACTGAGAAATACCCAACTGAAGAACTTCCTTAAAATGCAACTGTGTGCAGACAGTCATTCTGTGAAGCTGAGATGTTAGCAGAAACAGCCTGCAAACTGGTTTTAGACCCGGTGTAGCATTCCTTATTTCCCTAAGTGATGCTGATGATTTCTGGAAGCTCCTTACCCTGGAGAAAGGTTACCCTGCATGAAAAGGGAGCAGTGCATGAACAGGCAACCCTGCATGCGTGGGAAGAGTTAACATACAGAGCAACTGTTGTACCAAATATAATACATACTTTTTAATATGTTGTGAAGAAAAAGCCCGTGATGATAATGACACCAAAAGAAAGTAGCAACAGCTTTGGAAAACAAATGCTATTCCGCTATATAGAATATAACCTATGTTACATATAGAGGGAGTAAAAGATTGAGAGTGTAATACTTCTTTGAGAAGAATAGCCAATACACTGATTCTTAGTTAAGCTCCAAAGAAACTTTATTAGACGGACCCTTGAGATGTTTTATCGTAATTGTGTCTCTACTCACTTCCTCTCAAACTACTGAAACTGAGTTCTGTAGAACAATGCAGGGAAAACACCTTGAAAAATTCATGTTCTAGCATGAGTGCCTTTTTGCCATAGAAGCAAGTATTCAGGACATTTAACATATAATCATTAATTCCTTAGATCTGTCAATGTGAAAAAGTGAGATATTTTGATATAAACTACATTACAAAACAGTCTTTTCCCTTTGTTGCATGTTAAAATTCATTAAATCTTGATAGCCAATTTGTATAGAACTACATTATATCCAGTATTAATTTAAGAAAACATGGTTGATAAACAGAGCCTTTGCACTATTTATTGAATGTTTTTTGATCCCAAGCCTCTATTTAAGTTTTCAGGGTAGAGTAAGAGTGGAAGAAGTCAAGGAAGATGTATTGGAAATGAAACATTTAATTTCTGGAATCTTATGACCTCTTTTCCTCTTCTACAAAATGGGAAGCTGTGTCATGCAGCAAGACCACAGATTCCACAGTATTATTTTTGTTTCTGTAGAGTCATAGAATTCCAAAGTTTGGGGAGAAGGAAGAGACAGCTGTTGATGCCAAGTCATTATGTCAATGGACCTGTGTTAGTATACCTATGGAATTTCTTGTCAGAACTGTTCAGGATGTGAAAATTTTGGTGTTCAGGGGGAGATTGGACAAGTAAATACTTGAGAGATTCACTGAGGGAAACTAAAGAGACAGGCAGCATCAATCTCAGGAAGTTCTCTGACCTGAAAATAGCTGGCAGCTGGGAGAAGACTCTGAGGAAGTATTACATATGCTTGCCCTGTTCTCATTCTTCCCAGGGCATTGATTTCTAGCCACTGCTGAAGAGAAGATGGGTCTGAACCAACGTGGCATATGTTCTTACGTTAATGACTTCATGCTGATACAAATGTGTAGGAATTTCTCCACATTAAACAACCTCCTCTAAGAGACCGAATTCTGTAGAAGTATAGGGAACTTTCTATTGTAGAAGCTCAAAAAAATCTTGGAAAATTAATTCAGAATTATTTCTTAATATATTGAGAATTTCCATTTGAAAGATAGAATATTTGGGCAAGTTTATTAAAGATAATCAGTTTTATCTGGTTTCTCAAAGATGTTGTGTATAATTTGACAGTGTTTCTAGTTAAATTATGATGACCAACAGATCAGCTGCATATCATTCTAACTGCTCACAAGGCTTAACAGAAAGTAAATATATGTAAAAACATAGCAAAGTGACCTTCTTCTCCTGTGTAATCTTTTAACAAAACCACTGGTTCTCCTTAAGTATTTTTACAAGATGATAGCACAACTGAAACTATATCCATAATTTCCCTGACACATGGTGTTGATATTCATTCTTTCAGCATTATTTGATTGTATATTATAGTAGAATTTGAAAATAAATAGTTCTGTTTATCTGCATAGTGAAAAAAATTTTGGAATTATTCATCTCTGTCATCTCTGTTTTGTGATGTTGTTGTTCTAACCCTCGTTTTAATTTTTAAATCTTTTTATAAATGAAAAGGTGGTTTTGTGACTTCAACAAGAACTTTTCTTGATTCTTACTCACAGTCTTCCTATGAGAGTTTGGTGGGTCTAAGCTTGACTAATTAGAGTGGCAAGACAAAATAAGACACTCAGATGAGTGTTTCTGCAAGTCTTAAAATATACCATTGCAGTGAAGTTCTATAACTGAGCAAACAAAAAACAAAAACAAAACTCCAAACAAAAAAACAAACAAAACCCAAAACAAAATAAAAAGAAAAATACATAATATTGAGCAATCAGGCTGCTCAAGTAGCTTTAACTAAAATTTCTTGATATCTACATGCACCAAAAAGAAAGCAGCAGCTGTGCCTGCTGAATTTTGTGGTAAATCTTTCCCAACTTAAAGCAAAGAAAGCTTGAAGCTATGTGCTGTGTAGCTCATCATGTGTTGACACTGTCTAGATTGAATAAAGTCTCATTGTCTGTGAAGCTAAGAGGAGTTAACGATAATAAAAGTTCAGACCAGCTTCTTGAAAATGATATTTGTTCTTACCATGTAGTAAACAGGAATATACGTACAAAATATAAAGAAAAAAAAGTATTATTCATTGTGTGCTGTCAGTTCTAATACAGAAATTGCATCACTGGTAATAACTTTGACTCTCTGGAAGAACTGTCATACTTCAAGATTTCTTCCTGGTGAAGTAGGGAGAGAAACACATGATCAATGGGTTTGGGCCTTTTTGCATAATTAGTGGCAAAACGCATGTGCATACACACATGCACACACTCACTTCGTCTGGCACAGCTTCAGTCTTCTGATACATCAGCTGCTAAGACATTTTCCTATCTGTAGCTGCTTCCTCTGAGTGAAAACACACCTGCTCTTCTAGCATTGTATCCACTTATTGTTGGCTTTCTGGAAGCAAAAGATACAAGAGAATTTTGGCTTGTAGCACAGATCTGAATTATAAGGGGATAATTCAAAACAGTCTTATAAAAGCAATTATACATTAATTTGTATTTATTAATTGCAAATTTACTTCTTTAGATACACACCAAGGGTCTAGAATGACAAGTTCAATGTGGGATTTTGCTCATATTATTTTCTGCCTTTATATAATTTGAAAATACTCTTATTTGAACAGGTTTTGGCCATTGATGTAGTGCCATCACATACCTGCCAGTGCTCTTAAATTGCACTGCAATCAGTTTATTATGTATTAAATCAAATGGGAGAATTCTACACAGAACTGAAAAATCAGTTCCTGCAGCAGTGAGTAACAACTGCATGTTAGATTGCAAAAGGATATCAGGCAAAAAGAACATTAAAGAAAGGTAACTCTTAATATGAGAGATAAAACCAGGGAGGATAAAATCATACATGGCAGGTAAGTTGGGAGCAAGAAAATGAAGTACCAGAGGACCTCCTTCCCTGGTGCTTGGCCTTAGCTTTCTGTCCATACTCTGAAGTACAGCCAAACTGACAGCTGTCTCTAAACCTTTCTTTTAAAAGATGTAACCTACACTATGGCCTGGAACTTAAAGAAGAGTTCTCAAGTTTTTTCTCCAAATTCTTCAGAGGCAATGGACAGATAAATATTGTTCTTTCAGTCCCACCCCTCACACACTTATATCTTCCAACCTATCCCTTCCTACTTTGTTGACAGATGGTAGAGTAGCTAAAAACAGGAATCAGAAGAGGAATTTAGGGTTTTAGTACCAGTGGCTTCACAGAGGCTGCTACAGCCTCGTGTACATAACTTTGCTATGCAGAATGTGGAGCTTGCTGAAAAGCAGTGTTTTAAGTATAGCTGCTGTCTCTGGGTAATACTCTGTAGTTCTGGATCCTTTCTAGTCACATCTCCTGGAGATGAGAATTAGATGTTGCATGGATTAAGTGGGACAGATTACAGAGACTATATTTCTCTCTTGGCTACAACAATCTTTGGGTTCCGGTCTCCTTTTAACCATGTTCATGTGTTTTTTGGCACAGTAGGCAGTAGGTCATTCCCACATTTCTGCTTTTGACAATCAGCTTTACTGACTGATTTTCTACTTTACTGGTGCCTAGAACAGCCCTCTGAAGATACCATCCTTGCCAAAGGCAGCATCAGCTTTACCTAAACCATTTCTAACATATGTTTGCCTGTTTTGAAGATCTATATTGGTGATAAAGATTTCACAGCCTCCCAAGGGACCTTCTGTTCTTTCTTACAGATTTTTTTTCTAAATCTCTAATTATTCTTCAGTTGAACCACATTTTCCACAAGGTACAATGAACAAACTGGACAATATGATCCAGCTGACTTTCCACCATAATTCTCGACAAAGACATGCTGGCTGTTTTATATTCTTAAAACGGGACAAAAACTTAAGCTTTTAAGCTAACTTGTTCAATTATTTGCTCCAGTACTTTTCTCAGGAAGAAAGAGCAGTATGTAATTTCCTGATTTCTTCTGTTCTCTGCTCTTAAAGATAAACATGACATCTGTCCTTTTTCATTCTTTTAGAAGCTCATCTGTTCTCCACAAGTTCTCAAAGATTGTTGCTAATGACTCCAAAATGTCTTTATTCTGTTCTCTAAGTATCCTGAAAGGAATTTATTCAAGCTCAGCTGGTTTGAAAACATTTTTTCTAAGTAATTGTCCTGTCCTGTATTCTCTCTCCTTGTCTCTGAGACTAATTATTTTAGCCAGCTGATTGGAGCTGACCCTTCTAGTGAAGAAAAGTAAAAAAGATATCAACATTTTTTGACATCATGTCTAATAATATTTTTTCTCCACTGAGTAGCAGATCTCCCTGTCCTTTGTCTTTTTCTTGCTACAAATGTATTACAGGAATAAATATTTTTTCTGCATTGCTATTTTTCCCATTTTGACTTTTCCAATTTTGCCATTTTTTACATTCTTTGACATTCATCGATAACTTTACTGAGCTTAATTTACCAAGAAAAACCTTCTTATTGTTATTTAGCATGTTGGGATTTTTTGAAGTGTATTTCTTACTTTTTCCCCAGCGTTAGGATGGTTTGTGTTTTCTCCTCTTTCTCTAAAGGAGATGGAAAATCTCTTAAACTCCTTCATTAATTTTTTCAAGGATCATGATGATATCTAAATACTAGGTTTAGGAGCTAAAATATTTGTGAAGATGTAGTCCTGACTGACTTGCCAGGAATCACACTGTCCATTTTTGTTAAAGATGGATCTGAAGCATTGAAATGTCTTGCTCACATCAGTGGCTTCTGATTCCTGCTTAATTTTTGATCTTATTAAAGCAGCGTTATTTGGTTGCTATCTGATTTCTGTAGGTTTATTTTATGCTAGCAAATTTCCTTACTTACCAGGTCTTCTTTGCATGCCCTTCATTGTCCTTGATTATTTCTACACTGTATTGTGGGGGGAAAAAAAAAAAGAACTAATGAAAGAAAAAAGTTTCAGTATGTATTTTTCCCATCTGGTTAGTCCAGCACTCTTCTTAATTAGTAAAATGCCATCCTGTCAGATTCTCTCCTGCCAGGAAGTCATTCAGCTCTGAAATCACTTCTTCACCTCCATCATATATTTTAACATTTGAAAAAAGCAAAAGTCTGAGATATTGTTTTCTTCTTCCTTACAGCAGAAAAAGCAAAATCAACTATAGCAGTGTTAATTAAGTGTAGTTTAGGATTAATTTGTATTTAAATAAGGCCTCATGGGATTTCAGAATGTGTACTCATAATGTCATGAAATATGTAACAGCACTTCTCAATTAATATTCATTCATTTGGGAACAATGAAAAGCAGCAAAATAGGTACAACCTCTTTCTTACTCTTTCCTCAGAGTTTATGCAATGCCCATTCTGCTTTCCCAAGTCCAAAGATCAGCTCCTTCTTAGTTTTGGGCAACACCAGACTAGATCAAGACAAATTTTATTCCCTTTCTTGAGTATTAAACTTTTTTCTCCACTATAAAGCCACTTATAGACAATGGGTTGTGTATTAAATCATAACCTAAAACTTTGACTTCAGCAACTGTGTTGCAAAGACATAATTATTCTGTTTCTTTTCCATTGTGCCAAGAAAAAAGCCAGCCATTTAAAAAATAATGTATGGTTTGATTATTTCATTTTAAAGATTGTTTTCATGTCAATAAAAATATTTAAATCAGTCAATACAATCATAGTGATTATAGATAACAAGGTAAATGAATGTTAAAATTAAACATTCTTTAAAAAAAAAAGGACAGTCTCAAGGAGAAACTTAAACCACATCTGTATTCAAAATAACTAAAAATATAACTAAACATATTTGAATCGTTTGTAAACAGCTAGGAAACAGGAAAAAACCACAAAATTACAAACTTCATGTACAATTTTAAGTGGAATTTTCTGTAGATTAATTAATTAGGAGAGAATTATGCATATTCATGTAATTTTCAAGTAGATTATAGCATTTTTCTGTCTTTGTTAATGTTTTGGTAACTGCTACAGAATATATAATCTGTTTCTTTTAGTTTCTGTAGGAGTTTTTTCCTTTTACATGGAAGTAATCTGAAAACAACTGCTGGGTATTTCTCCCAAAATATTTCTCCTGTATTCTGACTCCTTTATGGTGGGGGCTTTACTATGCTTTCTGGACAGCTGGCAGGTGTGTTTAGGTCAGCTTTAAATAAAATGGAGCAGAAGTAGGAAAGGTGAAGTAAACTACTCAGAGTTTCTTTTGTGCATAGAACTCACTTCCCTAGGCATCCATTCCTAGGTGCTGTTGGGATCTCTGAATCAATTAGGGATTTCTGCTATGCAGGAACTTCTACTTTTGTGGAAGAAAGCAAGGGAAAATGAGATGATCATCACAAAACCACTGAAAGTAATCAGTTCTGTAGATGTGACTGTTCCAAGGTGTGAGAAAGCTGGGTAAGATTGTTGTATATACCAGGTTTTAGGTTTCACCACTAATAACCTAGCACAGAATGAAAGCAATTATGGTTTTTGTTCCATAGTGTAGCTTGTGAAAATTGTTGTTAATTGAATGATACAAATTCTCTTTGAGTAAAGGCCATATCCATAGTATGGAGCCAGGCTAAAATGTTTTACAAATGAAATGCAAAATGCTAGTTCAACATAATTCTTATTTATGCTTTTACCCCAGCTAAAGAAACTGAAGACACTCAGGCATCACTTTGGTAGCTAAAAGCTTTCTTCCTGTTTCCAGAAACATACCATGAAAGATGCCAGCATTTCAGCCAGTAGATAGAGACTCAGTGAATATTCCTCAGTTCCAAGAAGCTCTCCCTAGCATGCTTACACTGTTTTCTCACACTGGAGTCACTCCAAAAAATAAGTATATCAAAGCCAGTATTTTAGAACATGGAAACAACACCCCCCCCCAACTGGTCTTTATTAATCACTGTCTCTTTGGACAGCATTTTGCTTCCCAAAGTGTTTGTCAGATTTGTGCCCCAGGCATGCATACTTGAGAAATAGAGTTTTATTTGGGTATTAAATAACATAATACATCTCATTAGTAATAAGCTGCTTTTTCTGACAGAACATAAGACTTATTAAACATGACTGTTGGGTTCATTCAGTGTCTAAACAGGACCTTGCTGCAAATCCCAGTCTACTTGAGCAAACATGCAGTAAAATGCCACGGGTAAAACTTCATCATATCATTAGGAATAATGATAATAAACAGTGATAATTAATCTCTTGGCCACTTTTATATTAAAAGAAATGCGAGGATAATATCTCACTACACGAAGAAACAGCAGTTGACGAGAGGTTAATATGGATATATAGTAGAATGAGAAAGGTTAATTATGGAGAAATGTCAAACAGCAGTTATTTCATCTATAATAGTTGTATTTTGTTACATTACAAATACGGCTTTCACTCCTATTGCTACCTTTGGTGACCAATTAATATGTAAAGCATCTTAGGAAGGGTACTTTATATTGGAATATTTTTGCCAACGAAGCTGGGCAATGCTTGGTAAAGCTTTCTTTCTTGCAGCATGCATTGGTATTTCTGTTTGTTCTTTTTCCCTTAGAATCACTTCTATTCCTTCTAGATGCTCCTGTCTTCATCCTCTGCTGCTTCTGCATGTCCTGTAAGAGTTTCTCAGTTTTTGCTCTGCCTTTGCCCAGACTCTACCAACTCTCTCTAACTCAGCCACTCCTTCCTATTCTGCTTCTTGTACCTCAGAAACCCCCTAGCCTTTGAATGGTATAGCCATTACAACTTCTCTAAAAATCTTCTGATTTTTCAACCAGCAACCTGAAGGAGCTGTGATTGTTGTCAGCTTTACGTTCTTTCTAAAGAGTAGCTGCAGTTTTAACAACACAAATTCTATTTGCCAAGATGCTGTCTTGCTCTTGACTATTAAAATAACAAAGGACACCGGATTGTGGAAAATAAAAGAGAATATGTTGAAGCAGATTCTAGAAGGGATAGAAAGTAAAGAGAGGACTTCTTGGGTGCTAGCCTGCATAGTGCTCATTACTTCTCTGGTCATCTTTGCCTTTTCTCTGTAGTGCAAATTTTTCACTGTCTGATCTCACTGCTTTCTTAATACCCATTGGAATGTTCAGACTGAACCTTTAAATCCACTCAGCATTCAGAATGTACTAGATGGGGGTCTGAACCAAATTGTTGTTGTTTAGAATGGTAAGTTTTCTAAATGAATTTATTTGAAAACAAACATCTGTTTATGTTTTTTCGATGGTTGCGAGCCCTACAAATGTTGGCCTGGCAGCAAGAGTAATGAATATACAATTATTATATTACCAAATTTATTTATTTTACCAATTTACTTATTTTAGCAGATTTCTTTATCTTCCTTATCTCTACTCCTATTTCATTTTGACATCTGACTGTGTTTAGCAGTAGGATAATGTTAAAAATAACCCAAACAAACAGCTTGACTAATGTTGAGTAAAGGGCTTCTAGAAAAAAAAACCTGTCTTGGAGTTTGGGGGGGATTAATTTACAAAAATTACATTTATCTTAAGCTTATCCAGTTCTTCTTGGATTTTTCCTCTGTGCTTCAGGTCCCATTTCCCCATTATATTTAACTTTTTTCTTGCTAATCCTTGAGGATGAGCAGGCATACATTGCTAGTAAGCATGTCTCAGCTAATGTCTACATGAGTAATAGAAAGGATATAAATAGGCTGCTGGAAAGTATGAAAGCACTGAAAGATTTGAAATGCTGTTGAATAGAACAGGTGATTTTGGAAATTATTAAATGTGTTGTCCTCTTATGACCTTAAATTTCATATTTTTTGTGTGTATATCATAAAACAGCATGATTCATTAAATACCTAGTTTGGCATTTAAGTTCATCATATGTTTTTGAATATCAAAACACTAGACATACTAGCTCAACATTTTTTTCTTATAATATGCTTTTAACAGAATATTACAGATAGTGCTTCTTGATTGCTCACAAAATTTCAGGTTTGTTGTTTTCCCAAAAATTTTTTATGTAATGGATTTCAAGACATTGTGTTAGGCCATTGAGACAGCAGTGAACTAGATGAAACCTAGAGTTATTAATCTGTAAGGAATAATGCAGAGTACTTAAATTTTATCTGTAGAAGGTATTCTCAGATTAATCAGATTTTGCATCAATACAGTCTTGAAACTTGGATTGTCCCTTAGTCATTCGTAATGTCACATAATTACTATTCTCATTCTCATAATTTCCTCTTGGCAACTCAAGCACAAAGAGACAGAATACAGTAGGCATGAACATGCTAGTAGGCATGGACGTGCTACCAAGAAGAAATACGGAAGCATTGCTTGGACATGCAAGGATGGAATTAGGAAGACTAGAGCTAGAGCTAGAGCTAGAGCTAGAGCTAGAGCTAGAGCTAGAGCTGACACTGCAAAAAAAAGCTGAACAAACCTCTGTGAGTGCACTGGTAGCAGATGGAAGACTTCAGAAAATGGTTCCCCTTGATGAATGGGGCAGGCAATCTAATACCGAGGTTGAAGGCTGACCCCAAGGATGTCTTTGTTTCTGTCTTCGTTAGCAAGATCTGCTCTCAGGCCTCACAGATCTCAAAGATCTGTTCAGAGCAGCAAAGTTCATGGAAGAAAGTTACTGTCCACAATAGACAACTGCATCAGAATTAGCTTGAGAAACTGGGCATGTGTAGAATTTATCTGGTATTGCTAAGGGGTTGGTTGGTTTTCCTCAATGAAAGTCATCTCTAAAAAATCTTTTAGAAAGTCATGATTATTAGGGAAAATTCCTGCTGACTAGCAAAAAGACAAATATTATGCCCATCCTCTGAAAAGGCAAGGAGGAGAATCTGGTGAACTAAAGACCTGTATTCCGGCCCAAAGTATAGGAACAAGGTATTTACAAACACATAATTTCTAAAAAGATATGATGGTGTGATCTATGCAATAAATTTTCATAAGTCTTTCTTATTGCTTTTTCATAAATAGGTTTGGAGTCTTGATTCTCTTCCTGACATACTTGTTCCTGCAAAAATTCTTTTGAAAATATTTCTACATGACAACCGGCTTTTCCATGGAATATTGATGGCAAAGACTACAAACTAAATACTATTAGGTGGGCATCAGTTTGGGTGTAACTTGCCCTTTGAACTATGGATTCAACTCCTGAAATTGTTCAGTCAATCACTTGCCTGGTCTAGAAGCAAGTTGATTTCATTTTGGAATTTGGCCTATTATTAACAAAACAGAGCTAGCAATGAGAGAGAGTAGGTTTTATTTTGGTTTTAAATGAGTTGCATTTTACCTTCTGCTTAAGAGATGACCAACGCTGGTCTACGTTGTCTCCTTTTCTGCATTCCTCTTTTTCACCAGCCACAGATGGATAGGGTAATACCTGACACCTCAGTTTATCCTTCTTTCCTTTTGGCAACAATGGTTTCAGTGTGATTTTTCATGAGAGCTAAGATAGCCTTAGACTTGATGAGATGCTTTATAGTGAGTTTCACATTACCAAGCTTGATAATGTCTTAAATTAAATTTTTCTTTTAAAATCTTTGAGCTGGTATTCTAAATTTCTCAAAAGCAGATAGTTCTTACCAAAAGATTTTATTATTGCTCCCTGACCCAAGCAGACAGCCAGTGTTTTGAGACCTGGTATGATTACATGAAGAAGTTAATTAATGGTTGAGAATGTTTTGGAGTTCTTTGTTTTGTTTTCTGGTCAGGTAATACAAAGTCTTTTTCAGGACATATTTTATGAATAAATAACAGACAGTTTGCTAATAGTTTCTCTGTCTGACTTTCCAGTTACTCTTGCTCCCCGAGGGAGCTGCTTTGACTCTCTTCTAAGGTCTAGCACGACTGTCTCACGCTTTGCTGGCCCTTTTCTTTGCCCTTTTTAAAATTTGCAGCCACTCCAAAGAGGAACCTTAGCTTAGAGCATCACTGTTTATCAGATCTGTGTACAATCTAGTGCCATTTGTTTCCATGATAGTTTCTAACTGTCTCATTAAAATGTTTCTCACAATTAGGATAACCAAGAATTACCTGACTCTAATTAGGTTTCTGTTTGCTTGCAGATCAAACATAGACTTGATGGCTTTATGGTTTCCAGTATAAATATACCCTAAACATTTCTAGTGCACAGAAATGTGCATAGATTCCACTTCTTCACAACTAAAACAGAAGTTCTTGATTTCTCTTCACTTCTTCTGGTTTCTTTTTTTTCAACTCTTTAATATACAACAGCAGATGGGTATAATCCCTGTTTTGTGCCATACTCTGTCTTGATGCTTACTACATTTTCTGCTCTCTTTGCCTATATCTGGTGTATGGTATCAATGATGATAACTTCTTTACCAGGGCACATTTTGAAAGGAAGCTTTGTGATTTATTCACAAGGAAATGAAAACATTCTGAACAATCTGTTCATTATTTGCCATTGACCTTCTGATCTGTTAAAAAATATTTTTACCAAGTTCCTCCATTATTGCTATCATCTGACCTGTACTTTTGGTACTAGCAGGGAAACCTTCAGCAAATCAGCAAATCAGGATTTATGATTTGCTCAGGTCTTTTTGCCCTGCACCAGTGAAGACTACTCAAAAGGCTCCATCAGCACAGTGCTGTATATCAATGTCCTAAGCGAGAATGATTCACAAGATATCTGGTGAAGGTGTAAATTCGTTATGTGATAAGTTTGCCTGCTATGTGCAATATCTTGGTGACTGGCTAAGCTGCTTTTCAAAACACTTTATCGAGCCTCAGTTTCATCTATTAAATATTAATTATTCTATAGAGAGAAACCTACGTATCACTTTATAATTTCTCTTCAGCATTTTGTCTTATCATTTTATATGCTGACATTTAGAGATTTTTTTGTTATTTGCATATTATACCTTTCCATGTACATTATATTACAGGTTGGTGACTTCAGTGGGAAGTCAGGTTTGTGGGTATATGCTGCAAGGAATTTCTTCAGGAAGAGGTGCAATAGCGAGAAAACATGTAATCCAAACATATTCGTGCAAAGATAATCATTAGTACACAAAAGTTTTACTATAAACCATGGATTTTATAAGAAGCTAACCTATTTATTCACAAATGCCATATCTTAAGTACCTAGTTTCTATACTTCAAATGGGAAAAAGAAGCTAACATCTTGAATACAAAAACCACAAACAAGCAAGCAAGCAAGCAAGCAAACAAACAAATAACAAAACCCTCCCCAAACCCAGAAAGAGCAAAAAGAACGGAAGTCCTGTAACATACGATAAAGAAAAGAATCTGTGTCTGACAAAAGGAGTGAAGAGAAAAAATTGTACATGGTTTGGTGAAAATCAAGTTTCATATGGTCAGGGTCCCTTTTTCCCCAGTGATGTGCTCAGGTCAGGCTGAAATAGCTACATTTCTTGGCATTTCACTTGGTATAATAAAATGCTACAGGATCTCCCCCCATTTCTCCCCTAGCACCCTTACTAGATTAGTCCAAATTCCTTTACTCAAATCTGGTAGTTCTGGCATATGGGCTACCAGCTGCCCATAAAACTGTGGTTATCTTCATCTTACAACAGGAAGAAAGCCTTTTTGAGTGAAACATTATACATATATTTTATCAGTATGCCTATTTTTATTTGGGTTTCTTTCCTCTCTTATCTCTCAACACATTTAGATTTCAGGTCATGAGTTTTGCATTGTTTTGGACTAAAAAAACCAGAAATGTCTTTGCAGCAATATGCTGCAGCTTTAAGGGTCATGTTCTGACCTATGAGAGAGAGAGAGAAGAGCACCATACCTTTTCCATAGCTTTCATCTCAGGCAGCCAGGGGTGCTTCTGAAACACTGAGTGAGGAGGGATAAATTCAGGAAAAGCTGTCTTCTTCAGTGATGACCATCCACAGAGTCATGTAGTAGCCTGTTACCATTTCTGGAGTATACAAAACACAATGACTAATTCTAATACATTTTCAGTCTTCCAGGACTTCTGAAGTCAGTCACTACAGATATAAAACTGTAAAGCTCTATGTTCTTTGGTAATGTGATGCTCTCCTTTGTGCTATGAATATCAAACTTTGAGTTACATTTCCTGTTCAGAGACTGTTTAAAGTTTCAGAATGGCAGACGGGGGGTTTTAGCCTTACAATGAGAAGTAAGAAGCAGCAGTACAACACTCACTAACAGGTTTCTGTATGTTTTACTGAAATAGCAAGTATTGAAATGTCAGTATCTATTAATTGGATTTGTTCATCTGCATTTCCACAGGCCATGGATGTCCCTGGCCTCCTTTTTATTTTTTTTTTTAATCAGATGGCAGTCACAACTGCTTTTTTACATGTTCTGTATTTATAAATTTTAAACAGATTTTAAATGGATCTCATGCACAGAGTGATCATTCAAAACATTTATAACAAACCCTCAATTTTTTAGGGATAATATATCAGGAATATATCCCCCTCCTTTCCCATTTTAGGCAAATAGAACTAAAACATTTTTCCTGAGCTAATACATGCTTATACCTTTTTTTTTTCTCTGTAATCCTATGAGATAGATTTGCAGGAAATTATTCTCTAGATATCAGATCTTTAGAGGTATATAGGCTGGAAATTAAGAACAGAACTGATAGAGTCAACTCTCAGGTTCCTATTTTCTCCTCTAGGGGCAGGAATATGGATCAGGAAGACCTAGCCAAAAATATGAGACATGATGATGAGAAAAGATGCACCTCTATAGCATTATACTTAAAATCAGTGGGATGTTTAGTGGCAATCCCACAACTTCTCTGAACAGCAATGCTCCACTGCTTTTCCAAATGTCCTTGCTAATACAGCCTTTGTCACACAAATGCACAGCTGCTGACTCATGTTCCACTTGCTCAGCAGGACCCGAGATCCTTTTCTGCAGAGATGCTGTTAGTCTCATGTTTTCTCCCCTCCATTCCCAACTTCTCCCTTTCTTTCCCAATAACATTTCAGGCATTTGTTTGGTTGTGTTGTTTAGTTTTGGTAAGATCTACATGTCCTGTAAACATAAATTTATCCTGTATGCCCTTTCTTTGCTATAAAATTTCCTGTTCAGCCTGTGGGGCTGTGAAGGAGTACAAGGCCATGCATTTAGTTGTCCCTTGGTGAATCCTCCAAAAGCTGCTAATCTGAAGGAGCTCAGCCACTTCCTTGAAGGTTGAGTGGAAACCCTCATGTCTTCATGAAAAATTCCAGAAAAGTACTGCAGCTGTAAAATTTATTTTTGATTTGAGATGTAAGAACTATTTAAATAGATTCCAGAAATAGTCCTTGGTTTCATCTCTCACAATTCACCATGTATGTATTTTGTACATGTGGTTTCTAGAGGTATTTAGGAGATTAATCTCAGAAACTACACAGGAACTACATGCGGCATACCAATAAAACCTGGAAAACAGATTTACTTATGGATTGTATAATGTGGACAGTGAAAACATTATAGGAATAAGAGAGCTTCATGTTGCAGTGGTAGCAAAGGAGGAGAAAGGATGTTGAACTAATTGCATAATAAGTTATTAAAAGAACTGCTATGGTGACAGATGGAAATAAACACTGCTGCATGAATAATAATCATGTTTTTCCCTACCCAGAGATCAACTCTAGACATTCTGTCTGAATTAATTTTCCTTTAAATTAAGAGAAAAAAATAAACAGAAAACAAAAGAATTAAATCCCTACATATGTCTCCTCTGTAGTGCACTTTCTGTCCACTGGAATACATTTTTCCCTTAAAAATGGAAGCTATCTTTGAGTACAAGACATTTAGAAATATATGTGTATAAGACATGAAAAACAGTGAGCAATAACGTATCTCATTACATCAATAAGAATTCAAACAGTAATTGCAGCTAACAAAACCCTACAAGAACAACCCAAACAAAAAATAACCACAAAAGTTGTCCAAAAAAAAGTATTGTCCATCACTATAAATTAATTACAAGAAACAGATGTACATTCTGCATAGAAATTATGGTCATATGAAAATAGAAGCCACATACTGATACCTTTATGTACACTAATACTCCCCCTCTCTCTGCATAAATAAATTACTCTTTGTTATTGTCTTCCTCTCTTCACATTTTCTTCAAATCTAAGTAAAATTTTCAGGACAGTCAGTCATGTTTTCAGTGTATTTGTACAGTATGTGAACTCTCAATGTCTGAGACCTCTGGTGTACTGTCATAAAAGAGATAAGAACTGAAGTAGTAATCATATAACAAGGAAGGCAGGAAATTTTGTAATTTTTATGTAAGTGTAATTCACATTGGTTTTGAGATAAGTTTTGCCAAATGTTATGAATACAGGATTAGAGAGGTGGTACTTCAGATCTCTATCAGCTCTGTTTTCCAGCAGCCAAGGTTTATCTGTTGCCTATTTCAAAGTAGGACCTTTTTTAATTTTCCATTTTGTAAAGCACTAAGCATATACTTTGGCCTAAATAAATAATGAGTTTTAAAATAGAAATATACATCAGACCTTGGCTTTCAGACCCATGCACTGATCTTGTTAGTAGTGCTAGATGATTCAATCCTGATTTGTTGTAATGTTTTTAAGCACGTAGACTTAAATACTTGAAACTATTTTAGTTTCTGAATCTCACAAAGCTAGTCCTATTGCAAAACCCAGCTATTTTATGTACCCAGGACTCTGGGTGCATAATAATTCTATGTCTTTGCTAAGCAATTAGCACAATTTTCCTGAAGTGTAGTATATGGCAGGCATACTTGTAAACATACCTTAAGATGCCCTTTTTATTGCTAAATTCTGAACTGAGCTGGAATTCCATATACATTTATTATCTGTATATAATTATTATTACATATACATTTATTATTTATATATAATAGTCATTGCTATGGCATGCATATTTTAGCATTACTGGTGACAATACCAGCTATTTGAATGAAAATTTTGTCACAAGTCTACCTTGCATTCAGCTGTGGGTGTGTACTTGGACAAATTCAAGTTAGACAAAGGAGTTTTCTGAAAGCACAACAAACACAGACATTTCCCCGATCTGTCTGCCTCAAGGTACAGATTCCCATGGGCTCCACTTTCAGGGTGTGTGTAGCCAGTGACTGAGGGTCTTTCAGAGACATGACTGAACCATAATCACGTATTAGAAATCAAAGTGAGGATACCTCTGGGGACAGATTAAAGGAGAGCTGAATCCAGAATGTGTAGGTGGCTCGCAGATGAGATTTAACAATAAGTTGAACATCGGCTGGGACCTGGCCACTAAATTGTGAGAATTAGATACTGAATAAATATAAGTTGTATACTCATCTTGCACAAGTCTTGCTCTTTAATAGAAGTTTTGTTCAGAAGGCAATGGGGAGGTCTGACAAGGCTTTTGTTCATTACAAGGTTCAAATGCAGTATTTTTTACTTAATTTAGATAGATAATTCTTCAGTAGTAAATAATTCACTCTGAACTACAATGTTCTATTTACAGTGCATAAAAATTATGAATAATAGCATCATCTCTCAATGAACAACAGACTTCTAGCTTGTATACGCAGTGCAAATCAGTTATTATCTAGATTTTATATTCATATCAAAGGGAAGGAATAGACTTTTAGATCTACTTTACAAAGTAAAGAGAGAAATCTACTGCACCTGCAATAGCTCTAGAACAGAAAATATTCTGGTTTGGGTTCAACTACTGAAGCGTGAGCAAACCCTTGACTATAGCTTTGAGTGGTGGGACATCAGTATACGTCAGAAGAACTTGTATAGCTTGTCTCCTCCTTTGGAAAATCCCAAATGACTTGGGATTATGTTTTGGTCCCTTCAAAACATAGTATAAGAAAGAGATATATTTGAAAAGTAGTTCTGATGATCTTCAGACACATAGAAGCTCAAGAGAAGGTTGAACTGTAAGCAATTAATCCATTTGTTGTGGGTATTTTGTTTGTTTTATTTTATGTGTCTGTGAGTGTAAACTCCAGGGAGGAAGAAACCTGCAGAGAACAACTTGATGACCACCATGATTTCTGTTAAAAAATTGTAATCCTTTGACATCCTGTAGACACATTTGACACCCACCCATTTCAGGATTATCCCACATTTAGCACTGCTACTTTCTGCAGTTCCTTAAGCCTCCCATTGCTATTTTCTGCACAATACAAAATTGTGTATCTGTAAAGGCACTGTGACTTGAGTGATCCATTTGCAATTAAAGTAGAACTATAATGCATTTTCCCCACCTCCCACATGCCTATTTTTACCACTTTTCTTGTTCTGACTCAGAGAAGATGTGAAGGGAAGTGCTGAGGCCTTGCCTAACATTCAGTGTCCCAGGAAACCACTGCCCTCCCACTCAGTTTGCCTCTGCACAGGCGGCACAGTGTGAGCGAGCTACTGCCATCGTGTGCTGAGCACCAGAGTGTGTCTGCTCCAGGATCCAGCTCCAAAGAGCAATATTGATTCCTCAGGACTCAGTAAATTGTGGATGATTCAGATGTTTGTGCAAATGAATTGCATCTATTGGTAGCTCAATTCTCAGAGAGTTCTTAGCAAACTGGGGGACATATTCTTACTGTATACAGATAATCCAATGGCAATCACAATAGCTGGGGACACTGGGACACACTTGGAAAGTAAACAAATGAAGAATGGGACAACACACTTACATAAGTGCCAAAGGAGAAAAGTTGTCAAAAAAATCTGCGTATCTTTACATTTGGGATGTTTCTGTCCCCCACCATGTTAGAAGTTTAGATATTCAAAGTTCCTAACTTTGATAGTTCCTCAAAGAAACCTTTCTTTCTCCCATTCCTTAACTGTCCCAAGAACTTACACTCTAGTTCTGTGTTTTTCTCTACAAACACTGAAAAAAAGAAGCGCTCCTATAGACTTGGGTTCTATGTTCAGGTCTTCTTCTCCAAAAGAAATGCTCTTGTCCCTAGTCTTAAGTCGAGTTCTTGGTTATAAGTTTTTTTCTGGCTCCTAGAAACTTCGTGTCAGCAGGATCATGTTTGTGCTCAAGCCTCACAGAGTCAGCAGAAATGAAACTGGTCTAAAGAAAAGCTCTCAGAGAGAAAGACTCACTGTATTGGTTAATTTCTGATATCCCTTCAGTCCTGATCCTGGAATCTGAGCTCTGACCTTCTAATCTTTTAGCCTTGATTCTGACGGGATCTCAGAATCTGCCTAGGTCTGTTTAATTTCTGCCTGCTCCTCATCTTGGGGTCTTCTGGTTGACTGAACTAACTTCTGCATATCTTTTTACTTTTTCCATTTGAATCAATGAATGCAGACACTCTATCTAGTGCTCAAACTGGGCTTTATATCTGTCCTTAACTGTTCCTGGTTTTGAGCTGTTATGTGTGGTTTGCATTTGCACATCAAATCCAGCCCAGTCCTAGCCATGCATGTTTTCTCAGGGTCCACAGTCCATAAGAGCTGAGCACACAGGTTTTACAGTGCTGCAGTCATTCTGCAGACATGGACAAAAAGTCTTTTGTATCCCCATACCAAGACAGCGAAAGTGTGTGTTCAGGCAAATATTGTCATAAAATTCTTATTGAGTCTTACAAATCAGTAAGTCACTGTTATCAAGCCAATATATAGTCACATTGCAATCATTTCAGGCAACTTGAAAAGTCTATGAAAAAATATTAACTAATTCAATCTATTAACACTTTTAAAGACCAGCTTCATGAAAATGGGGTGAACTATACCCAAAAATTGCCATATCTTTAATGTATGTAAATAAATGCAAAATACGAAAACAACTACCTAAGAAGCCCTGTATTAGAGGATGTTTTTGATCAGTTAGGCTATATTATAATGTGAATTTTTTTATTAAAAAATTGAATATGATTTGCAATATAAGTTGTATAAATACTGAACTTCAATGTATTTTTTTAATCTTTTCTTAATTTTAAAATTAAATCTCATTGATGTAATGTCCAGTTTCAGTACTTGCAGAGCACAAAGTGTACCAAGTATGCAATGTTTTTATCTCACTGAATGACAAATACTAACACCCACATTAAGCTGCAAATCTATTCTGCTACTTGACAAAGTAAACCAGCTCACTGTGTCCTAACAGTTCCCTCTGAAAACTGGAAAAGTCCAGTTTTTTGAAAGTGAAGCTTGGAAACTATGGTCATTTTTTGGCAGAAGAGAATAATACCATGGAAGTAGCTGGTGCAGTAGAGGACATGTCAAGTTTTATGGGCAGATTTTGAAATATAAGGTCTGGTGTTTGGCACTGTTCTTTAAAGACATTCTGGCAGATTTAGATATTTGAATACATCACAATCTACATATCAATTAGTATAATTTGGAAATCATCTATATTTGTGCTTATTCTGGCATCATGGCTTTTTATGACGACCAGGTTACCATCCCCACAAAATTACTATTTATGTTGTAAGCCATTGCAACTGGCCTGAGATAAGCACATTTCTTTTGTGTTTAGTGTGGTCATATTTCTCTTAAGATGTTTTTGGTTCAGAAAAAACACCTACTATAATTGTGAATATAAGGAAGAAAATACTGGATGAAAAATTGAATGAAAAAGGAAGCAACAGCTGGAATAAGTGGGAGAATTGAGAACTGGAGAAGAAAATTTAATGAGATTAGCAGAAAAGGAAAACTGAGAGTAGGAGATGGAGTGGGAAGTGATCCACAGAAAAATTGTATACCCAATAATGTGTTTCTTAATGGATAAAATCCTCTGTCAAAATTTTTAGTCACAAGTCACGGGATTTTCTTCTTTGAGTTTACATGAAGGGTGAAGGTAACACTTTTTCCTTTCCTGATTTGTTTTCCTCGTGTATTGCTCAAACTCAGTATAAAGTTGAGAGTATTGAAGGGAAGCTCAGAGCTTACTTATATTAAATACAAGTTACACTTGTCTTATGGTTTTTGGTATCAATGGTTCCCTGAAATTTTTGAGATTGGTGAGGCTCAAGTAAACTTTTCTTCTCTGGAGTTTAAAAGAAGATGGACCAAAATGCTGTTCCAACTTATAGGATTTAAATCCTAATTATTAGTGGATATGTAATTTGTATAAATTGCAATATGCAAACTAAAATTTAAATATTTAAAATAATATAATTTACTTATATATGTCAGGACTTCATGTCCTATGTGCTATCCTTTTGAATAAATGATTTTTTCCTGTATGTTTTGCCTTTGATGTACGCAAATATAAAAAAAAAAAAAAAAAGAAGAAAAAAGAATGAGCAATTTAAAATGGACATTATGGCTGCAGAATACAGATTTCTGTTCTTATTTTATATATTAACAACCTTCTAAGCTTTGGCAAGAATTATCCTGAGCTTTGTAGTCAGGTTTTAGAAGAAAAATATATAAACTCAAAATATTCCCAAACATCTAACCTTTCAAAACAGTATGAAGGATATAGCTGTAACGTTTCAGTATTTCAAAATTGCTTCAGTCTGAAATGGTTCAGATCCATGATTTCCAAATCAATGAAGTACAGCGTGCCTTTCTCTTAATTCCCTTAAATTTTAAAGTCTAAGAGTCTCATTTTTCAATGTAAATATACTACCAGCATAGAGCCCACTTTTTCATTTGCCAACAGAATGACCTGAATTTTGCAGAGCTAGCTGTCCTACTTGCCTCTGGAATTCAACATAAATAGCTGCAATTAATATTTCTTCTGCCATATGCCATTGTACAGTAGCAGACTATTTTATTATTACCTTAAGTTAGTTATTTTAATTGGTGAGTTTTTATAAAATAAAAACATTTTTCATGGCTGGCAGGAAGTATATAAACAAATGTATGAAGACCAGTTGCATTCAATTTTAAGACTTAGTAACTAAGATAATTATGCAGAACTAATTAATTCAAAATCTGTTTGTCAACAGTATCTGTAGCTGCAGCATTTCATCCCAGAGGCATTAACAAAGGCTTATCACCTGCTTTCTTCTTGTATTTTGTCTCAAGGGCAAATCAATAGGCAGAATATGGAAAAAATGCCATTTCCACAATTAACAGTTAACAAAACTTGCAAGAACTTTTAATGTCTGTTACCAATTAGTTTTCCTGGCTTAAATTAAGATAGATTCTAAATGGAAATGGGATATGAAAACAAATGCTTCTAATACATAGAAAAGCTATGTGGAAATGAGTTTGGAAATACAAAGAAATATTTAAAGAATTAAAATAACTATTTAAGTTATAGTTGATTATTTATGGTAAAATCTCCACTGTGCACTTGTAAGTGTTGTGGGTGAATGAAATCTACCTGTTGAGGAACAGTGTTGATGCGATTTGTTTTATTATTCTGTCATTTTTGCTTAATTTCTGTTCTTTCATGTATTTTTTTTATGTTATGCTTTGAGGACCAGGTTTTCATTCACTATTACTTGTATGCATATAGAAATGATAAATAACAAAAGTATAGGTATAAAAAGTGCTTTGAAAGAGTGCTGTTTCACAATTTTGTCCAAGTTTGTAGTATATTCTAATATGGGAATAGCTTGATATCTAGTACTTAGTGTGTGAGGTCTTGAATATTCATCCAAGAAAATGTGGTTCTGAACCTGAGAGGTTTGTATTTCTATCCATCAGTATATCTAAAACATTATTATATGAAAAAATATTGAAATTCAGATTTTTATGGATCTAAACTCCAGAATAGCTAAGTAAGCTGATTTCAAGATGCGCTCATGGAATCTCTTCTAAATTTCTTTCTAAATACTAAAGTCTGATTAAACCAGTAGCTGTGGCTACGTAAGTACAACAGTTTCTTGTGAATCTTGAAATCCTGTTCCCAGTGCAATCAGTTACACAAAGTCATTCCAGCGTGACTCAGATACCTACAAAAGTAACTGTCATGATCCCGCAGATATTCATGCACTCTATTTACATACATGTAAAATTAGTCATATACATAAATATTGACAAGGTTTGAGTCACTGTCACAAGGCTATTGTGATGATTTTTTAAATGTTAAAATCTTTCTCTACTTTTTACACCTGTTGGTAACTTGTTAATAACATTCCTCTTTTTCTGGAATTCCAAAAATTCTTCCACTCCCTAGAGATCAGGGCTTATACATGTTTATTAACAAAATTGTGTGCTGAGGTACATTTCTATTAATATTGCCAAATCATATTTAAACAAAGTTTTGAAGTAAAATGTAATAATTTAATTAATGTATTTTAGTTTCTGATCAGTAGTGGAGAAGAAAGTCTGGTTCAAGGAGGCACAAATACCAGTTAGCTGGATTTTACTGCAGGTGTGAAGCACATTCCATTTTCAGATAAACTACATGTACTTATATACTAACCATACCTTTAAAATGTATGGAGCAAAGCAAAGCAAGAATTATACACTGTGCTCAGTGTAGCATGACATAAAATAAATTCAGCAACAAAGAAGTGAGATCGTTCCAAAAGTACATTGTATTGCCTGCTCACAGGAAATTATAGGTAAAGAGAAGTGACAGTCAAGGGTTAAATTACGAAATTTTGCAATTTATTTCTCATCATTTATGAGATTGTTAAATGTCAGAAAGTGGACTTCTTTTTCACTATCAGTATAAAACTGAACATACTGTGAGACATAAGGTAGCAGGTGTCTTGGCTCTAAACTATCAAGTCTGTGGGCATTCTGTTATAACAGGTGCTCCAAAAATTTGAACAGATTTTAACAAGAGCTGTATGGGCTTTTTAATTAGCCTGGTTACTCAGCATGTGGAAAAAGCACTAGGTATGTGCTTAAAACACCATTGTATCTTGCAAACAAATGTTTCACATACCCATAGTCATTCTTTTGGTTGTTATCTTAAAATTCCTTTCTATCTGATGCTAGGATTTAATTCCAGTATTCATTTTTCTTATAATCCTTATCCTAACTAAAAGGAATCATCATAAAAAAAGTGTTGAATACCATATATCCTCGCATTTGGAAGGAAGCATTTAGAAACTTGGATTTACCTGATGTTTAGCTGTGGTTTTAATTGGCACTACAGAACTATGAGAAGGCACACAGGAAAGAAATTCTGCGTTCTGAATCTCTTGATTTTAACTACAAAGTGTCTTCACTTTCAGTTATGCTTTTCCATTATTATTAAGTACATCACAAGATTTTTTAGAAGAGTCAATGCAGTAAACTGGAAAATAAAACCAAAATAATGAAAAAATGCTTTGATTTTACAATCAGTATAACTGATATAGATATAGATATAATTTTATAGATACAATTTTAGAAATTCATATATAAATGCATGACTATAGCCTGTAAAATAAAAATGGTGTAATATAATTTCATTTGTGTTATAGTGTTGCTTTCAAAAGAATAAGCCAAAGAATGTCATGTTAGAGGGGGAAGAAAAAAGAAACAAAGTGATGGCTTACATAAGATTTTTGTGCAAACTGTCATGTGGTGAAAGCTAAGATTTTAATTTATGAATAGCTTTGTTTTCATATAAAATTATTTTACTTGCTGGGCTTTAATACTGACATTAGTATCTGTGGCTGGTATTTATCTAGAGATCTTTGAATCTATAATGACTTTGTTGTTATAAAGTTTAGTATTGCACATCTTAAATTATTGAAATAAGGGATTTATTTTTTTAAACTCAGAAGAGATTGTTGAGAAATTATGTGGAGGATTTCACACTTGAAACATTTGTGTCAAAATATCTTTAACCACTTGGCCTAAGATTAAAAATACCAAGACACATTTTGATCCATATGAAATGCACACTTTAAAAAGGGTGTTTAATTTAAAAAACGCTTATATCTGCACTTTTAAAGGAACTTCTCTCTTACATAAATTAATGTAAGAAATATACATTTTATGATTTCACTATGAATTCGTCCTCTTTCTTTATGCTATTATTTATTTGCTCAGCAGTTAATTTACACAATTATAGTCAATGATCTCTTATTGCCTGAAGTAATAATTGCTAACATTCTCACCATACTTTTTAAAATTTAGAAACCTCTACCAATTTACAAGCTTGATGGAACAGAAAGATGGATATGTATTTGTGCCATAAATGAAAGGAGTGCTTATTCCTGTAGATGCTATTTTGCAGACCTAATAATCATGGTGAGAACACAGCAGAAAAAGTGATAGTATTTGTTAGCCACCCAAAATCCCTGTTAATTTTGTAATTTGTTTGCTGCTGAAGATGGAACCCTTTCCATTGCATTTCTGTAAGGTAACATGGATAAGAAATGCACATTACAGTCGTGCATATTACCATGGCAGCTTGAGCATTGGTTGCCTTGGGCATGAAGACCAGTTTGGTTTCTGACCTCACCAGTTCCCATCATCAGCTCTTGCTCTGAAACCGTCTCTAGGTTGTGCCAACGCAGTTGATTGTGGAGTATAAGGCAGAGTATAAGGCAAATTTCCTTTTTTTTTTTTTTTAAAGTGGATGTATTAAGCCAATAATGCTCCTAAATTTAACGTATTACCAAACTGTGGTCTCATTTGTTGTGAAAATATAACCTATATAAAAATTAAGTCTACTGGGGCTGTAGAAATTCTGAAAATAATTAGATTCTGAAATGACAGATCTAGAGAAGATGACTCTGTCAGGGAGACTTTGAAGGGGTAATAACTTAAAAAAAGTAGTCTTCCTCCTTATTACCATATTTTTTTCCTCAAATAAGCACCCTCCTTTCAATTTTTCAAGGGCTAGAGAAGAGTGACCACTTCAGCCTGTTTTTCTAGACTCATCATCATGTTACCTGAATAATCATGCAAACTGAAATTAGAAGCACCGTCCCTACTGGAGGGTGATTTGCATTACTGAAGTGCTATGTAGGAAAGTATGTAATGAGATTCAGGTAGTAATGGATGAAAAAAAAAAAGTGAAATTGTGGGAGGATGGCAATATAAAATTAGAAATCATTACAGTAATAGTGAGTAAAGAGGGCTGAGAGATGAAAACATATGGAATTGCAGCAACCTATTTCTAAATTTAAGAGGGCTAGTCAGTTTATGATCAGAAGTAGAAAAAGTAATTTTTTAGATCTGGAGTTAAAAATAAAGAAGCCTGTTTGTCAAAACTTCACTATGTCTTATGCAATGTTTACCTTGCAAATGTGTAAGGTGTAATAGGATTGATTGTATGTTGCATTAAGATATATGTTAGGTGCAAGAGATGAGTAAAATGTTGGAAGGTGATGATTACGTTTTTTAAACCTTTCTAGATGCTTTCTTATGTTAAGATTGATTTTGGATGCGACAGACATTTATATTAGCTCTAAATATATAGGTTAAAGTAAATATAGGGAATATGTGCAGAATACAACCCGTGTTAAGGATTTCATCTGTTAAGGCAAGATTTGAGAAAGGCTTCAGCCTTTAAAAGTCCTTGGAATAGCTATGGCAGATGAAATTATGTAATAAAAATTATGAAGCTCTGTGACCCATCTATGTAGCTAGAAATCTAGATAAACTACTTACCAGGATAAATTCTGTGTATGGCAATTCCATTAGCTAATAGTAAAGACATTACAACAGTAAAACCTTGAGAAGATTTAGGACCAAGTCATGCTTCTTATTGATATTAATCGTTTCAGCAGTTTATATTAAGCACAGGAGAGCAATATGGAATTAAGACATTCATTTAAATACTTGGAGGATTATAGTCCTTGAAGAAGCTCTTGAAAATATTGCTAAAACTTAGCTGATTCGTAAGAGAAGGAAAAGTTAATAATTTCATAGATCACTGGTAGAAATATTAAATGATGTGCTTCAGAATCACAATGGTTTATTTCCCACTGAATTTTAAGATTTCACTGACTGCTCCTTTCCAGGGATATATCATATAGACTTTCTAGCATGTGCACAATTTTGGTAAATTTCGGCCTAAAAATGACTCTTAAATAAAAACCTGTGATTGTGAAGAGCAGAAAAATTTAATGAAAAATGAAGAGTTAAGACACTAATTACAGTTTTTTTTCTTAACATTCAGTTTGGCAGTTCTCATTATCTTTTAGTGTACAGTGTCTGAGGTCAATTAGGATTCGGTTGATCTTGGAGTCAGTTGACAATGCTGTTTATAATTAGATAGAGGAAAGAGAAAAGGTTGATGTTTTCTCTCTCTTCCTCATTAGGGCTGGCTGACTGAGCCAGTTTTATTGCTATCTTAAAGGCAGTTAAAAAGGTCATGTGACTGTTTCCTAAGTGAATTGCGAAATTTGCGAAATACTGTTGTGTTTGTAAGGATAATCCATGGTTAGTATGGATAAATGGATGTTATTAAAATTTTGAAGTATGGAATTGATCACTCTGATAAACAAAGAAAAGCATGTGAATTACTTTACTTTTCACACTGCAATCTAGAAACTGTAAGGATTCAAATTTTAAACCACTGTGTGCAGTTTTGCAGAATCTGAACTAAAGGGATCACAGAATCAACCTCAAATTTAGTCTCAAATTGTAGTCTTTAATAGCTACTAAACAGCACTTTCTATGAAGTAATACAATTGATATGAATATTTTAAAGCCAGACCTTTAAAATACCTGCCTTTGTGCTGCTTGATGGTTTGTTTAATAAACATTCATGATAGTTGAATATTTATTATTTTATGAATGTTTATTATAAAAGTATTGAATATACTTCACAACATTCTAAGAAAAACCAGTTAGAAGTAGAACTGATGTATATTTTAACTGCCTTGAAACTAATTTTTAAAATTGGCTGTCCCTACTGCAGTTATATAATGTAAGTAATCTTAATTAGTTAATATCTTTGCTATTTTAGACATAATTCTTCTGTTAATACTGCAGTATTTGTTTCATGTTTAGTGCAGCACTGACTCCACTAATACTAAATTAAAGGTGAAATGGATATTACTTCTCAGAAAATTTAGTACAATTATTTAATAATGTTTTTACTTTTATTATTCTTTTTTTGATAGTAAGTATATATAAGCATTATATTTATATAATGGAATGTGAATTGTAACATACATTATAGTCATACTAATAGAAGATAAAAGACAGCAACCCTCTAGTTCAGTAATTTGAAATGAATGTAAACTGACATTTGAGAGCTCTTGGTAGAAAAAAGGAAAAATGCAACAAAAGATAAAAGAAAGAAGAAACTGTAAATGAAACATGAGAGGGAAAGTCCCAACAGCTCTAATTAAAGATATTTCAACGTTAGAACTGCAACATCCACCCACATGTCATTCTTGCGTGACATGTAACAGAAGATCACCAGTTTTGTCTTCCTTCTACAAAATATTTTTTCCTATAATTGTTCATCAAAAACAGCAAAAGTGAGAGTTTTTGCATAATTGTATTCATAAATTGTACGGAAAAGTAGTAATAGTAAATCTGCCTGTAACCAAAAAGTGATTCTTAAAGTAACTTTCAAGAAATGCTGCCAGCCATGCATTAGCCAGTATTTTACTGCCTGCATTGATTTCTTTCATCAAGTAGGAGATAAAGGAGCAGCCTGGAGAAGGTGACTAGCTCATTGCATATGTAAAAAAAGTAAAATGCATGTTTCCTTTATTTCATTCAGAGGACAGAAGTGAAAACAAAAAGCCAAGCATATTCATGACAGTAGCAGATGGTGCCAACCTTGCACAGCTATTTTCTTTGATTATTGGCTACTTATACTTTTAAAAATGAGAGACAAAGCCAGAAAGCTGTGTTTCTAGAAGAAGATAATGAAATCACACTGACATAGGTCATTGTCCTGAATATCATCCAAATTTTTTAAGATTTCTATAGAATTTTCCCAGATTTCTCCTGCTACTTTGTATTTTCTCTAGAAAATTGCCTAAACTGAATACAGATCTCATTAATATTCACACAATATTAGGCAGAGTTTGTGATTAGGTGGAATAAATTTGCCTGTGGCATTTTAGAAAAGATTTAATTATTATAATCTTTAAGAACTGCCTTTTTCTGTTCAAAGAATAATATTAACTCACTGTAGTCAGTATTTTATCAGTTTAATCACTGTTAAGCAGTGAGTGTGGATTTCAAATTTTGAATATCCAGTTCTGAAAACTACATTTACTGTGCTGAATCACATGAAACGACTTTGAAAAAAATTAATGCTGGATTCAGAATAGAGGCATTTTTCAAAGTGTCTGAGTAAACTTCAGGAGGTTTTTGAATACTTTTGTTTCTTTTCTTACTGCTCAGAAGATTTTATATAGCATGGTCACATTTAGATGGATGTTTAATGAAAATAAAAAAGCCAAGTTAGAATGAAAGAGAAAGGAAAGTGTACGAAGGTCCCATTTATGATTATTCATTCCAACACCCTTCCAAGCAAGATCCAAAGGGGAAATTAACATCTTTTTCACCAAGTGAATGAATCACACTGCTTTCACGAAGGATCTAGAGAATGAATAGGAGAGTTTAGGGCCCAAACACTGAGACCAAATGAGGTTTTACCTACTCAGGAATGTGACCAGTCATGTTCCTCTTAAAGAGTAGATTTTCTCCAGCTGTAGGAGAAAAGTCAAGCAAACACGAATGGATGCTGAGCTCAGAGGGAGCCCCTACTAACAAAGAAAGAAGTATCACTGCTGTTTCCAGAGTGGAAGGAACATAATATACAAATTAGGTTAGTCTAATAATGAGGGCTGAAGAGAGTTTTATTGCCATGTAAAGCAGTGCTTTACTGCTTACCATTCATAGACCTGTATGCTCATGCTGATGTTGGCCGTGTTACAAAGGAGACTGTGAAGAGAAACATCAGGTCACAGAACCTACAGTCCTTTAATATTTGTTTCAAATAACTATTGCAAAATTGGAAAAGTCTGTGAGATGTTTGTGTTTTAGTCTTAACCAGTTGCTGGTTTTGCTCATATGAATGGAACATATGGGGTCTTATAAGTGATATGGTTTCTTGATAAGTGATAAGCTTATACCATGCTTTGCGTTGTCTTCTAAAAAACAGCTCAGTTGTAAAAATTCCAGCTTTAATAATTCCAATTTACCTCTTACTATAAGAAATACAGCAATGAGCTTTTAACGTATGACAAAGATCTTTGTGCTATTCCCCTTCCTCAAGGTTTCTTTGAAATACCTGTAATAAATCCTCAGCATACCAAAAAATGTAATCAGGAGTTCAGTTTAATATTCTGGGAGTGTGCTGTGCTCTAACTTAGCGTTGTCCCTTTTTCCTCAACTGTTATCACTCTCAGTTATGGGCAGTGGCACCTTCCCAAAGCACGAGCATATAGGGGTTAATTTTGTTCAAGTCACCCTTGCTATCCTACTACCACAGCCTAGTCTTGTAGGTGTTTGCTAGTCTTTGATGGCACGGAGGGAGCATGGGTATGAATCCTCTTTGCTTTGCAGTCTTAGATGCAATAAAGGAGTGCAGGTAGTGCTGATTCCTGGACCATCAGAAAAGGTTAGCAGTATCTATTCACAGTGGGATTTTCTTGTTTTTTACCATCACTGTAGTCTATTTTAGACGATGCTACTGAAAACCAATGCATTCATTTTGAAAATTAATATCCTGCACTAAACAAAGAGATGTATGTGTGCAAAGGCAGAGTACAGCAGAATTGCCAGAAAAACCTTGACATCAAATCTGCCAGTCTTCCCATCCCAAACCTATACAACATGTGCTTGGCTGAGATGGAAAAGGCAAGGTAGGTGACAGCCCAGACACACAGAAACACAGATATGAGTTTTAAAAGCAAACACACAGGTAAGCCTTAAAACTGTCAGGAACCTGGTGCATTTTTCTGCAGATTCTCTAAGATTCTATTGATTTAATTCCTGCTTGGTTTGGTTTATTTTCATGTGCTATATATTTATTTTTTTTTATCTTATCCATCTCTTTTCATTGTACAGAGGCCAGCAAAGTGAGAAGAAGGTAGCTCTTAAAACATTTTTTTTATGTATAGGATTTGGCCTGGATTATAACACATTCTTCCTGAGCAAAATTATCAAATATCTGTCCTTCAGCTGTTAAATTTAAAAGGTATGCAATATCCACAGAGCTACTTAAAATGGAAAATTAAAACATGATAGGGAAATAAATTTTTATTTTTATATAATGATTACTAAATTTTACTGAAGACTTCCAGAGAATACATTCTCGAATAGAAGGCATTACTTTTGAGATCTGCTGATGAAAAAATATGCAGATTTAGGATCATTTGTATTGAAGAGGGTGAGGTAGAAAGCATGATGTTCCACAATCCCTAAATAGTGAGATGGTGAAAATAGATATATTCACTGAATATATACATATATGTCTGAATTTATATATTCTATATGTAGAATATACTCAGTGAATATGTTATATATCCACTAGCTAAAGTATCTGAAGAACAATTACTTTATATTAGACAGTACATGATGAAGTATATTTGCTGGGCCTGCAACTATATTTTTGAGGCACCCAGTTTCTTGTTAACTTGCATAAGTAAAAAAATTGTAAACTTTGACCCTGAACTTTCCATGACCTCTGGTAAATGTCAACTTTATGGTAATTAACAGTCTCTGGATAGCAACTATATGCAGTCTATCTCCTGGAATCACACTAGATATGAGTACATAGTACTGGATGTTGGGTAAACAGTCCACAGTCAATAACACTGATAATGTCCATAATATGGCGGCTAAAATTAATAAGCCTCATCCAAAGAGCCATTTTTTTTCTTTTCAAACAATATAGTGGATCTAGGCAAAAAGTAAAAATTAACAGAAGCTTTTATGTGTTAAAACCAGAGCCAGTTGGCTGCCTTGGTTAGGGTGACAAAATGCCAGCAAACCCAAAATCTTCATTTGCTTTGAAGACCTCATGCTGAATGAGAAGCTGTTGTTGAGACAAAGATACTCTTTGCAAGTATATTAATTTTCTTTTTTCTGGACTCACAAGGGAACGGAAAATTTAAGCAATAAATTATGCCTGTCCCTTTGAGATCAGAAATGCTCAGAATGTGCACACTTTGAAGAACTGAAGTTGATCAAAATGAAACACCCAAACTATGAAGCTGTAGAGACATTTGACTCTATGAAATACTGACTTCACTGAAAAATACACTAGATATTTCCTACTGCAGAAACTAATATGAAATTTCTTTATATTGAGCTCTCTGCTATTCAGGAGGATGCTCTGCAAAGTGGTTGATGAGGCTGTCACTTGTAGCCCTTGATGGATAGCTAATGTAAAGCTTATGAAGTATTTCTTGACATGCCCTCTGAGCCATTTTTGCTGAATATGGATGTTCAGAAATTCAAATCTAGGCAGCATGGGAAGAGATTTCTTTATTATGCACAACTGTGCCCTGGGTCAGAATAAAAGAAATAAGTGATTGTTCTTGGTAACTTGGCATGTTAAAGTATTGCCAAAATTATATATTGTTGCCTGTATGTGTTAACTATAGTTATCTCTGTAAATAGAGCTGTACTTTTTCTGCAACAGGAATTTATTCTAATACTTTTATACTTTTCTTTCCTTAGCGTTATAATAACTACTGTGCCATATATATAGAAATTACTCCCAAGAATGTAACAAGCAGGATTCACACATTTAAATGATTTTTTTTTTTTAAAGCTGAACTGTTTCCAAATTCTTCTATCCAAGCATCACTTAAGAAACTGTTTGTTCAGTTCAGTTTCATCTCTGCAGCTGCCAAACCACTTCAGTTCTGCCAGCTCTGCTCTCTGATTGCAAAATAAAGGGTGGTCACTTCACAGTGTATGCAAGAAATATTGCAATTTTGTGAAAATTATGACATTTAGGAAAAGTCTTTCAATAGTAAATTGTTAGGCTATTCCGCTGCTTGCCTACTTAGCAAAACCCAGAAAGAATCTTATACATTCACTTCTCCATACTTTCCTATAACATTAGTGAAAATAGTGTACCGGGTTCGCATTTTCTAAGATTGAACTTTGCTGCAGTTTACATTCAAAAATACTTTTGTAGTATAATAGCCTGTCAAAACAAATCTGTTTTCCTCATTTTTTGTGTGTGCAGAAGGATTCTTTTTGTCCATTGCTAAAGATAACAATAGGAGAATAGTAATTGCACACATTAGCAAAGCTTCTTTTCTTTTTGTTTCCTTTCTTTTCTCCTCAAAATCAGAGGATGTGGGAAAAAAATGCATCAAGTAACCCCTTATTGTATGAAAAGTGTTGCTACATGAATGCATTAACTATTTTCATAGCTCATGTCTGAAGATCAGAGTCCTCTGTGTCCATACAGTGAACAAAGACACATGCAACCTGTTTTATTGAGAGGGAATGCAAATAATCACCTGGCTATAATATTTTGACACCTACATATTTTAAATTTTCAGAAAAGTAATCTGAATAGTCTGCTAGTCTCTAAATAAAAGATCCCCACTTAATGTAAAGTAAAATATATAAATATATTAATCTGAAACATAATTTAAATCAAAACAGAGAAGGGAAAAAATGTAAGCTGCATACTGATAATTTGCTTAAGTTCCAAGCAGTTGTCTTCTCAGGGAAATAATTTGCCTTAGCTGAAGAAGAAATTGAAGTGTACTTAGAATAAAGGAGGAATAGAATGTTTGGGTTTGGTTTTTTACAAACTTTTCTCTCTCTCGGTAATAAAAGAATGTTTGAGCTTAAATTGTGATAGAGAAAACTTGTTAGAAATAAAAAATACAAGGGCATGAATCTCTGAAATGTAGAAGCAAAAAGGAAGGAATTTACTGTGTTTCTTTTTAATGGAACAAATGTAAAAACAAGAACTGTTACAGCATTCTGAATTTTCCTGTGGCTAGCATTTTATCTTATTCAGAGTATTGCTTCTATGAGATGGTGTTCTGTGTTTTTCCCATGCTGACCTGTATTTTGCTTCGTGGGAAAGCTCAGCACAGAGTGATTAACTGTGGGGTGAGGAATCACTTTGAGGGCTGTTTTTTGTTCACCTTGCATTATCACTGTGAAGAGCTAAAACTAACTGTAAGGCAATAGCAATCATAACAGTAGTGTGTTGCTCTCACTTTCTACTTAATATGTAATTTCCATATTAATAATTAGTATAATTTACATTAATTCCAAATTAGATCTAATAAGAATAAAAATTATAGACATAGAGATTGCACATTTTCACTAAGAATGTTTTTGAGAGGTGCAGGCAGTTTCTTTTTCTTCCTATAAGCCTCATAACTAGCACTTTATATATTTACAGATACTGGGAATCAGAAAAAATTCTACCATGCCTCTTACGTGAGATATTATGTAAACATTAGCATTTGTTTGTCCAATAGTATTTTTGCATATACTTGTGCAGACCCACTGAACTGAATACATGCACAGAGATATACCCTCTAGTAAATTGTTAACCCAGAGAAATACATCCTTTGCATCACAGCTTCATGCCAATCGCCACTTCAGTAAACTCTGCCACATCATGATGACTGCTCTCCAGGAATTAGCAATGAGTTTGTTTATAATCAAGTTTATCAATATTTATAAAGTACTGTACTTAAGGGGATAATATATTGATAAAATACAGTTCTGAAATGCATTACATTTCCACATTATATTTAATGGCTAAAAATACACGTAGTGGGTGTGGAGTAATAGGGGCCATACCCCGCCCCCACAAACAGTTTCTTTATCACCCCATCTGCTACCCCAAATGCTAACTCTCAGGAACACCACTGCTTTGCAGCATGTTTTATTATTCAAGCCTTAGTGGGAGGAGAGCTGCAGAAAGCAAGTGTTAACTGTAGAGAAAGGGAGGGTCAAACCAAGACCCAGAATAAGCTATATTGCTCCACTAATGCCAGGACAGTGGCACAAACTTCCACTGGACATGGACTGGCTACTAAGTACCATTAGATTAGATTAAAACCTGCTAGAAAAAAAGGAACAGTGAGATGGAGGTCTAAACACATTTGTGAAAGAATTAATAAAGAGGCTAAAGGTATTTACGTAGGCAGGGAACATATGGAAGAGGAACAAGGCAGACTTTGAGAAGAAATTATTTAGCTTCATTAAAAAAAAACAAAACAAGAGAACAAAGATAAGGCTACGGAAAAAAAATAGAAAGTTTACACTGTTTTCGTACTGCCTTCCTATTTTTCCAAAAGGAAGCAGGAGGTTGGGGCCTGATCAGACAGAAGTCAAGCAAAGATTCCCTTTGCTTTGGATCGGGTACTTTGGAAAGAAAGAAATGCTGCTAAATAAATATCAAATACTGATGAGTGTTAATGGGGGTTTAAGAGACAAAGCGTCCAGTTTGAAGCACTTATTGGCGATGTCTACACTATCACCACTTGCCAAAAACATTTCCATCATTTTGCAATGGTTGAGATTTATAGCTGACTTCCAGCATTTTAATCTAACCCAGCTCAGAGCAGGTGAGAAGCTGGCTGAATGCAGCTCATTGAGATGATTTTGGGGATGACAGGATTGTTCATAAATGTAAGTTGAATTGAATAAGCAATTTCATTTTTAAAAAATCAGTTGGAGAAATGGCAAAGGAAAGGGAGAAATCTGAGTGGGGTTTTGAATATATTCAAAAATTTAAAAATGGATTTTTTTCTTCATGTTTTCCCTTAAAAATTAGTCTATTTTTAATTAAAAGAAATCATTAAAATGGAAGAATCCTGAGAGGGAGCAAACTGTTTTGGTTTAGGACAACACAAAATTAATTATGTCTCTTGTTATGTGATTCATGTGTCAATCTGTAAATTCCATTATTTATACAGCCCTGAACTAGGTAATACACTTCTAAGCAAGATGACTAGCCAGTATTCTGGGTCTCATTGGTATCTCTCTATTAGAGTGTGAAGCTGACCATATAAATAATGGATTGTTTTTTTTAATCTTTAAATCCCATTGATTTACAATGATTACATAAAGATCTTCTTTGAATTTACTCAGAACAAACAAGGTACAGTTTTCATATTCCCAGTGCAAGCCTGACAGCATTCCCTGAACAGACATGCTATTTTTTGGTTGCTGGTTTGCCATGGCAAGTTTGTTATGTGCCATGGTAAGTTTATTCATTTTGGTTTTTTATTTCCCTTTGTTGTTGCTGCCTTTGTTTGTTTGTTTAGTCTATTGATTGGGTTTTGGCTTTTTTTTGGTTGTTGTTGCTTTCTCCTGTTTTTAGATGTTATATAGGTTTTTATGTTTATAGACTAGACTGACCTTTGTGCTAAAGTGTAGAGTATGTACCACATACATACACCAGTATATCTGAAGGTCTGTAGGTTCACTGAAAGAAAACTAGTTTCTGACCTTACAGTGATTGTTCATCAATTTGGGGTGGTGAGGAATGAAAGCATCATACCAGAAGATGTATTTTCTTATATGCAGTTCTGCTCCTGTAAAAGTGCTGGAGTGTCAGCCTCATACGAAGAAGGGTCAAGGTCATGGTCTATTTCTACTGCACTCAAACAGAACTCAAGTAAAATAGATGATCTACATTTAGAAAATCCACAGATCAGTATTAAAAATATGGAAGATTGTATCTTGATATTCAATTGAATAGTGTCCTGTTGATTTATATATGCCTCAGACCCTTTTCAGTTTTCTGGCACTGGGTAATCAAAACCTAGTATAATCAAGTCAGTTTTCAAATTTCCCAGCCAAAAGATTCCATACAGTACATTCAGCAATGATGCTTTATGAGGTACTATAAAAAACCAAATTCTGCTCTATCTATGTGGCCTTTCCTCAAGAAAATTTATGCTCTCTTGCTGGTTGAAATGTGTTAGCTGACACTCTTCTTCACCAGAAAAGGTTTGGACTGAGTCATGATCAAGGATGGGATATCTTATATTGGAATGGCTGCAGTAGTTTCCTACCCACATGGCAGGAACAGTTCAGACTCTGATGTAACAGCTACAGAATTGCAAATAAGAGCTTGGCATTTGTGTAATAAACTTTAGCAGTTCAACTACTGCTTTGCAAGAAGTGGAGCCAGCTCTGTAGTCAGAGTAGGGATCTCTAAGAGAAGCAAGAAAAAGAGGGGTGCGAAGCATTGAAACTGCCTCAACTTAAACCATTCCCACTTGTAAATCAGGTCCCTATGGTGTCTTGGCTGCTGTGATGTGCATCCAGCAGGACACTTTGGAATGAAAGCTACTGCAGTATGACATACATTCTATTATTGCTTGGATGAATTGGGGGTGGTAGGAACAACTACTTAATAATATTGCATATGGCTAGTCTGAGATTCAAATCCAATGGAAAATAAGTTTGTCACTATAGGGAAAGAGTTCTTGTAGTTACAAAATTAAGGCAAATAGTAGCACATTATCTCAGAGAACAGAGGTATGCTTTTACAGAAAAAAGAATGAATACTAGGGGACACAGTTTTAAGTATGGCACAAACACAGTTTTTCAAAATGTCAGAATCATGCAGCAAAGACCCGAACAATGGCAGACAATGGCAAGAAAGAAGAAAAGCCTCCTTGATTACCTGGAATACTTAATCATAACATTCCTAGCTCAGTAGGGAAGGACTGAGGTTCAACAAATTGTCTGCTGTTTAATTGTCTCTTGGCTCAGCTTGGAAAATGCAAATAGAACTAGACTGCAAAAATTGGTTCAAGAAGCCCTAACAGGATATCAAGCATTAAGCAGTATACAGCAGATGGTAAAAGATTTTTAAAAAGCAGTCTTCTTTAAGTTCACAATAGTCTAAGGAGTTAGAAAATGGCAGGTGGAGCAGGAATTATAACAGGTTATGAATTGTCAATAATTTCCTTTTCAGTGGCAATGAAACTGCTCTTGAAATCACCAAAAGGTTAGAGAGATACACTGTAACTGGATGACAAATACCTCAAGTGACAACTGACACAAAGATGTAACAACTAAAAGAACTACAGAGTTAGAAAGTAATATTCTGAATTAATATTTACAAGCTAATACAGAATTATTTCTGATCAGTCCCAAAAATCTAGGATATAGATGCACTTAAAGAATGCACAAAACAGGCTATAAATCAAGACAATTAAGCAGCTAAATACTTAGCATTAAAAAGAGAGCATTATTATCAAGATCACCAGTGTCTCTCATTAGTGTACAAAGGACAAAAAACTATGCCTCAAGATACTTGTACTTTATAATCAAAATAGATGCTGCAGCATGGAAATAAACAGTGTATGTGATAGGAGGCTGCATTTGAAGAGTGCACAGTGATGCAGAGGGCATAATGTGTACACAAACAGCTCTGTGTTTTTATCTGCACTGGATGAATATTTTGTTTACCTCTGCTGACTTCTTCACTCTTCAGTAGAATACTAAGAAAAGTAGAGTCATTACTCTCACTGATGTACTAGTTGTAAAAATAAACAAATTCTGATGGCAAATAATAACTTTTAAAACATTTTCCTGCCCCCCTTATCCTCTCATTGTGCTAGGCAACAGTCTATGCCCCCTATACTTCAAATCAGGCATCCTGTCTTTAGTAGAATTGACATACTGACAGGAGAACTTGAAAAAAAAGAAAGTGAAATTACTGTTGTCAAACTGATAAAAATGAGGGCAGTATCTTGTACAGTTTCAAGGTAGTCTGCATTTAGATAGCCTGAAACAGTGGTACCAAGGACAAATGTGGATTTTTCCTCAGCACTAACTGCAAAATATAATTAAAACCACTTTAATACTTCTAGTGTTAACTGTTCCATTCTTGAATAATTTACCAGATACAATGCATTTACCAGATACAATGCATTACAATGCATTACTTCATTACTGTTGAACTTACTTGATATGTGCTAATGTTTCATTCCTCTTAAATGACTTAGAAAAATACTGTGGGCTGGAGCCCACAGAATGCCCAAAAGCAGAAAGACACAAGGAACAACCTGAGAGTCAAATAAAAAATTGTTGCTTTCAGATGTCATTTCTAGACTTTTAAACAGCTCATTAATCTCTGATATCTGCTCATCATGATATAGTTTTTCCACTGCAACAGAAGTTGGATAGCTTCAGACCTCCCTTCTCCACTCAGAACTTTGTATAAGGTATTGTTTCAAGATTCATGGCAAAGCCTATCAGTTAGAAATCAATTTGGAATGTTAAAAAAAGCCAAGCAAAACTGAACTGCTGATAAGGAATAATTTCACTAAACTCTAGCCTAGAGGAACAAGCCTGTATAGAGTTCACAGCCACAGAAAGCTGAGACTCTCAGAGGGGTTTTATCTTTCCAGAACAGGTATGTCTGGAACAATGAGTTATGTAGTCATAGACAAAAATTAAATTCCCTCACCTCTTCTCCTAAAATTATAACAGAATGTGGCAAAACCATTGAAGTCTTCCTGCCCACATACAGGAGATAGCTTATTCTTTCTCTTTATTTTACAGGAAACTGTTTGCCTTTCTGTCTTAGCAGGTATCAGAATCCAAAGATATAGGTGGTTTTTCAACCTTCATTTAAAATGAAGATTGATAATTTGGGCAAAAATCTTGTAAGTCAAAAGAACCTGTACTGCAGCAACCTCAACATGGCACATAAAAAGGAAAAGCACTAGTTATTTGGAGCATTGGAAGAAATCCTACTTATGTTTTCTTGCTGATAACTCAACTCACAGAGAAAAAGATGTTTCTCTTTAGGAAGCAAAGTCTGTCCTGCCCAAGGGTCTTGGCAGGGAATAGGTGACAGGCCATGTCAGTGAAGAGAAAATTTTAGGTAGTTCCTTTCCACAGTATGATGACATCCTCAAAGATCACTTGGTGGGCTCCCTTAAAGACCACTTTTGTATATGACTGTGTATACATGTATATATATATGTGTGTGTGTGTGTGTGTGTATTTATACACACACTTGTAAGTGTGAGCAAATGTGTATTTGTTAGAGAAGTCTTGACTCCCCAAAACTTGCAGAAAACCAAGGTGCTTGAATTTAGTGGGTGGAAAGTGGCTTAGAAATAGGACAGTTTACCAAATTATGGTGGTCCCATCCCACAGAATGTTGTCCTTTCTTTGCAAGCTGTATAAATTCAGCCTTCAGCTACATTTTCAACTTCGATTCCTTGTCACATTTCTCATTTCTGTCTCTCTGCTCAGCCAATGACAGCAGTGCCAATCCTCCAGTTGTTAAATCTATCTGAAAGCTTCCCCCCTCCTACTTTATATCACCCTCAAAGTGATTTTTGCAGTCTCTCCTCCAGAAAGAGTGAATTTGAACACAAAGACAGAATATTTGAGCCAACGAGAGAAGTAAAAAGAGAATCCTTGAAGTCTTTTCTTTAACTCATGTTATCCTATGCACATTACAGGAAGGAGAATGTCCCTTTAAATAGTTTGGGAGCCCTCTAGTGATCCTTCCTGTCTTTCACTGAAGAAATTATGAGATCCTCCCCCCTACCAGTATGGGTAGAGTGGAGATGCCTTTCTACATAGATGATGGACCCAGTGTTTGCCATTCTGTGAAGCCACTGTTAGTTCTGCAAATCCTTAACATGGCACAGAAAACACAAATAAAATGCTTTCCTTTCTTCAGTCATCCCTGTTTGTCCATTTTATCAATAATTTAAATTCTTCTTTTGTAAAGTTGGAATATCTGGAAGATCAGTAACTTAATTCTTGGCAGTATCTTGTCTTGGTTTGCAAAGGACCTTCAGGGCAGAACCCCACGTACATGTGTGCTAGTACACGTGTGCTGCAACCCTTCCTTATGAGCTGTCAAGAATTAGAGTCTAAATCCTGAGACTTCAGATTATGGTGAGAGCTGAACCTTTTGCTATTCTGCCATTACAAACCATAAGCTCTTATAAAATATATTTTTAGGAGTTCTATTGAATCGCACAGTATGCAGCATAATGTAATCAATACAAGAAGCTGCATATAAATAATCTGTTTGGATTCTCACACATTTTAAGATGAGAGAGGGCACCATTCCCAGCAGTACTCCCCCCCTCCCTCAGAGTTCACACCTTTTATGGGGGAAAATGATTGTAAAGTATTCATTTAAGCCAATAACCAAAGCTTATGTTATTCATTTCTCAGTGATATACATAGTGCTCTTTTTGTATACTATTAACTGTGGACATATGTTTTTCATTTGACTATGTTACTTACACACACAATTCTTCTAAAAAATATGTAAAATATAACAGCTGCTGTAAAAAAAATATTTTTAGATCTCTGAATTGCCTAACGAGCTGCAGTGCACTACAAAAAATGGTTTGGTCTTTATAGCTTGTCCACCGTAAAATACTGTGGAATAGTTTAATCTGTTTGGTCATCTCCTTGGTAGGGGGCAAACTGACACAGTTCTAATGTGACGATGTTCTTCTGTGGCTTGTATTCCTTGGCTGTAACAGCAAGGTCTTGCTCATTCACTGCATCAAAGCAATGATACAAACAATGGATCAGCCAACTTTTAAAACAGCAGAATAAAAGCAATTGTAAAGACACCAACTGTATCATCTGAGCTTTGCTTTGACATTGCTGTTTTCTGACGGCATAAATATACCTATTTCCTGCCAGTGTAAGTGAGAGATTAAGGGTAAATATAGAAAACCTAAAGTTTGCTTTGGATTAGAACTTTTTTCTTTATGAATTATTGAATAAATCAAATATCCTTGGTTCTTATCCCAACAGAGTGTGATTGCTAACTTGAAAAAATGTAGCAAGAGCAAACGTTGGCAAGAATGAAGCATTATAATGTGACTTCTACAGAGATTTAGAGATAGAGAGGATTATCAGTTACAGGCAATGCTAACAATATTGGTAGAAGATGTTTAAACTGTAATTCTACCTAGATTAAGGTATTTAAAAAGGATATTTGTGGATTGAAAACAACCTGTGCCAACCTCTTTTAAGGGAATCATTGCACCACTGGTTATTACATAGATGCAGATTATTCCGTTGCAACACATTTGACTGCTACCATGTGAGGGAGTAGCAAGTATGGAAAAATGCCAAAATTTAATGTCTTCTTCCTTCTCTTCCAGTTGATAAGACAGGAGAGCTAAGATGCTTTTTTTTAAATCAGTCATGTAGTATCTGAATAGGATGAGAAAACAAAATATTTTTTACGAAGATCCCAGTCATACAATGGCAGAGAACATACTGGGGAGGAGTCTGCTCTCAGATAAACTCTGATATTCTCAGCAGCAGAACCATTCTGCAAATTTTCTGCTGCAATCTGATGGGGAGCCATGGTCATCACTTGCACCCTGACTGGTTCTGCTAAAACACTGTGCATTACCCAAGTAAAATGTCTAGACAGTGTTTCTCATTTCTTTGTTTCTCCAACATTTTTTTGTTGCTTTAGTCTTGAAGTTTCCGATGTGTTAAGTCCAATGTATTTGAAGAAGTCTGGGTGTTCAAAGCTGTGTAGACAATATCACCAAAGCACTTCCATTCCACTTCAAAAGTGTCCAGGGTGTACAAAGTTGCTGACACAAGGTTCTTTAGTCACTTTCAGGAAGCTGCAGTAGGATATCCATCTGGCTTTCCAATGCTTTTCAAAGTGCTGGTTTTACAGCAACAATTTTACAGCATTAACTTTAAAATTTTTGATTTTTAGCCTATTCCAAAGCTTTTGCTTAGTTTGATGTGAACATCAAACTTTCCATAGGTAGTTAACTCTACATTTGTATCCTACTTCCACAGACTGATTCTGATGTTTCCCTAGAAGTGGTACAATCAATCACTTCTAATCTTTAGACTGGGTTTATGCTTAGGGAAACATATTGATCATATTGAGAATATTCATTGAAAATATTTATCTGTGTACATATTGACAATATTTATCTGAAAGAATGAGTCGGTCTTTCTGTATTTTTATATTGCTTTTTTCCAATTGTAGTAGCAGTCTTTACAGTCTTCCTCAAAATAAGCTCTGATGCCTCTGGAGTAATAATAATGCTCTATTGTATCTGAGAATTCATATGCTCCATGTCTTCATAAAAGTTGTGTCTTACTTTAGCTATTGAAGCAGCATTTCATCAGTAACAGTGGTGACACAGAATTTCTTGCCAAGTGTCAATCATGCTGTATAGTCATTTTTGCCATTGGGCAATCTAGTTTATTGATCATTGGAGATGTAACAGTGTTTTCGCTGTCAGGTTCTCCATTATTTCATCAGGAACTACAGGTGTACAGTACAAATAGTTAATCCAAGTTTCCTTGAAAATGCTATCCTTTTAAGAAAGTGTTATGTTAATTTCATACCTGGAGACTGCATAATCACACAGGGCAGTTTTCACATTGGATGATTCAGTGGATGTCAGTAAGTGTCTGCATTGCTATGTTCTAGGATTTAAGTTTAAAGGACTGAAAATGAAGGGAAGGCAGGTTCCTCAGGGAATGTCTGCACTCTGCAATTAAATACACTACAGACAGCCCCGAACTAGTGCTGACCAGCCTACAAAATTACCAGCTGCATTAGAACAATTTTGCACTTCAGTAAAATCTTTGACTCAGTAGTAAGCCCTGGCTGCAGCTCAGTGCCATGGTGATGCAGATACATTGCTTTGCTTCCAGAACAGGATCTGCTGTGCTCTGTTGTGTGGGAGTCACTGAACTCCAGTATGGCTTCTAGCTGATGGAAAGTCATCTGTGATCCTGAATTTTGTGTGAGTAGATTTTGCAATTGCAACTGCTCTTGAATCTGTACCTACAGCTTTGTTGGGTTTTTTATCATCTCAAAAGCCTGAAGGAATGGTAGATCAACTTGATTTCAACACCAAACACATATGTTCTAGCAATGTCACTCAACCATTTTCACTTACAAGACAGAGATGAAGAAGATGAGGAAAAGCTGGCCATATTTGAACTTGAGAAAGAGCATCTAAGGGAGTTTTAAATTTTTTCAATGATTAAGAAGAAAGCCCAGGAAGGTCTGGCTAGCAAGGGTAACGTTTGATTCATTATAGTTCAAATGAATGATTTTATTGCTTCTCATTTCTGTAACCTTCCTTCTTTCTTTTCTTCCAATATCATAGAATTACAGAACAGTTTGATTTGGGTTGGGAGGGACATTAAAGATGATCTAGTTTCAATGTATCTTATGAAAAAGCACATGACCTGTCTGCTGTATTTCTTTAGTAGGTAAATATGTGAAAAATTTGTGAATCTCAAGTCAGTTTTCTCCCACTTTTTAAAACCTCAGGAAGTTATAGTAATGCCCAAACCCCAAGTCAACAATACTTTCACTTTTGAACTGACATACTCGAAGAATGTTGTGCCAATTTGCATGATTCATCTTAAAGTAAGGTCCTGACACGTCACTGAGTTTTGGAGACTACTTTAGGTGAAAAGTAATGCATTTTAGCTCTGTGAACCAGAGTATTAGACCTGTACCAAGAATCAGCTCTGTGTATTTTAACATGTAAAGCCACAAATTACTTGCTGCTCATTTCCTTACCTAAGCTGTTGCAGTTATGATCCACTGAGAACATCCTATCTGGAAATTTTCTTAATGGGGTTGGTGGCTGGTAGGGTCAGTGAAGAAAACAACATTTGATTTCGTCACATGTTGCTTGAGCTAAGACTATGTGCATTTGGTTGCCTATGTATTGTAATGGGTTTTTTTAATCCCCTCACCTCTGCACATCACTGATGTGCAAGGTTGAGCAGTGAAAGTAGACTATTGTGTGAGGCTTTGCATTTGGTGTGCCAGTTATTTAATAGTTTATTCTTAAGACTACTGAGGGCACTTAGAGATTTAGGCAAGCACTTTTATATCGCACAGCAGCAAGTTCTCATTTCACTCATACTCAGAAACATCATCCTGGTCAGTTCTGTGTTTACTATACATTGCTATTTTACAACTAATCTGTGAAAATTAAAACAATGAAAACAATGAAAATTAAATCCAATGCAATGATCTATACTTTTTGTCTCTTGGTCTTTTCTGAAAAACTTTTAGTCCTGTTTATATACAGCAAAGATTTCTTCAGAATTGCTGCTTCTGAAACAAATCTTCTGTCTGATGGAAAGGTTAGGAAAAGACCATGAGAGAAGACAAGGAAACTTTAAATGAATTATCTCATTTTTCAGCAGAGAACATATTAGATTAAGCTGTGCACTGCCAGAATTAGGCAATATTACCAGACACAGGTCTTTACAAACACTTTGATAACATCCTTCCCTCTCACATGACAGCCACATTAGAAACAAGTAAATACATTTTTAGTAACTACTTCAGAATTTTTTTATCTTTTCTGCTAGCAGAATAATTTTTTAATGGGCTCTGATTTTGCCAGATTTATATAAACTGAACTGGCTGGCAGTGACTTACTTTCTATATTAATTACACTGACATTCTCTTTTCTAGCTGAATAAATAAATAACAAAACCAAGAGGTGTCTTGATGAACAATTGAGACATCAGAATATGGTTATCTTCTTAATTCATCCACGGACTAACTGAACTTCATTACTGAAGGAAAGATATGTTGCTGCAAGATAAAGTTTATTGAAATTTTCTTCTCAAATACTTTGTACATGTTTTAAAGTTGAACTTATTTATGGTAGATTGAGGTCAAATGCAGCACAAATTATTCAGGCTTTTACAGAGTAATGGCATGAGCACAGCTCTGAGTTCGATTTACTGGGCAGTGCCTTGCTTGGTCTTGACAACACATTGGCAAGGTCATATGGCTTTTGGCTCTGACCTGACTCCTGGTTTGTTGAGGAATACAGCCATGCATGTGGTGCATTTTCTAGATGATAAGGAGAACAAATTCTATTTCGGTTCCTATTCTGCTGTGCAATGGTGTTAGTATCATTCCTCAGTGCTGTTAGTATAATAATTTTTTTCCTATCTTATTCCATTTCAAAATGTCTTTCCTGAAGACTGATCCAAAGAGAAAGATCATACATAGCAACTGTCCAAGATATTTCCCACAAACACAGTGCAGAAAGACTGTCCCCAGTCCTGTCCCACTGAGTGGGGAAAAAGCTTGCTCTCATTTATACTGACTGTCATCAATACCTGAGAATTGTTAAAGCACAGCACAAGCCAATATTTTTTTGGTTCCATCTCCTGCTGGTGGTGAAAAAAATACATGCATTTTCTGTGCATGTGTAACCTCAATCCCAAGGCTGCTTTTAGAGCTTTTGCCCTCTTAAATTGCTGCAACACATTTCTCACATGAAAATCAGGCCTATTTTGAACAACTCCTTGTACAATACCGATTCATTTGTACTAGATCACTCATTAAAGTTTGAATTATGAATTTTCATTCCTCCACATTTTCTCCATATATTGGGGCATTGTAATCAGTATGAGAGTTCAGCCAGTGAAACCCAAAGCTTCAAATATTTCAAGACCACATTAAAAAGCAGAATTTAAACAATTTTAGCTGCCAGACATCTCTGATTGCTATATTCCAAATATTCATACCTCTATCATAAATATATAGATTTTTCACATTTTTTAATAAGTGAATGAAAATACCTTTTGGGGAATAAAGTGATATGTTTTAAAGGCATTTGTTTACTTTTTCTGTAAGCTCCTGAGATGGCTAACATACTAGTTGTTAATCACACCATCTGTTCAAGCACTGTTTGACTAAATGAATCAATTCATACTTTTTCTTCTTAAAGCAGTTTTTTACAGAACAATATGTTTGTGTCTATTACCCCATCATTTGGCAATGTGATATGAGATATTTTAATTTTCCTATTTATTGTGCAAGGATTTTCCATCTCCAAATATTTTTTTTTAAATATGCATACAGCACAGAAAAGCTGTGTCTATTGATTTCTGTAGCATTGCAAACAGTGGAAAAATCTGTTCCATTCTGCTGTCAAATTTCAACCATCTGATTATATTTAAATGACTTATTTCAACATGTTTCATTTAAATGACCGTCACTCCAGCGATTCCTCCTGCGTACCGAAGATGGCAGTGATGCACAACCTACCCACCTTCGAGGCACTCACTCACATTTTAGGTACTGGTTCCAGGAATCAGCAAATTAAGGGGAAAATATTCTGCAAATGGGAATGGAAACCTTTTGTGGTCTTCCTTGTCTCAGTTGTCTCTGATCAGCTTACATTCACAGCATTCCAATCGAAATTCCAGCTAAATATGGAAACTGGAGATTGAAATAAATATAAAACCAAGCTTAGAAAGACTGTAGCCAAGCTGTTGGTAAATTTGTGTTTATATGCATTTCCTAGCTCCAACTAAAAGAAAAAAATCATCAGTTTATGTGCATCATATCTTGGTCATTCCTGAAAAGTCATATGGAAGGCTTTAAGTTTTGAGTGACAATGGGTCATTTCTAACTCCTCTGAAGCTTTGCACAAATATGCTGGGATATGTTCCCAGTTTTAGTTTACCTTAAACTAATGTTTTGTACATTCAGAGGAGGAATGCTGGGCTGAGCACCAGGAAGACTCTGACAATTAATAAAATAGTTTCTGAAAAAAATAATTATTGTAGCCACACCGGTAGTGCAAACAAATAAAATGAAAATAAGTAACAAAATACCTTAAGTATAATATGATGAATAATCCTGAAACAAAAATGACTGAATGACTTCCTAATATCATGTACTCAATATACACTGATACTGCAGTGGAATCAGAGTGAACAATGGTTCCTAAAATCTTTGTCCTATTTATATGGTCACTCAAGAAACAGTAAGTTTGTTTCCTCACTGTTGTGATACCAGTGTCCAGAGAGTTTGCTTTTCAAAAATTGTAACTGTGCTCTCAGTTAATATATAGTTAATAACTATATATTAAATATAAAAATAGTTCAAAATTTTTTTCTATTCATATTCTGTTTTCCAACCTAAACCTTATTTGTGTGAATTCATGTATAGTTAGGTTACCTGGCCAGACTAGTTTCTGAAGGATTGCATGCAAGATTATAAAAGGATTTACTAAGTAATGAAGAATGATGCCAAGATGGTCTTAACAGAGTCTTCATCCTCTAGTTTTTTGGGTTTTCTTTATTGACTATTTGGGGTTTTTTTTTTGTCAATAACAGACAAAGAAAGTAAAAGGGTGAATGTGTCTGTGAATGATGTATTAAAGTTTATATTATAATCAATAATTATAAACTATAATAAGTATTGTGTTGTGCCAGTGGAACACTGTTGTCTCTCTGGATCATAAATAGAGCAGAAGTCTGTCAGTAATGCAGGCATCAAACAGTTGTATATACAGAGGACTAGGTTCATGGCCTGGAACTGGCACCGAATGTGAACTGCAAGCCAGTGAAAGGCATGCAATACTGCAATAATACATGTTTTATTTTCTCAGGTGTCCTGGTAAGGTGATATGCTTACTGAATTCAAGCTGCTGAATTATTTTATACTAGTTAGAGATTTTGTATTTCATTTTAATTACTAGTTAACATCAGACTGCTCTGAAGTGAATGAGTCGTGAGATGACTCCTCTGAGAAAATGTATTATTTCATAAGAAGACATTAATTCACCCTCCAAATCATTTTTCAAATCTAAATATTCAGCATTTAGCAGATATGACCCACTATGTTGCTTTGAATGACAAAGCTTATTCGACAATGGAGGGGCCCATTCTTTCAGTGAGAGGCCACACAGCTTCTCTTAGGTGTTGGTGAAGTTTCAGTTCAAACCAGCCACTGTTCATTCCAGTCTTGGTACTATTAATGTATAATGGCATTTATTTCATGTCACTGACTTATCCTACTGGAAATATGTTAGTCTCATGTTATTGGAAATGAAGGTGTTGCATGTCCTCCCTCCTCCTAATGGCTCATCTATAAAAGTAGAGACAGGAAAGAGGAAGGGAGCAAAGAGGAAGGATGGCCATACAGTTTGTAGGTCTCTGAGGGATAAAGGCAGTTTTTGTGGTTCACTTGGGCTCTTGAGGTCACCAATACCTTATCGAATATATGAAAGTTAGCACTGAGGGAAATACAGAGACTGAAGTTCAGGTTCCATTTTAAAGCCTTAGAGAAGGCCTTTTGGGACTATATCCCTTGAGTCCTGATCCTTCACCTTCATCTCCTCAGATGTAAACTACATCCAAGTATTTTAATTGGCCTGTGTTATATTTTACTTATCTGATAATAAAAACCTTGACTTTGATTTTATCAATAAATTTTTCAAAATTATGTGTCTTCTCCTTTTAAGGGGTTATGGCTTTTTACAATATACTTTTTAATGTGGGTGTATGTTGCTGCCCACCGCAGTCCAACACCTTTGCTGTCGCTGCCCACCGCAGTCCAACACCTTTGTGGTATGTCCCCAGCTAGCCCACGCGGTGGGCTGGGCGGCAGGTGTGTCTCGTCTTCGGGATTCCCTGAATCCCTAAGTCCGAGTAAGGCGTAAGCCTTTGTGACCGGCGACGCGACAGTGAAGAGTAAAGGGCTGGGAGAGACCTTTGGCTGCGTCCAGGGATAAGGTTTATTTAGGGAACAACAGGGGAGGATGATAACCAAACGGAGGGAGGCAACCAAAAAGCACAGAGAACAGTTAAGCACAAACTTAAATAGGGGCCCTCCCCCCAGGGGAGGGTACAAGCGGCAACCAATTGGGAGAGCTTAGGGGAGGTGCATAAGGTGGGGTGATTACACAGCAAACCAATAGGGTACACAGTGGGAGGGATACAATTCGAACAAACCAATGATAACTGGGGAAACACAGAACTTTCTGGAATAGAGGGCGTGGCCACCGGAGACTGACAACTTGGATGGGATGGGCTTAGGGGATTGGCAGGGAAGGTTCGGGAAGGATGGGAGGGGCTTAAGGGAGTAAACAAGGTTTGTGGCGGGAAAAAGGGGACCTGGAGCGGACCAACTGGGAGAGTAACATAGGGGGATAACCGGGAAAAACCATCTTGACGAAGAACATATAAATAAGTATAACATAGTAAAAGTAACAAAACCACAACTGGTGTAAGGTAAAATTAGTAAGTAATTTGTCACATCAGATCATGTCAGATCACAGAGAACATCATCCTGAGCTACAGCATCAAGATGAAACTGCTCCTACACTGCTTTATCTGGTTAATTAAAAAGGCTATCTAGGGAGTTCATGTCAACTTGAATAATGATGCTGCCTTTCTGTGCAGATTAGAATTCTCCTTGAAAAATCTAGTAAATAGCATTGCCATGTTGAGATTGGAGATTTTACTCAGGAGGTAGATTAACTCTGCCATTTTGAAAGGGAAAGATATATGGTTTTCTTCAAAACAAAAAACTGTTCTCCTGAGACAATTAAATTTATCTTCTTTACATTAATAATCTGACAAATTTGACTTCCTTGCCGTTTGTATCTCTTTTACAATTTTCTTCTTCACTGGATGGAGTTGTTCCTTAAGACTTCTAAAGATTCTTGATCTTTTTGATTGTGTAGCATTTAAAATTATCAAATCTTGCAGGCATAAAATCTTTCATAATGGAAAATGATCTCCTTATTGCTTTTATATGCTATGAGCTGACTTTGTGCAGTCCTTATTCATATGATTGGTTGCTAACTCATAAATAAATCGCAGAAATCTCTATGGAATCATTTTAGTAAGTGCATGTAAATAGAAAGTAGATAATATGTCATGTTTTGTACGTTCAAAAAAAGAATGTGAATTGTTACTTTTTTATTGCAGAAGGTTACCTTTAGGTTTCTTACATATCTTTTCTAAAGATTTTGCAGTAATACATTATTTTCTCTCCAAAATGTTGATTTTATTGAGATAGTAATTTTGAGTCCATTAAATTATTTAAAAAGCTATTAAATAATTTTAATTATACAATGCCATGATTTCTCTGGAAACTGGATTGTACTAAATGACAATTTTAATTCTTTTGATTTTGCAAATAAAGGAAAAAGTTAAAGTGAGCAACTTAAAAAAAAAAAAGAAACAAAGGCAAAAATGAGATCTTGAAAATTTGGAGGACTTTGAATTATTTAGTATTTTTACAAGATTACTTGTTTTGGGTGCCTGTTACTGTCAAGTTAGAAACTAAACTATTTCCAATGATGTATGGCAATAATATTTCATTTGTATTGAGGAAAATTGTCATTGTTCTATATAGATAAATCTATTTTTCAATATGTTTGCTTTGAATTTTTTACTGTTGCTGACTGGAAAAAGGAGACAAAAGTGAAAATATCATCTAACTGATCCTAATGAAAGACAGTCAAACAGAAAAGGAATCTTTACATTTTTGAGGTTGTGTCCGCACTGAAAGCTAGATTGTCAAAGTCTGGTTTTATTACTCCTCCTCTAAATTTTTCAATTAAAGAGTTTGGAGGTCTGTGTAATTTCTGTCCATATTGGTGCAATAGCATAAGGTGTTAAGGGAAGATGTTTGCTGTGAAGGATGCCATGGGAATGATGGAGAACCTGGTGGCAGGAAGATAAGCAAGTCAAGTTGAAATTTATAAAGTTCTCAATAATACTTTGATATTTTAAGCTCTGGAGCATCAAAAAAATATGTGTTGTTGTTATTATTATGATGATTGTGTCCTACCCTGGTTTTTCATCCCATGCAAAAGATGCAATACTCTTTGGTAAATAGGAAATTTGAATTCCAAAATAAAGAAGTAATTTTGTAGAAGCTATCCTAAATCTGTTTTGGCAAGAAAGTTGCACCCTTGTTATCCACCAATTGTAGAAACAGATTTTTATGAGTTTTAATATAATTGGTCCAAAGAATAATTTGATATCAGATCCTCTTTATCACACATCACACTCAGAAAATAACTCACAGGTGCAGTGATCTCTAAATTAGTGTGCTTGTGCTATTTCCAGCATCATGCTGCTAATTCATTACATGTCTTTCCCTCTACCTCTACTGGTGCTTAGATGATAAACTAAAGGTGTTTAAATTATGTTTATGTCAGATTAGAAGGGAATAAGATGAAGTAAGAAAGGAGAAGATGAATGAGATGGTGTAACACTACTTTGATTGTGAAAATGCTTTGTCAAATAGGTCCATGTAATGTCTGATTCTCTACCGTCTCCAGGCCATACATACTCTGCTCTTCACTGGATCACATATATATTAATTTTATACCATACCCTGTGCTTTTGCTCCCACAATTACCTTCATCTGTGGTGGTGGTGGAAACATTCTAGCAGCTTGACTGTCTCTAACTTACAGTTTTCTCCTACTTTAGAGGAACTTCTTGATATATTTTGGAAGAGAGAAAATTCAATAAAAAGCAAGTATTAACTTCTTGATACATTTCCTACAGACATTGTTAATTCCACAGACTTATTTTCATAACAAAAGCGCTATGCAGAGAAGTTTTTTCAGTGAGTTGCTTTTTCCTGTATTAGTTTGCAGGTAAACATTTTCTTTATCCTTCCACAGGAATAAGAATCAAACCTTTTGTACATTTTATTTAAATGCTGTTAAAATATTCCATTTGCAATTTAAATCAATTACATTTCAAAGCAGAGAATAAAAGGAAATAATGATGACAGGAAGGCCTGTTTACTAAAACACTGCAAATATGGTGATGCATTATTCAAGGACAAACATTTCCTTCATGCAGTGCAAGGGCCTGATAAGTTCCTGGATACTGTCTTACTACTGCAATAACAGTGAAGCAGCTGCAGTAGAATTTAATCTCTTTTTGTTTCCCTTGCTTTGGTGATATCTTTCCTAATATCTTCCTTTATTCATTTATGTAGAAATGAAATCTCCTGTGGACTCAGCATAACACCCCCTCCCCATTTTCAGACCAATTTGCCAACAGTTTCTAAGCATTTAAGTGAATCTTGTACAGGAAATGCAGCAGTGAGACTCATTCAGGCTAGGCTACACAGGAAGGCTTTTGATCCTTCTCGACTCTTCCACTCGAGACAAAAATAATGTTTCAGAAGCATGAAAAACAAGGATGTTTGGAAGTAGGTGTTGCAGTAAAGAGTTGTCATTGTCTGGTTCTCCAACAAAGACTTTGGCAAGAAAGGTAAGAGGTATGACCATGGGATCATAATTTCTACCAGGCTGGAGGCAAATCCAGCTCCAAAAGACTTCAAGGCACAGTAACACTCTGCCATGATCACACGTGGCTGTTGGCTTTTCTGTTATCTAACTGAGTGCTATTGTGAAATATGATGTCTCATGCCATCTCAGGCAATATTTCAGCATTCACTCTTTTCCTATAAAACTCTGACTAATCTGCTCTTATGTAGAGAATTGAATGGAGAGGGAATAACAGTTTCCCACATACTTACTGAAAGCTTCTCCTGTGGGGTTTATGTGGTCCGTAGAAAATGAACATGAAATTCCACTTAGTTGTCATTCTGCCTCGTGAGAGCAATATTCTCTAGGTCTTGTTTTAGCCAGAAATTTTGATAATTCCTTCTTCAAAGGATAACCTAGAAATGGGGGTGTACCTGCACTCAGGGTATATGAATATAAATTACAGATGCCAAAGCACTGTATTTTCTAGAGTACAAGAGGCATGTATTATTTATTTATTTTGTGCTTACTTCAATTGTTTTCATAATAAGTGTTTCTAAATTTACACTACTGAATATAAACTCTCAATGAGTTTTAAGTGCATATATTTTTGCTTCTTTTCGTTTCAAAGCAGAAAGTTATGGTAAGGTAGTTTTGCATTATTACATCCTCTCAAGGGACTTAAGTAAAAAAAGTCTGTGAAACATTGCACTAAATCACCAATGAGGCCACTCACAGTACATAAACTTAACTGTGTTCAAAAGTATTTTCTGGGTCAGGGCAAAGAATGTATTCACTTGCCAGTACTGCCTTAAAGACAACTTAGCAAACAAAAGATTCAAGCACAACAAGAAAAGCGTCATTCTTATGAAGACACTTGACATTCCCTGAAGCATCCACACCTCAAAAAATCAGTCCACACCTGTAAAGCAGACTAAACTGAAAGTAGTTAAAATATGTTCAAGTAAGAGAAGTTCAAATATTTGCAAATATTAAGCAATTGTTCTATATACTTCTAATTCATCAGATTGCATTAGACTTGAATACACAAAGGTCTCTCAGTATCACTGAGAAAACTGAAAACTTGATAAGTTCTGAAACTTGCTATGTTCACTGAAAATGTGTAACTGTACATTCAATAGGTCTGTAGTAATTCTAAAGATGTTATCTTTTCATACTTCAGGTTCCTTAGGCTCCATACACAGTGTAATTAGCCCCCAGTTGAGAATAACCTCTGTTGTTCATTCAATACATGAACCCTCTCAGTGCAGCTAACAAACCAAGTTATGTTTGTGTTAAGAGAGTTTGTATATTATAAAGTGTTATTGTTTTGGCCAGGTATTTGTACTACAGACTATACAAATTGGGAAAAATAATATATGTGTCAATGTTGCGAAGTTACACATTGAAGTATTAAAGATGTATTAAAAATTTATTTGTAATGGAAGTGCTGATTGTAAAGAATGGCTTAAATGTCTGTTCTCTGTCATTTGTAAAGTAACTATGTCTATAAAACTCAATCTGTTTTGTTAGACCATCCCATACATTCAACTTGACAAGTAAATTTTATTGTACTCTGTATTTGTTTTAACCATTGAGCTTAAGATGTATGTTCTTGCAATGTTTAGAATGCTTTTTTTTTTTTTTTGATTGCCCTTAATATTTCTGACTATGATAGTGGGAGACAGATGAAAGAACTGGAAATAAGGATCTCTTGAGTTTTCCATTCTCCAGCTTACTAAAGCAGCTTCTTGGAAAAGTATTATTTAAAGACCTGTAACTTAGGAGAACAGTTTAGTAGATATATAAGTGATGACGAGTTTTGGAAAGGGTCGGTAAATTGCTTTGCAAGGTTTGCATGTTAGCTACAGCATTTTAAATGCAAAGTACTTACATTAAGTATTGGTGACATATTGTATTTTATATACTTTGTGGCATTTAAAGAGTTGCTTATATTTCTGTTCTGGAAATGCCATGTAAAATCCATTGGATTGCATGTGGGTGATACTTTTATATTTCACCTGTGCCTGTGTAGGGAGTTGTTTGATGGGTTTTTGTATTCATATTGTGTTTCCACTTGTTTCTTTCCCTCCAACTGCCTCCCAATTAACTGTGACACAAGAACTCATGTTTATAGATAAGTGGTGAGGAAAAGTTCATCCAGTGTGACAGAATTAGTATATAGTTTTGTTCTAGATTCATCTTTAAAATTCTGCTCTCATGGCCATCTATGCCCAGCAGCTGTGCCTATTGAGCCAAGTCCTCATTCCTGTCTGCCTCTCTGGAGAATGTTGACAAACACATACAAACAGAATACACTTGAATAATATTTGAAAAATATCCTTGCAACATTTATACATGTGTTGTTGGAGAGGTACTTGTAGTTCCAGACTGATTACTACATAATTTTGTACATAAAACTACATTTGTCCCTGCAGTATTTTAACATTTAATGTCTTGGACAAAACAAAACAAAACATTTTTTTTTTCCTCTGGGAAGTTAGATATTATATTTATTTTCCTTCAAGCTGAAGACAAGAAGAAGCATGAGATCTCTTAGTCACCATACATAATTTGTAGAAAGGTGAATGAATACTCTTTAAAATTTTAAGTTAATATGGTCACTTATTAGTAAATTTTCTGCTACTTGTTAATTTGACTTTTTTCTAGTGCTCATATGAACTATTCATTTACTGATGGACAATGACTGCATAATTTAGTAGGAATATAGAAATACCTAAATTAATTTTAAAGCTGCAAATCTGTGCATAAGTGGTTAGTTTGGGCAACATGAGAGAGAGTTCTGTGAGTGTTTCTCTGACAAGATGCAAGTAGTAGTTAATCTGTGTGCAAACTTGAATTTCCCAGAAGAAATAGGTAACATTGGCTATAATCACAGTTTGTTTAGGGGAAAGTAAACTAATCACTGTTCTTGAAGAATGCTTTAATGGAAACAAGAGACTACTAATTTGATCCTTCAAGAGTAATTCAGTTTTTAGTTAACACAGGGGCTATCCAGTACTGTAGTATTAATCATTAGGTTATACACTGGAGCATCCAGACACTTATTGTCTGGGGTTGGAATGCAATTCAGATAATGTCACTTCAAAAGCAAATGCCATTTACCCACTTGAACAAAAGGAGGTTGTATACTAGTGGGTGGCAGCACAGATCCAAGGAGACTTTGTCAGGAAACAGAACAGCTGAAAACATGACAGATTTTGTCCAAAACCACCTGTGTTTTCATTCCAAGACCTGTAAGGAAGGACTACTTTGTTCTCAGTTTTTCACTTTGGATGTTTCCAGGGATGGGCCATGTGTCATCTCTCTGGGCAAGCTGTGTTCAGGGTTTTATCACTCTCATTGTAAAAAGCTGGGGCTCTGAGCGACCTGATCTAGTCGAAGATGTCCCTGCTCATTGCAGGAGGTTGAAATAGATGGCCTGTAAATGTCCCTTCCAACCCAAAATATTCTATGATTCCATGAGTACCACACTCTCCCAGGAAATTTGTCGCAAAAAAATTCCTCTGTTCTAGCATGTCACTGGAGATTTCAATTCCAAATATCAAATATTGCTGACAGTTATTGAGTTCCCATTCAACTCACCTCTTGAAAATATTTGTATTAATATTTTCTAAAACTCTGGGAAAAAAAGTCTAGTATGAGGTGTTTCTGGCATGTGTAAAGAACAAAGAAAACCAGGCTACATTCCTTATGGGGTTTTTGATTGGTTGGCTCCTTTACAGAGCTATTCCACAGGGTGAGATAAAGGAGGCCACACAAAATTGACACAGATTAGAGATTATAGTGATAGACCATTACAATGATTGTAGGCAACTTTTGTAACATTCTTCACATCTTTTTATCTTCCTCATACTTGCTGTTTAAAATCTCACAGAATTCTTGAAATTTACATTAATGAAAACATCTCTGTGCTTCAGGAACAATAGTATTGTGTCTCCACAACTCACTAAGAAATTAAAACCCATACATTCAAAATAATATGCAAATGAAAGTTGCATTTAAAATTGTATTGCTACATAATTATCCTGTTTACAGTATTCCCTACAGCTTTTCTCACAGAAAAATGTAGATTTGGAATCTAACTGGAATAAAAATGCCAGAAAGCTTTGGAAAAATGATGGTTGCTGCATACTTAGGGATATTGCATGGAGAAAAAAATGTGTTTATAATTAGGGAAACACAGAACAGTTCTGATTGCATCTAAGAAAAGCCAAAGAGAATAACTTTCTGAAGGACAGACCACGTAAGCTTAAGTGGATGAAAACTCAGCTTAACACTATAGTAGTTTAAGGAAATACACAGATCCTCACTGAGCTAGTTCAACAGACCAGCCATTTTAGAGTCTTTTATAATCCATTTCTAGATTGTTCTTGAATTAAGATATACACATCATTTGTCCTGCAAATTTCAAAAAATTTCATGAGTTTTCTCTTAAAATCTCTGAGTAAAGCTTACAAAAAGCCAGAAAAACATTCTGCTGAAGATAGTATTCATTTTTCTACTGAAAGATTATTATTCTACTGAACTCAGTTGTCACTAAATAGACAAAATTGACTATATTTTGTTTTTAGAAGTGTCCAAACCCTATTTGATTTTGAGAAATATTTAAATGGGAAGTAAAGGGCTGCTGCATCTTCTGAACAGATTTTCATATCTACCTGACCTTTGCTATCCAGGCACTTCTAAAATGTATCACTTAAAAAATACTTTAAAACGCTTGCTCTGACTAGTTAATGTTGGACTGTTTAATCTGTCACACTTAGACCATGAGCCCAAACATTTTTTCAAAACTGGTGAACTTGGAGAACTAAAGCAACTTAGATCTGCTGAACTAGCAATGACACAAGAATAACTGCATGAGCATTATCTCTAACAAGTTCTGATTGAGGGAAGCTGATCAATTGCCTTTTATATCTGACCAGCAGGCTTGTTATATGGAACCTGAGACAGCACAGAGACCTGCATTTTGAGATGGTTTGAGAAAGCTGAAGCTTCTGAGTGAGTTCCCTGTTGCATTCTCTGCCTTGAAGTGAGACCATGTTTTCATGGCACACAGCACTGACAAATGTGGTACTGCAGTTTAACTTAGCATGAACAGCCAGGTTTCATCAAAGCACTATTTTTCTCAAATGCCTGGAGAGCTTTAAGCCCTTGACTTTTCAAAATGTAGATCTGACCTCTTCCAATTTTTCTAATGATTGTCTCACAAATTTCACATCCTATTCATAAGGGTAGTGACCAAAAAGATTCTAAGCCCTTTGTCTGTGGTACATAAGTCTCACTTGTTGGATGTGCAAATAATTGTAATGATTATTTTTTTAAAGGATGAGTGAGGCAATGGAAAGTGAAGATATTTCAGTTTAAAAAGAAATTAATAATGCCAATGTTCTTAAACAGGTCCATGTCAACACCTGTAGCATCTCTAGAATTTTAATTCATGTGCATAAGAAAACCAAATCCCATCATCTTTATTTACATCCAGGAGAAACTTTCCAGAGCAAATGGTTGCAGAAATGGAAAGGGAACAAGACTGAAGTCATCATGCAACACAGATGCTTGCTTTGTATGTTTTTTTGAAATCAAGCAAATATTTCTGCCCCTGGAATAAACTGTATCTAAAAAAGGTCTTGAAATAGCTACTTTTCTTATCTCCTTTGAAGCATACTGTATTCAATAGCACACCTAAAAGGACACACCAGTCCTAGATACTAGATCCTCAAATCTTCTATGCATTCTTGGGTGGACCTCACTTGTACAAGTCATTCTTACTACAAATTAAGGACATACATATTGGTATTTGGTACCAAACCTGCAATCATGCAGGTTTTAAGCACAAAAGGAATATTTTTCTTCACGTGAGAAATTTGCCCTAAGTCCCTTGCAGCATGTCATGTTATGTCAGCATACAATTATAAGGAAAAGCTACTGTTCCTTAGGATTACTTGCTTAAAACATTCTAGGATTTTCGTCTTGCAAAACATACACTTATTTCTTCTTGCAAGTCTCTCCAGCACTGTTGGACACAGAGTGTTCCTGGTTATCCACCTCTAAAGGAGAATTACGGATGTAAACACAGCCCTTATGCTGCTCTTTTGAGTGCTACAAACCAGACAAAACTTGGGGGACTGTCGTAGCTTAACCTCTATGTTGACAGAGTCTGTTGGAGTCTTTGTGCTCATAACTTATCTTTGGAAAAACATTTTTTTTCTTTTTCGGGGTTAACTGTACAATTAACATGGTATATGTTAATGATACTTTTCTCATTCATTAACAACACTAATATTTGTTGTTGTAATTGTCATTATATGATATAAAGATCAATTGGTATAAAGATGTTTTTCAACAGTTGTAATTACTTTAAAGGTTATACTGTAAGGCATTTGTGTGGAAGCATTTAAAAGCTAATATAAATTCATAATTTATTTTAATCAATCATACTTCCTTCTTTTTCTTACTGCTTTTCTTCTATTTTAATTTTTTTGAACCTTAACTGTCAGTAACAACTTTTAATTTTTCCTTTTTTTCCCTTCACAGATCAGATTTTTTTCAAAGTTTTCAAGCAATGTTCTGACATGCACTCAAAATCTCTATACCACAGTCTTCCTAAAGTTCTTTTGTTCTTGATTCAAGTATAAACAGCTATCTTCTCTTCAGTTATTTACAATATAGTTAAAAATAGCTTCATGTGAGTGTAGCTAGTATATATACTTTTTCTTTTACTCCAGATCTTCACAAACTGCAACAGTGCCCACAGTTTACTGAGATCTGAGTTGACAGAGGTCCAGATTTAATCTCAGATATATGAAGAGGAGTATCATTTAAATTAAAATCAAACTGCTGTTCTATGATGAGGATTTTCTGATTTTTAAATGCATTAGACTTGTTGACATAATGACTAAAACACATAGTCCTTTTTCAAAGTATTTATCCACTTCATTATTTACTTTTTCATTTTATATTAGTTCTTTTTGATATTGTAAATTAATACATTCATAAAAGCAAAATATAGTCTATTGAAATGTCTATTGCTATAATTATTCAGAAAAAAGTATACTCACCACTGCATTTAATAGACCTTTGTCTGAATAAAAGAAAAAAAAATTTTATTGCAACTTGTAAAATCTTGGAGTCTAGTCCTTAAATCTTCCCTCACTTGCAAGAGTAAGTTCTGAGAATTTAAGTTGCATCAAACTGAAGGATGCTCCAGAAACAAGTGCCTCCATGTTTCTTTAGTGCTATAGAAAAAGAATTAAGACCCTGACTCTAAATATTTCTTTCTAACAATCTTTAGTGGTTGATTAAATATTTGTGCTGCTCAATAGTAGTTCTGTAGAAGCAGGCTCAATGCTGAGAAACTCACTGAAGTGCAAGAGAGAGTCTTATCGTAGTGAGGCATTGTTAAATTCTGCTTGTATGTGAGAAGCATGGAGCAGCATGTACTGAAACCCCATCTCTTAGAAAAATATAAGATTTATTTTCATTAAGAATTTCTTAATTTGGAAATAGTCTATAAACAACAAAAACAAATCTGGTGTGTGAGCTTTTCACATTATTTTCCTCCCTCTGGATATACTTATTTGCTTAAGTCCTGTGCAGTCTGTTTTTGCAGTGGGCACTATGCTCCCCAGCCATGACTTATTGCTGACCAGATCACAGTCCACAGTCCTTGATACAGACCAAGGAAGAAAAATGTATTTTAGCATGGAAATGTCAAGAAAAGCTGTACTGTTTTACTGGTTTATGACCTTTATTATAGCTTCAGATTTGAAAAAATCTTTGTAAACCTTTACCCATATGCTCTGGTTTTTTGTAGTAAAGCAAATGTTTGTGCTGCTGCTCAACATAATCCCCTTTTCCTTTCTCCCACATCTGCTACTGACCAGGCCTTTTCTTCACTGTGATGTTAGTGCTTAGTTTAAAAAGACACAACATATTTAAGACTAGAAGATGTCATTGTTATTAAAACATTTTACCCAGGCTCAGAATTTAGGTTTAGGAATCTTCAGATATCCTCAGTGATTTTGGGCAGCTGACTGAGTCCCCCAAGTGTTTGGTCTCCTATTTGTAAAAGTGGATAATTATAACGTTTAATTTTAGAAGAAAAATTTTGTTGCTTATTTTGATTGAAAGATTTTTTTTCCCTTGCATAGTACTAGGAAATAATATTATCTCATGAATCTTCCACACACTGCAAACAATGAAAATATTTTTTAAAATGAGAATGGTGTCTCAAAATGCTTTAAAATTAAATCATATATGAACTACTATCTTTGGGGTTTGAGTGTGTTCTACCTTCTGCTGTTTGAGTTTTGTGGAGTGAAACAGTAAAGTAGTTGAATAAAAAGCACTAAAGCTTTCCTGCTCTGCCAAGGATCTCTTCTTGCTGTCACGTTCATTTGGAAAGCCATGTCTGGAGAGAAAACTTATTAAGGCTTGTCCATGTACAGAAGCTTCTATTGGTTTAATTATATAAATCACATTTCTGTGACATGTATAAACACTATGCTGTACTGTATCTTGGCAGGCGCATGTTATTCAATTTGTTTCCAAGATTTCAGGTTGCTGAACATCACGTATTCCATGTCCCAAATACAATGGAAAAATAAAAAGCAAAAAATTACAACCACTTCCCCACCTCCATAGGTACTGAATCAGGACAAATTTGGCTCTAGGATGTCTGGGATTCTCTTAGCAATTTGTCAAGAGGAGTAGCCTTAAAAATCAATTCAAAGGAGAGGTTGTCAACCTAAACAAGCATGTGCAGAAGTGGCTGAGCTTGTCAACACACTTTTTTGGAGAAGATCTTACCCTGCCCCTTCTTGTTTCAGTCTAATGAAAGAGAAAGCCACAGATACTTTGAATTAATTGCTCCTGCATTTTCAAAGGGGTTGTTCATATAGCAGAATAGACATTCAGTGAGTGGTTTAGACATACTTATGGTATGGAGATGTGACCAGTTGCAGAAGATGGGAGCATACAAAGGTCACTTGATTTCAATCAACCTGAACAGCTGCGTTGATAACAAACATGCCATTCTGTACATATACAGGAAATGGCTGCAGAATTTCTGCATGAAACCATGTGAGCAACCTCTTCTGTCTTCCATAACAGAGCAAACTTTCAGGGGAGCCAACATCAGCATCAAAGGGGTGAGACTGCACTCCTGCCTTCAGGCACAGCTGATGCCTTGCAAAGCATCTTGGTTTCAGCATGTCAGCTGGCCAGGCATGGCAGTGGTGACAGATGTTAGTGGACTGACAGCTGGCCAGTGCATACTGTACTGTACTGGGAACAACATCTAATTTCTGGAAAGATTTACAAATACACTTCAATCAGCCTGAACTGCACTAGAATCAGCCTCTCTCAGGTGGGAGGTCTGTGTGACACAAAGGGAACACTTGTAGGTCATCCAAGATTACAGGTATATCAATGTGTGATAAGGTATGAGAAAATCTCATGGTACAAACCAGGGCAAGCCAGTGCTTTGTTTTCTCCCAGCAGTGCATATGCAGAGCACCTTATTGCCTGTGGTTGTATGGATGGCCAGTGAGGAGTTTATCTGGACTCTCCTGTTAAAAATGCATAGTTCCTGAACTGGCTGCAGAATGTGGAGAGTAGGAAGCTGTAAGGCTCAAACACTGGTATTTGGGAGGGTAAAGGAGAAGTAACCGATAAGGTAAGTGCCTTGATATCATAATGTCGTTATTACCACATGATACATATTCCCTTGTTGGATCTTGTCTTTCTTAACACCCATTCCCGTTAATTGTAGTTGAAAAGAAATATCATCAGAATCTGTATACAACTATGGGAAATGAAGTGGCTTTTATGTATTGTAAATAGATTGCAGGTTTGAGTTGTACCCTACCTCATAGTTGTTTTTATTTTAATATATTTTTGTCCCCATTCAAAAGAGATACTGAAATACAGATGGCTGAAAAAGCTGGCTTTAATTTTGTTTAGTGTCAGGTTTACATTGTTTTAATTGATTGTTAAGGCTCAATTCTGTACATTCAAAATAAGGCCTATATTTTCTATGAGGAGCTTTAACCTTTTCCAATTTAATGTCTTACAACAACCTCTAGCCTTTTAAAGACATGCCCATTTTATGGTCATGATTAACTCCTTTTTTTATTTTTTACCATAGTACCTGCCAGGAGCTGAGAGCTGCAAGGAATGTTCTAATCATTGATTAAATACCTTGCTGCATCTCATTCTTCTTTCCTTGTTTATAGTGTAAACTCCCACACACATAAACAAGAAACTTTACCAACCAACAATAACAAAACATAAAACCACCCCAAGCTTTCAAAGGGGAAAGTATAAATATACTGATTTTCAGGGAACTGTATCAATTGTAAGTGTAAATTATTCTTTGTGCTAAAAGTGCCACTGTGTAAATGCACAGAAATCAGTTATACATTTCAGCATCAAGGCTGAGGCAAACACAAGACTAGACAATTGCTTTTTCAAACCCACAGGATTGTCCTTTGATACTATGTACAGGGGCCATTTACAAATTAAATCCCTTATAATTCTAGACCTTTTCTTAAATATTTTTAGCTTAGGCAACAGCATCTGGTTTAAAACAGGAAACAGGCTTATAGCTAAATTACTTTTGCACATAAATATTTAAACTCTATATACTGAAATGTGACACCACAAGTTAGCACTTCCCAGTATACAACCTCTTATGCTCCCTTTTACTTTGGCAGATATAAAATATCACAGAGAGATGATAAATGTAAAGTCCTTCTCAGAAAACAAAATAAGTTCTAAAATCACTTTGCAATTTTATAATCTTAATGCAGTATTTCTGATGTTATTGAATTGGCATGTTTTGGGCAGTGTTTGCTTTTTCCAATGGTAATCTGCCTTCACGTTTACTTAAAAGTTTGACCTGGTCTGCTCCCTCTTCTGATAGAAGGATATTGGCTGTAGATTTCAGCTGACAATCTCTATTACAGGAATATGTAATCAAATAATGTAAATTCTCTTCATTCATGGGATATCTACAAGCTTTAGGAAATAGATTAAGCAGAAAATGTAGTCACATTATCCTGGAATTCAGTGCTAGGCAGGAAGGGTAATAGCACGTAAGTAAAATTATCACACTAGCAATTTATATGTTTACTACATTAATGCCTTTAAAAAAAAATTCCTCTTAATTGTGCATCCTTACATCAATATTATATTTGTAGTTTTCTTCAGATTATGGACTACACGTATCTGCTGTTCTATTTACTCTCCTTCTAGCTGGCCCATTTCAGCTAAATAACCTGTGATGATCTACAACCTTTCCACTGGTCTCAAACAGATTTCTGTCTCATTCTTGACTTTGCAGTTGGTAGTAGCAGGCATGGTAGAAACCAGTTTGAAAGCATGCGAAGTCTTCCAGATGTTAGGGCCCACAGGCTGATTCTGACAGACTCTGAGGAGATCACTGGGGAATCACTTCAGGTTAATGGTAGTGAATAATTTGAGAAGTTCATTTTGTACCTGTTCAGCACAGATTTTGTGTATTACATTCTGTTACACGAACATTGTAAGCTGCATAAAGAGTTGTAGCCCTGCCATTGAAGCATTCCGAAGACAGATATATACCTCATATAAGAAAATGATTGAGAACAGTTGTTCACAAACTGAGTAGGCTGCTTGAAAGGAAGCAAAGGGAAAATGAGAGGAGAGGCAGGGACGCTTTGGAGGAGGTTGAACACACACAGCATCTGAGGCTGAGAGCAGGGGAGGGGCCAGTGCACCAGAGCAGTCAGCCCTGACAGAGAAGGGCTCTTAGCTCTGAGCAGCTTTATTCAGTTGCTTTTTGTTCCAGCTTAGCTTGACTTAGTCCTGCCTGCCTCCCACGGACCTAGGAAAGATGGAAGTTATGGAAAAAAATAATGTATCTTTCTAGCACAGCTAGTAGGCATGATCAGAAAACAAAGTCAGGAAGAGCACCTAAATATGTCATAGTCAGAAAGGAGGACTGATGAAAATTCCATCAATTTCCAGAGACCTTTACAGCCCTGTCAACTTGCAGTTTCAATTTAAGTAGTTTTAGCTTAAGTACAAGTATTTTTAGGAATAATATTTCTTTTTTGCTGTTTCTAAAGAGCATCACTTATATAATCTAGGGAATGCATGTACAAAAGCTTTGTACATCTAAGCACATTGAGAACAGCAAGTATGGATGGACATGCAAAGGTTACAAAATAGTGTCTAGGTATTCTTATATTCTGACAAAAAGTCTAATCAATTTATTCAAAACTCCATGAAGGATTTACCGTGCATTTTTATTATAAAGGATAGCCTTACTTTGAATAATAGTAACATTTTATCAGCTGTGAGGAAGAAGTGTTCTGAAAAAATAATAATGTCTTGATTTATTTTCTTGTTAAAAGCCACTGAAAATTGTGGTCATATTGATTTGAGTCTTAGCACAGCACAGTTTTGAACCAAATTTGCAAAAGAAGTAATAATTTCTATTAAATTATCACTGAAAAGATAAAATATTTTCACTTGTTCTGTGTTTTTTATTCAGATGAAACTAGCATTGGAATAAAAAATGACTAACTGGGCTTCCCTGTGATGAAAAACTTTTTTTGGGATACATAAATCATTAAATAGAGTATTTTAATATTATATTTATTTTTATCCTCTGGGGGAACTTGTATGTCCAGCAACTGAAGAAAAGAAAGAAGTCAGTGTTACAACTAATTGTTTTATACCTTTCCAGTAAATTTTAGCAGATTCAAGCTTGAACACTGCCCTTTTCTTGCTCCACAGTGGTCAGATGATCAGGATTAATTTGCTGTGACCTATTTGTTTTGACCTTACTATGACCTTTAAGTTTTTTTATCCCTTTTCCTCTCACTGTCTGTCATCTACCTTGGACAGACAAGTATAACTTCAAAGCAGTGTTCTGTAGGATACTTAGTTTTATAGCATAGTCATTCATTCCAGCACATAAAAGATCATTTGCCTATAAACATTGTTGATGAAAATAGGAGTAAAATGAGTCTTTTTTAAGTTTCCCAGGTTATGTCTCCGAAGAATGTTATAAAATGAATAAAATAGGAAGCATATACCCTTTCAACTATTTAAGTCTACTATTTAGTTTAATTCTTGTATGAATATTTGCAGAAGAACCTAAGTATATATGACATAAAAAATGTCCAGTGTGTTGTATTTCAAGAGACAGGGCTTAATACAGTTCTTATTGCGTTTAAAGACATTTTACTTTTACTAAGTTTTCACACTTCTGTTGGAATGTTTTAATCCATCTCTGCTTATTAGATATGAGCCAGAGGTATCAAACCCATGAGTTCACATCTGACTTTGGCACCTATGCGTATATATATATATACATGCCAGATTGGGTTTGACCTGTAATTTTTTCCCCTCTCATCTCTAATGATCCCACATGCACTTTACAAGGCTAATCTGACCACTCTGCTTGCACCTATTAATTACAGCTAGAATTGAGCATTTTCCAGGGGATACCATTTGACATGGTAATTTTTCTTTCCTTTCACCACGGCAGGTGGCAATCTAACTTCTGCAGGCTTCACATTGCTTGCTTACTATTCAAAAGGAGCACATGCTTACTATTCAAGAGGACCAAAAATTAGAATTTCATATTTCTAGTGAGGGAGACTCCTGAATTTCCAGTGAGATGCAATATTCTAACATCCCAAACTGTTGGTCTCAAAAGTGTCATACTGGATGGAGAGAAGAGCTATGTTGCAGGAAAAAATGAGAAAATGGCCATGCCCTAGCAACTAAATACCTAATTTGTTCCAAAATCACAATGATATAATACACCAACTCTTAATAACACCATCTTAGGACCATGATTAATGCAGCCATCCCAGATTCATGCAGACAAGATATTTTGGACAGACACATATAAAGTATGCCCCAATGCTCTTTCATACTCCCTCATAGAACCCCTCACCTCACCACAAACCCTTATCAACTTGTTCTACTCATCTCTTTACTGAGCTGTAGATTAGAGGTCTTAGTCTAAAATGCCTATTTGTTTCACAAGATGTCCTGGCTGTACCATGAATATAGGAACATCGTCTTGTGTCCCAGAGCAGCAGAATATTTAAGCATATGCTTAGCTGTAAGCACATGTTTCAAGTTCCAGGAAAGTAAGAATCTAATCATGTGTTGAATCTGAGCCAGAAAATACAGCACAAGGCATGTGTAAGTAAGTGCAAACAGTTTGCTCAGGTTTTAGGGGTATGTTGAATTATTTTTTTTATCGGAAATGCCGTATAAACAGAGCCAGACTAAGTTTTGGGCATGGATAATCAGAACAATCTGCAATGGCTTCCCGTCTGTGGCTAATGGGATGTTTCTCCAAGCTTTGTCACCATGGCAAATACTTTTTAATACACAAACATTTGCTGCATTGAAAATCCACCCACTCTCGTTGAAAGATGGCCAGGTTTTGTAAAATTGCATTCCAACTACCCTGCTGATTTTTAAGATAAGCCCTTTCAGTTAACATTCCATGTGTCTAACAAAAGATGTGTGAAAAGCACAGTTTATAAGAACACACATGGAATCCTTACAGTTTCACTGTTCATTACTATAATGAGAAAATGAAGTTAAAAAGTCTTCTCATATGTACATGCATGAAAGCATGCAAACAGGGTTTTATTCACTGTTTTTTCTTTTCCTTTCCTTCCCAACCCTCAAAGGGACAAGCCAGTAACTCCATGCCAAGTTTCCATCTAAACTTGACTTCCCAGTTCTGGCAGGCATTCTGTGAACATGTCGAGTATTAATGAGTGATTAGTCTTTGAGGTTTCTTAGTCTTCACTGAGTGAAATGCATATGCTAGGTAATGAGGGATCTATTTAGTTTTTCAAAATAATTGCTCTTAGCTTTTCTTCTTGCTTAAATATGAATATAAAGTAGATTAATAATGAATCAGTGATGTTCTTAAGCACAACACAAATAAAATCTAGATGTTTTTCCTTGCACTATGGGTCTTGGAAGAAAGATCTGTCCAGCTTTCATTTTCAGTGTCATATGGGTCTTCGATACCAATAGGAAAGGTCCAATCACTTACATGAAAGTTACATCTAAGGAGAGACTTCAGGGCACATATGGGAAGATATGAGCCATAGTAGTCCCAGGGGAAGAAAGCTTGCATTTTGGAAAGTCGTAAAACTTGTGTGAACACTTGCAAGACTTTAACTTGGTCAAGAAAAGAGAAAAAAAAGGGGGGGAAAAAGGAAGGAAGAGGAAAGAGGGGAAGCAGGAAAATGGAAGGGAATCGAATTGACTTTCCACTAACTCAAAACCATTCCATTTTATTCTTCAGGTCTACACAGGAAATATTTTTCTGAGNTTTCGTGTTTCTTTGTTTTCCAAGTCCCAGTTATATTTTTTTTTGGGTTTTTTTTTTTTTTTTTTTTTTGTTTTTTTTTTTGTTTTGTTTTTTTGTTTTTGGGTTTGTTTGTTTTTTGTTTGTTTTTTGGGTGGTTTTTTTTTTTTTTTTGCTATGACCCTTTTATGCTTTTTAGCAAAATCTTCTGGCAGTTTCTTCCTGGGTATGTTATTCTTCTGCCCTTTAAAAAAGTATTTACTTAATATCTGACTAAAGGGTAAGTCTCCCTTAATGTTATCTTGCTAAACATGAGATAATCTGATGCAAGCCTATTCACATTCAAATGCTTCATACTTCTTTCGCCAAAAAAAAAATGTACTAAGGCATTGCTGGTACATTGAAGGTACTGATCCTTGTATGGTAAGCTTCTTCAATTTTCCAGAAAAATACTTTCATAAAATTCCTGGAAAATCTCCAAGAGAAGATGCCACATGAATGTAACCATAAATCCACACAGTCCTTGGATATGATACTTGTTATCTTCATTCTTTTGAAGTATTATCAGAAATGTCTCACACAGAAATGATAATAAATTACCCTGCTCACCCTATGAGGTCACTCTATGAGTTCAGTTCATACTACATAGGAAATAGAATTTGGAAGCCTAACTCCCAGGTTTTAGCACCCAATGTTATTTAAATCTTTATAGGAAGCTTGGCACTATATTTACAAAGCTGTTGTATGGTTTCAGATCCATTGGTTTGAGATTTATATTCACTGAAAGGAAAAGAAATCAAAATTTCACTCGAAAATGGAGATGTGTTTACAACTAACATCATGTTCTCACATTTGGCCTAAGTAAAAGTTGACATGGTCTGGCAGTGATTTAAGAAAAATTGTCTTTTTCTACTTTGGGTGGATGTACTACAAGGTATTCTTAGTTAACTTGTAATTCCAATAGCTGAGGCTGCTTTTTGGCAACCATGGCAGAGGGAGATTTGCTCCCTCAAAAACAAATATTCTCCCCTGAGTCTACTTCTTAGATGCCAGTTATGGTGTCCCTCATGCTCTAGGACCTCTCTTTTTTCTTCTGGGTTTCTTAGTGGCCCATTCACTGCCCTTCTTGCTGCTACCAGGACAGTGCCTTCAACAGTTAATCCATATGATTTCAGCATCTATAGATTACTTGCTGCACTGAGAAGGAAAGAGAAGAGTGGAGCTGCGCAAGTGATAAAAATAGTGGATATTTTGAATTAAACATATTCTGGAGCAGAAAAATATTTGCTGTCCAGCCAGATCAGAACACAAAGATGCTGATTCAGAGCCAATTTAAGTAAAATGAAAGATTCTTGCTAAAGCTAGCGGGCTTTGGATGAAAACCTAAATATAGTGGGAAGAAATTCTTTCATTCTAATGTTCACACAAATGAACCAGGAACAGGAATAAACCTTCTCTGGACTCAATTTTAGCCAAAGCTTTAGTGGCAGAAAAGATTTCAAATGAAACATTGTGCCTTTTTAGGGCAAACTTGATGTAATTTAAAATAATATGAATGAATTTACAGCTCATGTATGAATTTATGAATATAGCCCAAATATCTGAAGGTAGACTGCAAAGTGTCCATGTGTTAGCTTGATGCTGGCAGGCTGGCTGTTGTGGCTAAATTCTGTATTAAAGCTTGTGAAACATTTACTTTCCCAATTCAGGATGGTGATTTCTTTCAAGAGAAAGAATGTAAAAGTGTAAGAGGAAGCAAATCAGTGTGAAATATTGAAGTATTTTAAAATATTTAAATAACATTAGCACTCTGCTGAAATACTCATTTCCTAATTGCATTGCACACAAAATCTCAGTCTTCCTAAGGCCTCCAATAAATTGAAAGCAGACTGAAACAAACTTTCATACAAGAAACATCTGGTTATTTAAGTTTCCTTCTTTTAATACTAATTTTAACAACTCCCAAACGTGGATAGAAATACTACCTTATATTTTTGTTTAAAGTTCATTTCCTGTCCCTGGGATATTCGCTGACCTTTTAATACTGGCCATTTTGCTTTCCACTTTCTTATTCCTATTCCCATTGACTTCATTCCATTCTTGACCTCTCTTCCCCTCAAGAAAATTAAATGCAGTCCAAAACATGTTGGACACCAATTAGTTTTACAGCTTGTCTTACCTCCCCTCCTACTGCATTCTTCAGTTCATTGAGTCCACTCCACTTTTATATTCTCAGTCTTCAAAAAACTCATAGCCCCATTGCAAAATAAACACTGTTGGCATGAAATTAAAGTCTTTTTGTCAGCTGTTTTCCTCTTGCTAATCAATATCAACAAAAAGTGATCACTAGACACACAGAAAAATCTGATTAGCTTGTAGCTTTTTTTTGTGAAAAAGACTGCTTTCTCTTTTTGTGGCTATAATATGACAGAAGTGTATGGCACTCCATAAAAATAAATCTCAATTAAACAAAAAGTCAGAATAAAATTTTTAAAATATTTATATATATAAACTTTGTATAGTTAAATGTACTTGTTTAACTCTTAAATATTGAGGTGTTCAAATAAGAACAACATACTTTCATCTATTATGAGATAGTATAGTCTCTCTTGTAATTCAAAAGGATGCTATTAAATATAAACATCCCAAATGCAAACACACAATCCCACTTATATTTCAAGCTATTATTTAAAAACTAGACATATTTTGCACAGCCACAAATCTGCTGTTTCAGTGTGTTTATCAGCAGGATTTTGCCTAATGAATCTTATTGGCATACCCTTGATTCAGTGAGGCACTTGCTGAGCACAGATATGGCAAGGTTCAGAACATTGTTGCTTGGATTGAAATCACTTCTCAGCTCCAGACAAAGTTCTTCCAAAATGGAAGATACCCAGGCATTTATTTAGGTAACTTTCTGAAGTTACATTTAGTGACAATCTGGCTGTTAGGCAGAGTATTGGAGAAAAAATACCTGCAATTTTGTTTTTCTTTATGCAGCCACAGGTCTTTTGAGCTATCCATCAAAATTTTCCTTTGCCTTCAGATTAGCAAGACTGGACATGAAGCATGTGTACATGTGAACTGTCTCATAGTTTTAGAAGTATGTATTATGTGTTATATTCTGTATGTATTTATAAATATATATCATACATCTTTATATATGTACAATAATATTTCTGTCCAGAAATAGTGATGGCCTTTTAAAAATCTCTCTTCTTAATGATACTTGAGAACAGCTCTGTGTGGGAGCTTATAGCTAGCCTAAAGCAACATGCTTTTGGCAAGACAAAAAATGCCCCTACAGAACTTGTAGTTCTCAAAACTTCTTGTTAAACTGAAAAAGTTAATTATATGCACTTTAAAGTTTTTATTTATTTATACCTATGTGATATTCAGTTGATCGGACTGATCTGCAGAGGAAAACCAAGAATTCCCTCTTTTCTCTTAAAAAATCATCCTTCATTTGGCTGTAAATAAATATTATCACTGTGAACCAGAGAACATAGCTTTTTTTTGATTTATTTATTTTTTTAGCCATCTTGTAATGTCTAAGCACTCATATCTAAACCATAGATTATTAAGGAATGTTCAGTATTGCTCACAAAATAAACTTTTCTTTGTCCACACTTGCAAAAATATTCTTTGACTCTTCAAACTAAGCATTACATCAATATGTTTCTGTTGATATAATCTTTGCAACATAAAAATCAACCTGCTAAAGCAGAAGTGAACTCTATGTGGTAGTGTTCCCAGTTTCAGGGATATTTTATTTTGCTTTTATCATTAATGCTCTTAGTGTCAAACTAAGAACTGTAACTCACATGATTTTTTAAATCAGCCTTTTAACTTTATAGGCAAATATTGGTTTAATGGGTGAACCCTAGGGTTTAGAAAAGAAAGTGATAAGCATAAGGCACTGGTGGTATATATTTCTGATAGACACTACTCTCATTTTTGTTTCTAGCTCTACCTACGAGACACTATTTTGACTTCACTATTTCCACTTTCTACATATTCTGGTACATTAAGGATAAATCTGACTGAAATTCATACTACAGACATCTGAAATTCAGAAGGTATATTTCATAATGGTATGCTTAAGGCAAAAAAATAGTAAGTATTAAGAAAAATATCGCTTTCCCTGTAACATGGCTTAGTCTGCTCCTCTCTTTGGGAAAGAAAACCAAAACACACACAGCTCAGGTTTTGTATGTACAATGCAATAGTTCCTTCGCTGTCAATATGCTGATTTGCGGTACCTATGGTTCTGCTCACACATTGTTAGGCAAAATGAAATGTTTTAATGAGATGCAAGCTTCAAAGGAAAATTGAAGTGGTGAGAATTATGCACAGAGAAGGAAGAACATGCCTCAAGAAAGTGTCAGTGCACCACATGCAAATGTTATTTACCTTTGGGGCATACAGACGGTTATAACCATATTAACGCTCTCTGTGATCCTAACAGCACTTCTGTACTTTTGAATATAGAATTAATTTGACATAGATAATCATGTCCTAGGAGAGGATTATAATCACCTCTCTTTCTAAAAGCTTGCAAAATCCTCCCTAATATTGTGCAGAAGTTCTAATGGTGACTTGTGATTCTGCCTAGGTACATTTTCATGTCAGAATGTTATCCACATTTCTCTAAAATCTGTGCTATAGCCACACTCTTTCTGACTCCCCAGGGCAGTGGATGGTGGTATAACTCAGTAATGCAACACAAGAAAATATGAAAATTAAGCGGGGGGAAAGTAGTCCATGCTGAATTTATTCCTGGGTGAGAAGCATGACAGGGAAGAAGGCTCATCTCTCTACTAGACTTAAGAATGCATCATGTAGCAGGTTCCCTTTCCGGGTTGCATGGTTATGATTAACTGATAATCCCCTACTGGTAATTGAGAGCTGATTTTACTTGGTGACCTTCTACTCTACTACCAGTACTATCAGTGCTCTTTCCTGCATCCTGAAATGTAGCTTTCCTGCTCTTGAGAAAGTCATGGGCTCATAAACATCTCAAAATATGAATGGTAAAGATAAAATCTGCAAAAAATGTGAATACATTGTCCTAGGATAGCAAAGATTTGAATGAACAGTAGACTGTCTGTATTCCTTGTGTTCATAGAGAAGGAAAGAAAAAAGTAGATTTTAAAAAATTTAGTTCCCAAAAACTAGTCTGTTGTGGCATCAAATTATACTTTAATAGAAATACAATATTTCTATACACTAATGGTAGGTAAATTACATCAGATTGCATTTTTTGGTGAATAAATTCTTACTGATATGAATAGGTAAAGCCTGACTATGAAAAATGCAAAAGAATTTTTGTACAGTTTGAACTCCTTCATTGCATTTTTTGAAGAATATATTAGGACAAAAAAATCAAAGTGGCAATTGTATTAGATAGAGTTCAGAGAACTCCCCATAATTCTTTAAATATTTTCTGTTGAACTCTGAAAGTGGAGAATGGGGTTCTTGTTATGCAGTCTCTTTTTATGGTTGAAGTTTTTGCACAGATATAGCAGTTAGAATGAAACACTCTCCCCTTGACTTTGAAACATTAGGATACATTGCAAAAATATTAAATGTAGCCCAAACTTCAGCATGGGGGCTGCAGTCCAAGATTAGCTTCTTATCCATATTAGCTCTTAATTTTCACAGTAATTTTCTATTTCCATTTGAATGACTCACTTCTGTTAATTTACTGTTCAGGTGTTTTACGCTTTCCTTCCATGCTACTTTAAATTTTCCTTCCATCTAGAGGTTACTTATGTTACATGAATCATCCATGGGTCTGGGGTGTGAAGCTGTATCAGAATAAATTTAGTGTAATTAGAAGTGGAGATAGAGAGGGGACAGTTCAGTGGAGGGTGCTTTTCATTGATGGGTTCCTCTCACCTCTTGCTGCATCTTCCCTTTACACAGCATCAGTGTCGCAGGTAAATGTCTGACCAACTGAACTGTGATCACACTTCGGTCATCCATTATTCTCCTAAGGGTTAAGGAGTAAATATCCTCTCCCTGATGGCAGCCTCCATGCATTTTTTCCCACAAGGGGAAGCTCTGTTATTCCAGCTTCCTTAAGCACTGCTTGTCTTGTGGGTGCAGTGTAGTAATATCCTCGTGTCCCATAATACCCTCACTTTATAGAGAGATACCACTTTGTTTTTCATGTCTCACAGTCTTGCAGACAGTCTTCTAGCTCACATAGCCAAGTTCTGAGGGAAAAGGCAGTAGAATTTAGCTTTTTATGTGATAATGCAGTTGGAGAAGCAAGAAGAACAGGAAAAAAGTGTTTTCATATGTGGTTTTTGAGAACCAGAAGCTTCATATAGAAGTGTTATCCATCTCACCTTCCTTCTCAGCAGTGCTAAGAATGTTCTGGCAATATTTTAATTGTTGGAAAAATACAGTTCTGTTGAAATCAAACTGTTTCACAGGAATATCTCCTTTTTAAAAAAATTACCCAAGAAAATACAAAATATATTTGAAGTCTAAGTCTGTATTTCTGTGAGATTTTAATGTCAAACCCAAATTGACAGCATGAAAACAAATGTGTGACCATGCCAGAAACAAATGTGTTCAGCATTCATTTCAAAGTAAGTCTTATTATCTTGGCTTGAAATTAATTTTTATGTATGCCTGACTAACTTGGTAGACAGGAATTTTGCCTGAAAATGTACAAGAACATGTTTCCAAATTATATTAATTATTTAAAGTAAAAAATACTTTATTTGCCTTCCATACATAAGCCCATTTTTAAAAGAAACCTGTGCATGTATTGGAACATTTTCAAAATATCTCTAAAAACAGTGAAGGGGACATGTGAGTGACAAATGTTAGTGTGATGCTGCATGGGGCTGCAGAACTTATGGCTCTCACCATTTGGCACTAATGATGCTCTGTGCCTCTCCACAGTGTTTATCACAAACCCATTAAGAAGCATCACCACAAAATGTTTCTGTTTTTTCATTGAACTGCACTTTTTAAAAAATGCTTTGTCTATGAGATTTATCTAACATTTTCTTCTTCCATTTGAGGAGAGCTTGAATATCACATGTACAAACAAAAACAGATTAGGAAAGGTAGAGATGGTTAAATTGCAGAAGACAGAGTCATAGCTGGTTGCTGAAACCCATATTTAGGAAAGATACTGGAGGACTTGGTGTTTAGGAAAAGAGACTTGAAATGCATTAGCAAACAACAGTTGACTTCATGATTAGAAACGGAAGACAAGTTTCTAATGAGGTTCACATGATTTACCAAAAGGAATTCTAAGTGAGTGATAAATTGAGGTTAACACTAATACACCTGTAAATTTCACACTTTGCCTGAGTTTATGAGCCCTATGAAGCACGATATAGCCAACACGCTTGAGACATACAGCCCTTAATTGAAACACAACAACCAAGGGAGACATTCTGGTCCTAAAAACTGAGAAGATTTAGGGGTTTGGGATTGCCTTGTGACTATTCAAGTAATTTTCCCTTCAGAATGCTCCAACTCTGGCTCTCATAAACTGGGGATATTTTTGCTTTGCAATCCTGATTTGAAGAACAATATACTGATGTAAAAAAAGCTGATCTCCTTCCTTAAGTTCACATATAAATAAAGTATTTGATAAATGTGATTTGAAAAACACATCATAGGTATTTGATAAATTAAGTTGTCGAGTTCTCTTTGAATTGCACAGTCATTAATTTAACAATACTCTTTGAGAAGATCTAATGAAAAATATTTTCATAATCTTTGTTTTTATTTGCTATGGTGAAGACCTATGAAATAATACAACCTTGTGTCTTGTAAAATATCATTTTGAGGGGAGAAGTCCCCATTTCAAACTGACAGAAAGGAGTCAAAATAAGGCCTCTTATTGAGATAGATAAATAAGAGTTTAGCCTTTGCCATGCATTTTGTGGTTCAGTTGCAACAATCCCTGAACACTGTGGTGGATTGTTCCATCATGTTCAACTGTACTGTGCACCTAGAGCATAGATTTTTAAAGTGTTTCACCATCATTTAAGAGAAGTAAAGTTTCATAATCAGATTTTTGAAAACCCGCAGTCTGTGCTGATTCCAAGATGAAGTTAATACTGGCACTGTGGCTAAGAAAAAGCTTAATAGCTAAAAGTGTCTTACAAGCTAACATGCCATGTAAGAGTTCCACTTTTCTAGAAGAATACTTTTCTACACTTGAGTAGAAGGTTGCATAATTATCTTAGGTGGTTGAATATGACATAAAAGAGAAGGTGGGCGAGATTATCTTCTGAAAGCCTGGATGAGAGGATGGAAATGTGCTTCATAATAATGAGTATCAGCACTGCAGTGTTACTTCAGGTCACTGCTGACACATATGAGCACATCAACCAGTTTCCTTAAGGTGTGAACCCTAAATTTATATCAAAGTTACTTTAGACATCCTGTGTTCACCTGTGCATTTCACTGGGATTTCTGCAGACATATGCCATGTACTCTGAGAAGGATAGTGACCCACATTTTAAAAAAGTTTGCACTGCTGCTCAGACAGATCAACCCACGTTCTGACTGAGCCAGATCAGATCAAATGAAACCTGCTCCGTGGAACTGGCCAACTTGAGGTTAAGTGATGGAATACAAATCATAGTTTATGGCTAGGCAGGGCCACACCAAAATAAGGATATGGATTTGCTTTGAAATGAAAACATATTCTAAATTCTTGCATGAATGGGATTTTCTCTTGAGAAAAATTAGCCCTACTAACTTTGACTCCAAATGGTTCAGTGGTGTACAGTGTATCTGCAACATGAAATTGTGTGTTTGTGACTGTTCATTACAGCATTGAAGATACTAGCAATGGGCAAACACAATTTAAGGATAAAATTAGGCTTGGAAAATCACTTCACTTGCATTTATGGTATGTTAGTTAAAAAATCAGAAATTCAAGGGAGACAGCAAAACCTCTAGTTTTTCCTTATAGTCTGTAGGGCGTGTTGTTTCTTTACTGATTAAAAAGTTTCCAAATTCAAAATATTTAAATTTTTATATTAGTAAATATTTTAATATACTAATTATTTTATAGTACTATAAAAGTTTACTAAATATTATCTAAGAAGTATCATTTCATATATTGACTTTCAACCTATGTTGTTTTGTCTGAAACAGCTTTAGGATATAGTTAAGATACCTTTTAATATAAAATACATCAGTACTTATGCTTTCATTATTAAAGACTTCTAAACAATTGGGATAGCTGTCACATGTTTTTTCATACTGTTATTCATTTTACTCAAATTTACAAACCTAAGTTTTATGGAAATAAAATATATGTAAATCAGTAAAATATTCCAGATTCACGCAAAGACACAAAGAACTAACTTCCCTATATATATTTCAAACATCACATCAAAAGCAGAATTTATTGGTTCCTTCTTGTCAGCCTGTGGTCTGCCTCTGGCTATTGCCTGTGTATTCCTTCTCCAAAAAACCACAAGGTAGAAGCTTCTCTTCTTCATGTACCTTATCCACCTCGATTATTTTATTCAACATATAATCATTAACTTCAGGGCATTAACCAAGCCTGGATACCTATGTTAAACCAGATTTACTTTAATTCTAAAGTCATTTAGAATCTAAGTTGGAATTATTAGAACCATCAGGAATGTGTGTATGCATATTTTGAAGATTTTCAGCACACAAATCTGCGATTTTTACAACCATGCACTGTATCTATAAAACATCTTCAAAAATGTGAAAGTTATTTTCTCCTTTCCTTATTTTTTTCTTTCCTGACCTAGTGGCACAAATTTGTATGTTTAGCTGTAACTGCTTGAGTACATGCCACAGATATTTGCTGATAGGGAGCGTCTCCTATGGCAAGAATCTGATTGTAAATGTGAACAGTCTGAAACACAAGAATCCCTGAAAGATAATGACTTTTATGTCACATAAATTTGGAAGTTAGTTTCCAAACTCTTCTAGAAGCTTCAGTACTGCAGATTTTTCCATACCCAGCCCCTTTTAGAATAAAGGGCCCCAAATAGTTAGGCTGAATTCCTTGCTCAATGAACCTACAAGGAAACTTATGGAGCAATGGAATTAAAAGATTAAACCACAAGCCACTTGTACTAAGTCTTTAAATGACTTAAGAAGCATAGAGTTTACATAGTAACTGAGTCTGGAGACTCACTTGCTTTTGGAGAATTCTGAGACCTTTGGGTTTTCTTCCTGCCTGGTCTGAGTTCTTTGCTGCTGTGTGGCTGTTCACATCTGGCTATGTCACAAAAGAACAAGTCAAAAGATAAGATTACAACTGAGTAACCTTTATTTGTTTGGGGAGGGGGGATGTTTCACTGCTTCTTAATTAGAGAGAAAATCCCCTTTATTGTTAACCCCAGGGTAAGAATTGGAAACAGCAGTATCACATGATCACAATATTCTCATTCACATAACTGCCTGAAGTCTTTCATAAGTTTCAGGCATGGAGCATTACACATGACAGTCGCACAAGACAGAGGGATTTGATACCACATGCATTTAAATGTCTGCAACAAGGTGGTTTTGAAAGTTTAAATATTAAATATTGACAAGACTGAATTTTTACCATTGACTTCTGTTTGTAGCTTTACACCCCTTATTTCTGTGACCCAGGGTAGGGAAAAAATAACTTTATTGGAACACTGCAGAAGACAAATATTTTTCCCTGTATAACTACAAATATAATCTACAGGCAGATTAGTGGTTTGGCACATGTATGAGGACATGAGTCATTTCTGTGGATGCCTTTCAGTTTGTCTTCAGAGTGTAAACTATTTAGATTTAAAATTTGATTCTATAAGCTGTGCCTTATAGGCTTGGTCTCGTTTCTGTTCAGTTAATATGAGGGTGAGATGGAATGAAAGCTAATGTTTCCAGCAAGGATGTGGGATTCCCCTTCTCCCTGTCAGGGAGCTAGGGTAACACATTTGCCAGTGAAACAAATAGAAAGGAAGAAAGTGGTAGGATCTTGCAGTTCCAGTGATTAGCTGTAAGCAAGTTTAGTGTTTCTAGAAGAGCTGAATGAGTAATCATAATGATGCAGTCAACTAAGCTTTTCCTATGGCTGGTGTTTGCAGACAGTGCTGATCAGGAACCATTGTGCAGCAGGTAGAAATGGTTCCCAGGCCCAATATGGAGTCCACATTTGGTCTGCTTCCAACAAAGCACACCACCACCATGTGCCAGAGCGGGCACTGTAAATTTTGTACATGTATACTTTTGCCATTTACACCTAGATGATGATATGTTTTCACACCTGGTCATGTTGCTGAAAAATCAAGCTGGTCAGAACCTAAAACAGGATGAGAACAGATTGAGTGCACACTCAAGGGGTATAATTGGCTCCCAGAGAAACTGAAAAAAAGTGGGGAGTCTCTGGACTTTGGGGAATTTTTTTTGTTTTGTAGACAAGCTCATTATAACATATAGTCAACCCTCTCACTAACTGGCTACCTTTAGTTTTCACCTCCTTACAGGCAGGATTGTGGGGTTTTTTTACCTCATGTGATGACCTTATAATTGACAGCTTGTCCAGTTGTGATCGATTTATAAAATATTGTCTTCTAACCGCTCAGTAATATTTGAGGTGAACTGAAAATGTTACAAATTTTATATTTATATTTTTATATATATGCATATCTTATATTTAAATGACATACTGGCAAATTACAATAAAACTTGAGTGAATCTTCATAAATACAGAGAGGAATGAATTTAGATACTGTGGGATTTCCAAGAGAGAGTTTCACTTTTTCAACAGTTTTGTAAAGCCTTACTTTTATCCTGTTTGGTTCTTGCATACAGACAATTTTTACTTGGGCATTTTTGGGGTGTCATTAGGAAAAAACTGGATAAAGACAAACCTGCTACTTGCCTAACAATGCAGGTAACTGCAGCTCATTGAATAGAACCTTGTAGTAATATTTACCTTGGAAGTTTTCCCAATGCAAGTTACTTTTAAAAAATCAGAATTTCCCATTTAAATATTGCCAAAATATTACACTTAACTCCTAATACTAATTTAACAATAATAAGTTTATGTAAATACAACCTTCCATCCCAAAGCATGTTATGTTTTTCACTTACTGAACTTGTGTATATTTCCATAATTTAATTGTGTCTTTGAGCCTGCACTGAAGCCTTATTTGCATTTAATATCCCTAATGTCCATTCTGATTTCAATCTCTACAAATATTCTCTTTGAAGATCAGGGTTCCAGGCAGTAATATTTCCCTTAATATTATCTGTTTCCAATATCTCTCTGAGAGAAGATATGTTTACTGAAATCATATACCACTTGTCAAACCTGAGCATTTCTGTGTTGATTATACTTTCAAATACCAATGCTGGCAAAATCAAGGATGCAATCTTTATGTTTGAGAATGGCAAACAGATCAGAAGGCTTTCCTAAGCACACAAAACACATTGGTGTTATTTGATGAAGGATATCAACTTTTTTGTAAAGCAAAACTGCTGAATTTCATGATAGATTATGTATTGGCTGTGGTTTTTTTCTGAATTGCTATGTATATAAATTAATAAAAATTCAAGGTAGTATTTGGGGGGGTTTTTGTGACTTTAACACATACTAGCTTTTTAAATATATAAACAGAGCAGTAGTTAATAGCTCAGTTGGTTTTTGTTTTTACCTTAACTCTATACTTTCTCTCTTTCAGAGCTCTGAGTTTGGCTAAATATGTTCCCGAAGTATAATAGTGGGAAATTTGTATTATCATAGCATATTACTTTTCAAGGTATTTACTGGAGCAAGAAGGAGTGTTTCTCCTGCTTTGATATGTAGTGAGTGTGTGTGGCAAGAGGAAGCAGATTTTTCTCTCTGTAACATTTTACTTAATACAAGGAATGCAAATGAATTCCTCTGGGGTGAAACTAAACTGCAAGGTGCACAATAGGAACACATCTAACACACTCCAGCTGCAAAGGACATCCAGTTAAGGGGACCACTGCAGATAGTCCAAAGGAAAAAAAAAATGGAAAAAAGAAAAAAAGGATGATAAGGAAAATACATAATGGAAACTTCAGGTCTCCTCAGTCCCAACTATTTGACTCTTCACTGTTTGACCACAGTGTTTGCTGTTCTAAACATAGTCAGAGAAAATCTACTACCTGAGTAAATGGTGGTCCCCCGAATTGAGATTTTGAGGTTTGAGGTATGATTTAAAACTGCAGCCAGTATAAGGAAATTACTGTTGGAGGCAAATAGAGTTTTAAAGGATTGACCGAAATCTCATCAAAGCTGCTGGATGATTCAATCAATTTTATGGAGTTTTACACTAGATCTAGAAGCTCCAAGTCTTGCTGCCTGCTGTTTGCTGATAGCACTCAATAATTTTAGAAAAACAGAAAGAACCCAGTAGAGCAACTTCTCTGTATGAATCAGTGGTGTGAGCAGAGAATATGGTCATAACTCTTAATCACACATTGTTTTATTTAACAGGATATGAGTGAAGACTAATATATATTCCCTTATACATGGGAACATATAGCTTGAAAACATCTGAAAAAGTAAAGTAATTCTCAAGAATTCCCAGAAGACCCATTAGACATGACTGATTTTGACTTTAAAAAATTACTTCTAAGATAAAACTAACTGTTTTGGAAGAAGCATATCTGATATACCAAGTATTTACTCATTAAGATTCATATTTGCTAGTTAAGATTCTTCCTTTTTCACAATTCATCGACATTCCACAATAAGATTTAACAAAAAAAGGAAAAACAAATAAAAATGTACATATTCTTTGTGAAAGGGAATACATTTGAATAAAATACCTTTGTTTTTCTGTCGCTTCTATGTAAGTAATATTTTAATGTTTGTGCTTACATATCTATATATATCAAACTGTTAAAGTTAGAATGTTCAGTTGTTTATAGTATATTTGAAAATAAATTGGATACTTTGATGTTAAAGTTTCTTCATAGCATATTCTCTAAAAGGTCCTTGTTGCCATCATTTAGATAGCTTTCTGAGAAGGTGATGAAGAAAACAAGTAAAAAACCCAGGACTTTCCAGACTTTTACCAAGTTAATCCAGACAATTAGCCCAAACCCTGACTTTGCATTCTCACTGCTGGGGAGGCATACACGTTTGTCTACTTGGGTTTTTAAGCAAACAATGCAATTCCACTCTTTCCTGAATTTAGAAGGCAAGTGAACAGCAGACATAAGTGTAGAACTTGTCCTGTTGTCTGCTCTTGAAGAGTCTCAAATTTTTGACTCTTCTGCCTTCAGAAACAGGAATCCTCAAGACAAATGAATTCTCTTCATTTATTCCCCACCTTTTAAGCACCCTAATTTTCCTCTTCTTGTATATCTTCATCGTGGTCCTTAACTAAAGAGCGTCCCTTTAAACAGCTCTTCATGATCACTCCCCCAGAGAGCCCTGCTATCTGCAGGGATTTACCTTGGATTTTGCTTACTCCCCTGCCTGCTCTCCCAGTCCCATCTCAAGAGCAGAATGAAAATTCCATCATTTTGGAGGCATTTTTTTAGTGCTTTTTCTCTCCAGAGTTCCTGCCTCTGAGGTGACATTTCCAACAGCTGGAACCTATAGAGTTTGATGGGTAACAATCTTGCTTTCATCTACTGCTGAGCTCAAAAGTCTTCTTGTGGCAGAGCATTGGTGAAATCTCTCCAGAGCAGTAAGCTTCATGATCGATTTTGATAAGTCAGCAATCCATCCTTGCCAGTTGAACAATTTCAAGCTTTTTGTAGACTCCTGTAAGTATTGTTACATTGATTAACCTCTAACTATGCATTAAATATTGTCATTGTAAGACTTGGCCAGAAACTTTTAAAAAACGAGGGCGCTGCCAAAGTTTATACTCGAAGTGTGTGTGTACCAGACAGTTCTCTTGGTGATAATGAGGTCATATGTAGTTGGTCATTTAGTATAAGCATACACTTTTTGGTTTAGTGCCAAGCTCCCAGGGATCCTAGTTATATGTAGTGTATTTCCCTATTTTCAAATTATACAGGACTACTCTTTTTGACTTCTTTCACTTTCCAGTAACTTGCAGAAGCACCATGCCACAGAACATTGCTTATAATGAATTAAAAACTGTACCTGCATCTTCTTTTCCTTTTCTCCATACTTTGCTGGATTTCACAATTCTCACTTCCACTGGTTGTGCCTCTGCAGTCAATAAATATAATAGAAAGGACATAATATTAGAGTTTGGCTATTTTCCCTCAGATTTCTAGGGTATTTTATAGTTATTCATATTATCATGAAGTAGAAAAGAATTACATTTAAGATAGTTTATCATTTAGGTCTGAAATCTGGTTTCAGTTAAATCAGTGGTAGAAGTTTCACTGCTCTCGGTGAGATCAGGACTTATGTGGCATAAGGGCTTGAATTTGTGATTTTTTGAATTTTGCATGTATTTTTGTTCTTTCCAGTAAGGCAATACATTCCTCTTTTCTTTTTTTCTTCTTGTTGCTGTTGGCAGACCTTGGAGGTAAAGAAATGGAACACAGCAACTTACTTTCATCCAAATAATATATTGCACCTCTTTAACAATAATCTTTTACCATTTCTAAAAAATAGTTGCAAAATGCTAAATTACGCAGCAGACTCTGGATAGGAAGGCAGAAAATGTTTTGCTTTGCAGGAATGCTGATCCAATGTCTTAGTGATCTGTACAAATTTCATTTAACTCTCTGTGCCTATAAAGGAGAGCTCTCTTAAAAAATTCATGAGGAGTTAATTCTTCTAAAATATTTCCAGCAAAACCTTTGTCATATCAAAATGTTTCATGTATAGAAAATGTTAGTGATAAGGTTTCAGCAATGTTGAATTCCATAAAAGTTTAAATACATTTCAAAATGTATTAAGTGGTTAAGACACATTGAAAGCATAAGCACCAGCAGCTTTCAGAAAACCTGATAGAATGTTCAGCTTACTGAATTAAAGGTCCTAATTTCACCCAGCTTCATTAGCTGGATAATGTCCTCATGCTTCCTATATAATTAATTGAGAAGCAGCTTTCTTTCAGTGAAGATCCATGGAAAATATTCATTTAAGTGCTTGAAATGCCCAGTGGAAGAACCTCCTTCTCTTCACTCTAAAGAAACTGTATTCATCAAGTTTGGTTAAAAATACCCTCTTGTATTTCCTAAGGGCTGGGATCCCTGGAAGTAAAACTTCATTCTTACGACCACTGAAAGCATGTTTGCAAATTTTGCTTTGGCTAGTTGTTTTTTTAAACAGGACTGCAGGTGTACCAGAGGATTCTGAGAACTATTTCAGAACAACTGAGCTTATTTAACAGATATACCTATTTTATGAACCTTTTTTTGTAGTCATCGTATGTGGTTACCAATGTCGTTGATAAGGTAACTACTGGTGTTATAAGCTGCTAGGAATTCTAGAAGGATTTTCATGGAAATAGAATACATATGCTGAAAATGGCTTCTTCTTTTCCTTCTTCTTCATTATTGTTGTTATTAATTCCCACTTTCCCCATGAAGAAAATGAAGAAGAATGACCCTGCCTTCTTTTCATATCATTAAGATTTTCTGCTACAAAACCCCTCTTAGTGCTTCTTTATTTTTGTATTGTAGTGATTAGTGTAAGGAAGAGTTTGTTTATTTTTGGATTCTTTTATAGGACTTCCTTTTGGAGAAGAGAGAGGGAAGGTATGATGATGAGGGAAGGAAAGCAATCAGCAAAATAAAGGATTAAAATTCTCTCAGGACCCACTTTAGTATCTAGTGGTGTGAGGGTAGCTGAGAAGCAGAACACAGCACACTGGCACGTCAGATGTCATGCCAAAAGTCACATTAAATTGCAGCATTACTAACTGAAAACACATCTGCTTTATTTCAGTGCAATGGAATAAATGATTCTGTCTCGTCTCTTAGCTCCCTCTGAAGGGGGTGCTTCAGTTCGGGGATCTCAGATGTGACAGTATCACTGGTTATTTTTCTCTCTACTTTGTATTTTAAAAAGTCATGTCAGACCAAACATAGTATTTAAAATATGTGTAAAATATGTGCACTAAGTTTTACTAATAAGGAAACCTTGTAACTGTAAATAACAACATGGGCAAATGATCAAAGCCTTATTAGTTCTCTTTTTCAGGAAATAGTTTGAAGTAATAAGTAGGAAATGCAGTAGAAATCTGCTCTGCAGTGAGAAACACAGCTACAGAGAATCAGCAATCTGATTGTATTCTCATAAATTTGCTAAATATTGCAGAAAAATGTAGACATGTTCTTTTCTTATCTACTTTTTTTTTTGTTAAAATTTTTGATTTGTCACTCAAGAAGAGAAAGAGAATATTTTGGAAGAATGCTAAACTACAGTTTAAAAGAAAATAAAGAAAAAATAGCCAAGTGCCCAGCTATTAGGTTCTCCTTTTCTGTTCTGAGTCTAGGACTGGGAGACTTCATCTTCACTTCAAAATTAATTTTGTTCTTTGCTACAGACTTGATTCTTCTGGTTTTATTCCTGCATGGAGCTGTCTCCTTCAGTCAAAAAACCTATCAAAATTTCTTAACTGTGGTTATCCTATAAATTATGTGGCAATATTGGAGAGAAAATGAATCAAAACATGTACAAATTCTTCTTTCTCTTTTCTTGCAGAATACCCTCTTCCTTCTGGCTTAGAAAACCCTATGCCTGAGGGACCACCATGGCATGTCTCATATCTGACAGCAAAAAGTGTTAGTTTTGTGATTTGTAAGATCTGTTAGATTCAGAAAAAGACAGTGAAAGTTCTTGAGGATAGCTTCTCTTTACACAGAGCCTATGTCTTACAGATTTAAGAGGTTTCCTAAACAAATATCAGCAGATATTAAGCAGTTGATTATGAAAGGAGGGACCAGCTGGCTTATTGTCGGTGCACATATCCAGGTTGACTGTGCAAGTGAAGGCACAAATGGGCCAGATGTTTTCCATCATGGCACACTCTCAAACTGCTGTTCTTATGCCTGAACAAACCCACACACCAAGAAGTAATCATGTCTGTTCTAATGCACATTGCAGCATGAAATAAGTTACATTCCATCTTGTTGACATAGCATGGTTCAGCTGCTGGTGTGGCAAGTTGTTTCTTCATTGAAGCTGAGCTAAGAAATGCCTGGCTTTGTTAGACAGATAATCTTATTACTGTTTTCTTGGCAGTTCCTCACAATGGCACTTGTATGGCACCATGAGAAAGTGAAAATCCAGAGCACTGAAAGTACATTAACAAAACACATCACAAACATAGATGCACTTCCAGAAAGTTATTTTGGGACAGACTTCAGGGACAAGAGCATCTGCTCAGTAACAGAGGGTTAACTTCATGTGACTACATTCAGCTTCCCCAGTACCAGAAGAAACAGAACTGCCATAGGTCAGTTACACTCCCTGGACAGTAAAAAAAGGACACTCTACAGACATCCTCCTCAAACATAACTCCTTATCTATGTTTTTACTTATGTGTACTTTCTAGTCTAACTTGGGTTAGCTGATTTGGCTTTCTTGATATCTGTAGCTTAAACAAGTGGGAGCAATCAACCCACTTGGCTAGTTTGGCTACCTTTCTTTTTCTGCTTTTGACCCTGAAATTCAGTGTTCCTTTTTATATGTCAACTCAGCTTCAAAAGAAGGGCCACAGAACACTCTGTTAAATATAGGTAGCCTAAGAGTTTAGGCACTTCCAGAATATCAAAACTATAATTTGAGCCTCCTCAGGCTAAAGAAGCACTGAGATTTTTATTTTCTGGCCAAATTCTCTAGCTGTTTGCTACACTACCTTGTAAAAAATATCTCCTTTCTGCTTCTCCTTTTTGAATAACTGGGTGGGTGTTTTCGTGAAATACATCCTGTGCATTCTGAATCTGAAGTAGTTAGGTTGGGTCATTGAGGAATTTGGATCTAAAAAACTTTGGCAAATGAGTGCTTTATGAGTCCCAAATAGAGCAGAGATGAATACCAAAACCCATCCCCTTTAACCAAATTATGGGCAAGTGTTGCATCATGTATTAGCAGAATTTTAAAATATTGACAGGAAACACTGTGTTTTTTTTCCCCTGTATTCTTATAGTTATTCTGGGTTCTTATGAATTGTGTACTTGGTGTTAGCTTTTAGCTGTATTTTCATCTTTTTAATTTATTGAAGAGAAAGAGCATTTGGGGTAACCATTTGACCTTTATTGGATTCATTAATTTCTGCTGCAGTAGTGCAATTTTATCAAAGGTAATGATAAAGTAGATGTAAAGAACTTTTACACTTGTGTATCAGCTGTTTTATACAAGTTCATATAATTGTCTTCTGCAAAGTACATCAGAGAAAGGTTGAAAATCTTGGACTCCTGTAAACAATGTGCACTACAAGTCACTGTTTCATACATAAACCATGCAAGACAGGTGCAGAATAACTTGAAGATGAATGGGAATTTTATGAGCATTGGTTTTCTTCTCTTGTTGGTGTTTAGAACTGAATCTCTACAATGGCAACATTATAAGAAAATGAGCATACCTGTGAGGACTGGGTTTTTTTGACTGTAATGACAAAATGTATTGCTAATAGGGCTGAAAAATAGCTGATACTTCTATTGTAGTAACTGGAAACAGGCTTTGGCACCTGAGACTCCTGGCTTTACTCATACCTGGAGAAATGGTCTTCATTTTCTGTTTGCATAGCCCTCCTTTCATTGTTGCTGGTGTGAGGGTAATAAATTTTCAGTGAGGATAGCAATCTGTCAAGGTCTAGCACAGCCCATTCCTGTATAAAATTAAAATGGAAAAGTAGAGAAAGCAGAGGTTTCTTCAGGGATGGAGAGTGGGGACTGCATGGCATAAGAAGTCTGAGGTGGGATCTCATATCTCAGACAACTTGAGAAATCAGAGGGGATCCCAGTTCAGGGTATGGTGGGAAAGTGAAAGAACCCCTTTACACAGCCCTTAACCTCTGTTGAAGCATTTCAACCCATCTGCTGTGCAATCTCCTCAATGCTCATCACTCTTCAAAAGTACCTTTCCTCCCTCATTCCCCCACCCACATTCCACCACCTGCTTCCATGTCTTCTCTTTAAGTGTGCAGAGGTCTGATGCAATTGAATCAAACTGGTGCAGAAGTTCCAGCCTGAGCAGTGTACACACATGGATCAGATTTCTGGATCATGGCCTAAGGCTGAAACTGTAGCCAAATATTTCCTCTTTTACGTGAGACTCCGCAGCACATGGCTGTGTTCTGGAACAGTGCATTAACTTGGCAATGTTGCAAGTCATGTTTCTCTTTAAAATTAACTTTCTTCTATGAAATATCCATTGGAAATGGTACTTGCTTTTCAGTGGTTGATGGATTGCAGTAGAGAAAACTGATGGTAATCCTGTTTGGCTTTGCATTCTTCATTTTACTTTGGGAAGAATGTAAGAGAGACTCTACACTTTCCATTACCAGTGCTTTTCAGCTGGTATTTCTGTGTTGGTGAACTTTGAACAATCCAGAAATGGCTTATTCCATTTTAGTATTTACAGCAAATGCACTATGCACACTGGGATTCAGACAAATTTCCTGAATTTGTGTAAAACAGCAAAGAAATTTGGAATCCTAAAGACACTGAAGGAATTCTTACTGCATTCAAGAATTGACTATATAATAGCTTTTCTTTATGTGTATTGGTTTCAAACTACCTTTAGATCTTGGAGATTTTCTGTGCATTTTAATTTGTTCAATAAAATTGTTGTATGCCAAAGCAACATCTCTCTTCTGCTTGATCTACTGCAGCCATTGAAGAAATCACTTCGCATATTAAGTTGTTTGGGCCATTATAGCCCAGAATTTCTTTTTGTCTATGAAACTGAGGAAAAAAATTACGTGCTTTCTAGACAGGGGAAAAATAGGATGTAGGACAACAATGAGGTAGCTCCAGTTTCTGCAGCCCTCTTCTGTCATCCTTGTGCATTTTCACATTAGGTAGGTGGAGCTGCTGAGAGGAGTTCAGCCTCTGAAGATAATGACAAGTGAAGCCAATCACTCTGAAAGACTTTTCTAATCCAGTACAGCCAAATTTATGCAGTGACCTGGTGAGGTTCTTTTAATATGAAGAGAAAGACTGGTTAGAGAAACTAAGGAGATGAGAATGAAATAGAAGCAATCCATAGCCATTTGCAATTTTGTAACCTTTTCCCTTAAATAACCTTACAGGAAATTTTTCATCCAAGTGTGGTTACTTTATGGAGGATTACCTTCCTAAGAGAAAGAAATCGGTCGCCAGCTGGCTCATCAAAAGACTCTGGGGATGTAAATTTCAAGCTTTCCCCAGAAAAATTTGACTGGAAATATATCTGGACTTGTTATTATTAGACAAAAATCTCCATAATTACCTAAAATCCCACAAACAATTGGTCTTAGTTTGTCAGTTGCAGCTTGTCAGATTTATGTCCCCTTTCTATGTAAAAATCTGTGCTAGTGCTACTGCCAGTCATTAGTGTTTTACTGCTTTTTGTTTTGTTACATTGCCCAGTGTGTTTGAGCTGCATCAATCTTGACATTTAATCAAAAATCCTGTCTCTGTAATGCTCTGAGAACTGATGACATACAGTTGGGAAAGATCATGTTACTTAATTTTTGAGAACAGATTTATTGTAGATTTATTATTTTTTTCCAAGTGAAGCACTGAATGAAGCAATCCACACACAGTTATTTTGATATTGTCAGGGAAGTGACATTAATAAACTTAAGTGAATTTTCTGATTTAATATTTTTTTTCATTGAAATGAAAATTATTTTGGGGATAAATAGGATTTTAGGAATGATTAAACCCCCCAAAATAAGTTAATTTAACAATATAATTATCTTCTTTAAATTGGGAAAAACATATGAAGAATGATTGATATTTTGCATGCTTCAAATTTTTAAGCAATATAAACAGGGCTAATAAACATAACAAAACATAAGCTTGTATTTGTCAGGATTGATCCCATTGAGACTCATTACACACATAATTCTAGTGTCTAAGAGTTTATCTTATCATATTCTTCAAACAATTTAACTGCAGAAAAGTTGTAAACTTTGTGGGGTTTAAAATTTTATTTATATAATAATATGATAAAAATAAGTTATCAAAGCAGCTCAGAAAACTTTACAACTGTTTGGCTAGAATTAAAACTGAGGGCACTTGAACACTTTAAGTACAAGTTTGCTATTTCAGGGTTATCAGCCCAAGCTTATGAGTGCAGATAGCTTATGAGTTTCTTCTTAGTGGAACAAATTTTCCTGGTCTTTTCCCACTTGAAAAGAGGGAAAAGGAAATACCCCAGAGACTAGAAGGGAATGCAGTAGATGTGAGGATTTCTTCCAGTTCCCAGTCTGGCCTCTAAACAAACCCAAGGAAGATTAATTCCAGGAACAGCAAATACCTGCAAACTCTTTTTGGATCAAAAGCAGCAGAATTAATACATTTACACTCTCAAACAAAGCACTTTGTCCACCCCATCACAGCTGGTAGTAATGCTTGGTTTGTTTATGGAATCTAAAACTCTATGGTTTTGGACCCTGGTTAAGTAAAACTTCAAATTGTGCTTGAGTTAAAATCAGATTTGGATCACTATCCTTTCAGGAATGTACATCTTTAAATAGATTTCAGATTCCTGTGGCTGGATTCCCCAGACTAAATACACTGCCCTTGGCAAAGGACTTGAAAATGGAAAAGGAAGTGAGAGCTTTAAAACTTTTGTGGCTCCCTCCTCTCCAAGCTGGCCAAAGTCAATCCAGTTCCAAGTCAGTGTGCTCAGATGCCCCTGGCCTCCAGGAACTATTCCAGCAGTCAGCAACTGATGCAGGCAAAAAGGCAAGAGCTACTTACATTTCCATGTGAGAAAGAGGCCGGAGAGGGAGACCTGAGCTAGGATCCTGGCCTTCTGCCAAAAGTTTTCTTTTTCTAGGAAGGAAAAAACCGTTAGGAATCTTCTTGTATTCAAAGAGTGGATTAATACTACCATCAGGAAAAAGGTCTTGCTGTAAACTGAACACAATTTTGCATCAGGTTTATTGAGAAATTTGAAGGGACAGAGGATCAGCTCAAGGATTTGGAAAGGAACAGATCAAGTGTGAGGATGATGGACATTGAATAAAATTGATGTTAGTGGTATTAGAGGCTGGTGTAATTGACAGTAATATATGTTGCTTATAACTTATTGTGCAGAGACCTACAGCTCATGTTTGACAAAGAAATGCTAGATTATGTATTTGATTTTGAATGCTTTGGTTTCTAGGAGCAACTCAGAGGACAGATGCTTAAATGTGTTGAGCACAAAGGCTCTGTAAGTTAATGAAAGCTTTTCTTGTGTGAACCTATGAACATCAAGGCCCTCAGGGTCTAAAGTTTGAATTGAAGTGGAATCACATTGAAAAATCTCACCCTACCTGCCTCAGTATCTTTGTTTATAAATTAAATATTTTTAGATAGCTATATACTTCTATATAGGTTGTATAAACTTGCAGTTGTATTTGAAGATACTTCAGATAGGTGCAGAAGAGAACTAAAAATATGTTTTAAGTGACCACTACATACATGTGTTTTACCTCTGTCTACTAAGTTGACAAAAATTGTGTAGTCTACTGTGTACCAACTGTAACCAACATATATGTGCACTGTTTATTGTCCAAATGTAGGCGTAGAATCTTATAATGAATCCTTGAACACTTCTGTCAGAAGAGAGAAAAAGGAGTAAGACAGCCTAATAGACCACCCATTGATTTATAGAGACTGAAACAAATACATAAATGCTTTTCAGTGGAAATCAGTGTATGCATTGACACAGAAATTTCTCAATATATTGGTACATAGATCTCCATAGAAATAAAAAGAAAAAAAATTAAGTAATAATGTTAGAATTGAAAAAAAAAAAAAAGAAAAAAGAATGAGCTTGTCAGAGACACAATTATTCCTCTGTCCTTCACAGGCAGAACATAGACACAGAAAAATAATCTTGAAGCAAGCAAAGCAGCTTCAGTCAGATCCATAGTAGCCCTCACAGTTTTTTCCTTTAAATTTGATCTATTCTTGGGTTTATCTTTCCAAGGGGTTTTAAAAGTTTTGAACTATGATTTGAAAACACAGAAGAGTCAATAGCTAAGTAAATGTCTTCTTGTGGTTGATATAATTTTTCTTGAAGGTTAAAGCCCAAAGCACTATGATTTGTAAGTTAAAATTCCTCCATATTTTTGATATGCTTCTTATTTATTAGCTGGATTTTCAACAGCAATGACTGAGGGATTTACAAAATGGGATTATGAGCACATAAATCTAGAAATAAAATACAACATCTCTTTTTAAAAAATATTTAATTTTTTTTTCTAAATTTAGAATATCAGGTCCCTACATTGCATTCTTCAGAGCAGAAGGGTTAACCAAATGTTCCAGACAGATCATTACGAAATGTTTTCCTCTCTCCAGAAGGATGATTTTTTTGCACCATGCAGTGCATTGTGCAATGTTCCGTTTCAATGCAAACTACAGATTTCTGTGGCTGTGAGGCCTCTTGTTGAGTGGGATGTCATGAAAATTCTTCTTTGCTCTCTGGTGATTTTGTCAAATTTTGCTGAAACTGAAATGGCCCCTGCTCAAGCTTTCCCACAAATCAAAATGTATATGGAGGTTTTTTTTACATATTTCTGTTGTAGAGTAGTTAATTTCCTTCTGAATTATGCCTTTTTTCCCTCTTTGGTGGTTATTTGTTTCAGCTCATGTTCTCCTGTACAGTGATCTCAGTTTATTCTAACTCAACTACCATCAGCAACATGTTCAGCATGTACATGTGTCTTTTTCCAACCTGGTAGTAGGAACACATGATCATAGAGAGGGAACTACAGGCTTTGGCTTCTGCCCAGAGCTACGTAATTGGCACAGTCATCACGTAGTGTAGACAGAGGGAGCTGAGTTCCCGAAGTGGCTGTGACTTCATAGCTTGCACTGTGAGCTGATCCACCCTCACAGAGCACACAGGGAAATGCCAGTGTGAAATACTGCTTACTGTTATTTCCAAAACATGCTTAGGTCCCATTAACACTCTCTCAATTCTTACTCCTTAAAACAAAGTTGATTTTATCAGGGAAAGGATCACAGAGCCTCTCAAACCACAATTTTATGTATTCTTTAATATCTAGTTTACTAAAGCTATTTTATCAAATGAAACTTTTAAAATAGACTTGTCTGATATTTATGCCAACACTGACTCTCAAATTAATTTTCATAGTTGAAGCACACATCCCAAATGAATTTGGAAATTATGGAAACAGCACTACAAAAGCCATGGGCTTTGCAAGTCTGATTTGACTATATATAATATAAATTCATTTTCTCCACATTCAACCCCCCCAGTGGAGTTTGAGTTCTACCAGCAAAAATCAGCATTGCTCTGCTGGTTTCTTCAGAGATATATTGGCTTATTACCACTGAACCTCATGTCTGAGAAGTTTAGATAATTAGCTAATATAAGTCAAGTAGGTTTTCTTCAAGAGCTTGGTTGTAAACTGATGGACATCTTTCATTCCTGCTCCAGATTTGCTTATTGTTGAAATTCAAAAAATAGCAGCATAGTTGGATGAAATGTTTGAGCCACATCCCTAACTGCATTTTACAGAGGTGCATGATGCATAGCGTACAATATTCCTGCCATCATCTAGGTACTTACTTTACTTCCTAGATCATGAAAGAGCATGAAAATCCTTCACTGAGAAAGGAAAGATGTTGCATTTATGACTTGCAGTTTTAATGCAGACCTTGGAGACTCATTAACATAAATGAATTCATCAGTTGTAGAAATTTTCTCATCATTTCAGTCAGATTAGAAAAGAGTTTAGCATCAAAGTAGGTCTATGAATATGTACTTTTCCAAGAGTTCTGGTTTAGAAGGATCTCGTACAAACTCCAGTCCATAATTCAGGTTGGTGGTGGTTTCTACTATCATTCAATATTTTGAGCATAAACACAAATGTTTCACTAGATTCAGTTTTTGTTGTTTTGGGGTTTTTTGTTTGTTTTTTGTTTGTTTGTTTGTTTTTTGGGTTTTTTTTGTTTGTTTTTTGGTTTGGTTTGGTTTGGGTTTTTTTGGTTGGTTTTTTTAATATGAAAGACTTTCTTAAATCTGGCTTATGTTTCCAGTTAGTAAAATTAGATGTTTATTGGCTTGGATGAAATAATGACTACTTTGTTTGCTGAATTAAGTGCAATCAAATAAACAATCCAGGCTTTTCATGTATTAGATATAAAAGTCACCATCACTGATGTTCAAAAAATCATGTGAAGAAAGTATTGAGTTTATAGGATTTTAGTGGAAAGCAGCAGATTTTCTGGTCTGGATGGGTTTAAATAATACATCTGAGACAATTATCAGTGGTGGTACTGTGCTATACTGTTGTGTTCCTTCAAACAGCAAGTAAACACCTCAGATGTCAAGTGTCGTACTTCTCAATGGTTTTATCCTTAACAAAGGCAATAGGATATGTAACTTTCCAAGGTGCTAATTTTAAAATCATGAAGCAAGCATCCATTCCTTTCCTTGTTTTTCTGATGAGTCATCAAAATCATGTATTTGAAGCTCTTAAACAGAGAGGCCGTACAAAAATGTACATGTACTTTGAAAACCTGGCCCAAGCTATTTTATTTTTGTCTCTTTGCCAAAGAATGTGAACTATTTTCAAAGGCTATTTACAAGTTAGAGGAAGTTCCCACCAGATTAGAACTGTTTTAAGAAAAGTTAAAACCTAGCCCAAATTATTCCAGAGTACAAAATCTTTTTAATCTGCACATACAGTTCTTGCATCAATAAAAAAAAAAGAGTTAATTTTGATAAGGAAACCAAATGCATTGAAACTACATAGCAAAATGTTTTTGTCAAAGGCTGCTGTTAGAGCCCCTGTGGTTGGTAATGTAAACAAAGTGCTGTAGGTCTGTTTTGATGAAAGATTGGTCAAATAATTCTCATTTTGCTGGATAGTGGGAAATGCCTTGGCCAGCAGTTGTAAAGATTCTGGTATCGTTTTACTGTGACCTGAGAAATGAAACTGGCTAAATAAACAAGAAGTAAATTTGACCTACCTAGTCATAGGCAAAAAGTTACATAGTGTCACTTTATTAATCTGACTATAACTTTGATTCCTTTTTCTCTGCTATTTTTCCCACTATGGTGCAGAAAAAAAATCATTGTGATTCACGAACCAAGTTGAAAAAATAAACTGGAGATGTGTTTTTGTAACTTCATGGGTGTTTGAAATTCTACTAATTTAGAAGATATATCCTCATCCCCATTATAGTAAAATTGTTAAATATATCTTGACTATATGACATACGAGCAAAAAGAGTAATTCCAAAGATGTACAGAATTTCTTACATAAATTGTATAATGTAGCCACAAAGAGAGTAATTACTTCTACTTATATCTGATAAATAAAATTTTAACTATGGTTGGATGTACAAGAAGCATAAACACAAATGATGTATATCTACTTATCTATCTATCTATCTATCTATCTATCTATCTATCTATCTATCTATCTACTTATCTATTTAAATACTGTCTTGGAAAGGTATAAATAACTTTTTTTTACTAAAGTTGAAAAAAGGAGGAAATATAAATTCTTGAGCAATCCAAGGGGAGCACAAGCTACTCAGGGACTGAAGTTTTCTTCTGAGGTATCTTGATTTGAATACCTTGAAACCAAAGCATTCACATTTATTCTCCCTGCTATCTGAGCCCATCTCTTGTTTTATCCTTTGGTTACATATTGGCAAATGAAACAATATGTTGAAACTTTATGATGATAAGAAGTGTATGTTCAAGGGGACTTTTTGGCAGAGCCATCATTAAATGAAATCTGACTATTTCAAAATTGTTATGTCAGAAGACTTCCTAAAAATTAAAAACCCTAAAATTGTTAGTATGAAAATTCTTTCACTCATCACTTTTATTAACGAACTCACCATCTCATAGCTCAAAAGATGCACTGAATCAATAATTTTATTTTTTCATCTTCTTGCTTTTATCTAATGGTTCAATTGCCATTATTTGATGTAAATGGCAAAGGGCTTCCCCTGCTTTTTGAGGTTTTTTGAATAATGATTTTATTCCATTGGGATTCTGTGTTCAGCATTTATCATAACTGAGGGAAAACACTGAATTCCAAACCAGTACAAAATCAGGCTTGCAAATCAGTGATTAAGCATTGGAAATATATTTATAGTATATACAAGAGCTCTGGAAAAAGTTCTGTTTCAGGAAAGTACAGTTTTTTGTGAAAGCTACAAACACTAGTTTTTGCTATTACATGTTGTGTAATTAACATGCATTATATATATACACACACACACACTAAAAACTCATACATTTTTAATTAGAATTGAACAGAGATACAGCCAAGGATTGTTGTTTTGTTAATTTCTCAAGCTGTGCAAAATTCAAACAGTAGAAGACTTTCCATATAACTCTAAAATATAAAATATTTTATCTCACAAAGAGGTACATTGACATGGCTCCCAGGGTTCATATTTTTAATAGTTTTTAGGCAAAATTCTGATCTGCAATTCTATTTGTGCTAGTGTAGTTACACTGCTGTAAGTTGAGGCACAAGGTCTTCAGGATGTGCTGTCTCTACTGGGCCTAGAACAAAACTTAGCAGCTCAGTTAGAACAAGTCCTGCTTTTTGTACTCCTCTAGAAACATCCTGCAGGTCTTTAATTTCTCTTTATCTCTCTGGCAATCCAAAGAGGCCCTGCTCTCTGACACCAGTCTAAGAGGCTCATTTTTCATCACAAATCAAGATGTGTAATGGAGCCTTTTCAATCTGAAAGAAGATGACTCTTGCAATGGCAGTACTCTGAAAAGAATGTGTCAGCAGGTTGCCTGTATTTATCTGGGCAGTTATTCCAGGATGAATCATCTGCATATAGGAGTACCTGTGTATCTCTTTCTCTGTGGACATATCTGGAAGGAAATCATCCTATTACTGACATTTGCATTAGTGGGATCTTTGTATTTTTCATATCCTAGCTTAATTTACTGTGGTAAATTCTGTGGTAAAGCTAAATTGAAGTAAAGCACTTGACATGTTGCCACCTCCACTCACTGTGTAGCTCATCTTTGTGGAAGTCACAAGCAATTGTTATGCAAGACCTGGTTCCTGCACTTGCAATTCTCACCTAGCAGTGAGATAATGTTCCCAGACTGTCAGTATTCATACATAACCACCTCAGGGCCATTTCCCCCCTGTTACAACATACAGTGGAGATTACCTACTGCAAGCTGCTCTGTCTCAGAAGTCACCATTGTTTCTCTACACTAAAGACACTATATGTTTAAAAGATACTTTCCCCTGCCCAAAACTTCTTCCACTGAACTGGAGACAATAACAAGTGCAGAAAGTCACTTACTTGAAGCACAACAAATGATGAAAATTACAATCTAGAACAGAAGAAATGACAAGTGCTATCTTTCTTATACCACTTACTTATTCTTTAGTAGTTACTAGGAGCATTGCCTGAAAACATGACTGGCCTTATGTGGCCATTTGCAAAATGAGCTATAATTGCCTTTGCCTGATTCAAGGAATGGTGGAGTATATTCCTCAATAAACTATGTATCATGCAAATATAGAGCTATAACTGGTGGGAGTGAGATAGAAGGATACTTTATTTTAATGGCATCTACCACTCTAGTAGGATCTCTTCTGTAGTAGCAATTCCTTTTAGACTCAGAAAGTCCATTTTCTGAAAAGGATCAGAAACCTACAGAATTTATGACTCTATCTGTAGACATAAATCTACATATTTATGACTTTATAATTAAACACAATTTGCAAATGCAACATCACATAGAGTAGCTGCAGCATAAATCCACTTCCGCTTTTAAATGTATTTGCTCTCTCAAAGCTAATCCATTCTGTTCAGATTATCAGGAGATTATATTCTTATGTCTTCCTCAAGAGGCAGACACTAAGACCATGTCCAACTCCAGTATTTTAACTAAATAAAGCTCTAAGTAACATTTAGAATTTTGTGTCTATCCCTCAGTAAGGAGAGAGAGATTTAGCTGTATGGCATTGTGCATTCCTATCCCATTAGAGCTTGAACCCCTGTAAAGAGTAAATTCCACATCTAAGGATTATGTGGAACCACATTCAAGAGGCAAAAAAACCCTGACTATAATAAGCAACATACAGATTGCATCGAGAAGGCCATTTTTTAAATATGAAAGCTCCAATAAATATCAGAACTCTCCCAGCTACTTGGAAGCTACTATTAACTTTAGATTAAAGAATTCCATCTTCTTCAAGAATCATTACACATATCAACAACAACCATATCAACCCCCTCCTATCATCTTATCGAATTAATTCTTGGAATTCCCCCAAGCAGCAGGAGAAAATAGCATAGTGATGCTTCTACACTTCTATATTTGAATTGATTTTTCTTACATTTTTCTCTGAAAGGTACATTTCCAAATTCAAAAATATACACTCTGCATCTGTACTCTTAATGTTCTCATGACAGTTATCATAAATAGAAAGCATGATGAATAATTGTCCTTTATTTATGCAAAACTGACATGCAGCAATCATTGCCAATTCATGACCAATGGTTAATGTGACATCAACTTGTGTTTTAAAAACATTTACTTCTGGATTCTACCAGGACCCTATCTTATTTGTAGTTGATTTATTCTCTACTTGTTACCCAGATGATGAATATCTTGAGGTGAGATTTTATCTAATTTCTTTTACTCAAAATAATAAAAAAATAGAAAATAGTATGTTATACTTCCCATTATAAACTAGAGTTGCTGAAGCATGAAGGAATTTTATTTGTAAAGTTCAATCATATGCTTTTATCAAATACAAACTATAATAATGGAATGTTCCCATAAATGTCAGCACTTTATCATCCTTAGCACTCAAAATCCCTTAAAGAAAAAATAAAATTAAGAACACTAAGACAAATGTGAGCTTAGCCAGATGTGAATTTACAGTTAGCATTTTATGGACCAAATACCATTTAAAAGAATGGTAGAGAAAGCATTTTAAGATATTTTTATTTAAACTAAATAAAATATTTATGCAGGCAAATTTCTGTGGAATACAAAGGCAAGCATTCATCAAGTCCTGCTGCCTGTTTTGCTCAGCTCAGTATTATGATAAGTGAATCGGTGTGAGTCATAGAGCAGGAGCTTTATATATGTTTAGTTATGTGGGTGGATCCTCACACTGATGTGGACTTGCCATAGCCAGCTGTGTAACCTGTGGAGTAATCACTGATAAACTAAAAAACACAACATACCTTGCATGCCTTGCTGGGTAGACCCTGAATATCATCGCTGCAGTACAGAGGTCCCCTTCTTAAAGACGTACAAAGTTTTTTAGAAGTAATCTCATAGTACTCAAGACTTGCAGTTCATGGTAAAGAAAACTGATTATAGATATGCTTTTACCTCTAGGCAAAGCCAGGTATCCAACCTGCCTCTTCTAGCCCATCTCTTAAGCACTTATCTTTATTTGGTGTTTTTAAAACATGACTTCACGGTGGTCTGAATGTAAGCTGGGATATTAGTGAGTCAAAACTCTGCTCAGATGCTGTTTGCACTGTAGGAGAACATCAGCTGCTTTAGCCTGGGTGAGAATTTACCAGCTGAAAAGATAGTCTGTGTAAATTATCTGTATTTTTTTAGATTTTAGACAAACTGGGTCAGGCAATACTGGCTTCTATTAAGTTACAGTGGTTTTCCTCATATTATTTGCTAATATATTAGTAAATGTATTCTCAGATCCTTCCTGTCTGTTTGTTTGTTTGTTTTCTTCTATATTTTTTCCTTCAGTTCTTCTTCCTCTGTGCTATCTCCACCATTAAAAATAAATTTCCTGTATTTTCTCTTATCTGCTACTAATGCAATCTCTTTTCCTCTGCATTTCCTTTTCTATTTTCCTAGTTGTTAGATTTCAAAGTTCTTTCTTCTTTTGCCTATTATTTCAAGTATTTTCTTTTTTTAAAGTCTTTGTCCGCCCTCTCCATATCTCTGCTACGAAACCCTTCTGCAATTCAGAAGGGATAATGAGATTATTTCAATTGTTGAGCTGCCTGTTTTTTCTATCCATGCCCACTTTACCCTTTATTTAGTGTAAGCAGGTGACACTTACTCAATAAATCATAGGAGAAAATCTGCAGAATGGCTGTCAGGATGCACACAGAAAACTGTTGTCAGTTCTTGGCAGTGTACTGAATATATATGCAGTCAACAGTAACCAATACAAAGACACATTTTTAAAAAAACCCCATGCCAAAACCCCAAAGGTAAGTAAAACAGTGTTCTTGGGTTCCAGTCCTGTTTTCAACTGTCAAAACTACACTTTCAATAATGAATCCCAAGTTAACACCAGTTTAGCCTGAGCTTTGTTCTGAGATTTTGCCAACTGCTCCTTTCCTGCATGCAGAGTATGGTGAGCACAGCTCCCTTCCCAACCCCCAGCAGTTGCTCCACAGATGGATTCTGACTGCGTAGGAGGTCCAGCCAAAAGAAAGTGCTTCTCAGAAGGGCAATGCACCTGCACAGAGCTCTGTTTTTCTGCTTCCAGGTAGCTAACTACCTAGTTCCCAGCTAGCTAGTTTATGAAGAGCTTAAGTTCTTCTGCTTAACAGCACAGAGCTCTGTATAAAGCAGAGAAGCCAAGGTGCACTTTTACTTTCTCCACTGACACTTCCTCCATGCCCTGGATTCCATGGGATGGATGCAGTCAGCTTTAGCCAGAAGGCAGCCAGGGCACAGTCACAGCTGCTCCCATCCAGGGACTGTGAGCACACAGGGAGGGCTGCAGCTTCTCCAGCACTCATGGCACTGACATGAGACCTCAGAGTGAACAGCCTCCTCCTGCTATTCAGACGCTGATCTCCAAAGGATACTCCTGCCTTTAAAGGTATGAAGAGCCATTAAATATTTTAAATAAGCATCGTCCAGATTTTTGACCCGCTCAAATAACTAATGTTCGTTATTTTGGTTACTACTTGCTCTGGCAGAAAGTTTCTTCTAACCATAAATGCATGCAAAGATCCAAACCTCATAACAGTGACTCCAATGGCACTCCTAAACCAAGCTGTATGCGCATATTCTTTCCAACACAAGCTTTCACTCAAGGCACTGACTGTTTACTGTAGGGCACAAGTAATGTTGGTTTTACATTCTTTGGGCAACTGAACATTGCATGTTATTTAAATCAGGGAAAGAAAGATGTATTTCCCATTGTCATTGTTTTTTGTAGAGGCAAGAAAAACTGCTGTTAAAAGAACTGGTTTTTGCAGGTAAGAACAGTCCTTTGAAGTGTTTTAATTTAAAAAAAAAAGGAAAATGGAGGAGCAGTGGGGACCCGGGAGGACCCACATGTAGTATATTTCTAATCTGTGCATTTGATTGCTGCAATTTATTGTACCTAGCAATGCTACCTGATGCTTGGGGGAAAAAAAAAGGCAACAAACAAGCCCACAAAACCCAAACAACCCAGCTATAAAAAATAACAGCTTGTTTCCTCAGCAAAACAGGTTGAAAGCAACCAGTCACCTCAATACTGTTCTGCCTGTGTGGGTTTCTTGGGGGCAGACACTTGTCAGATGTCTCTGCCCTCATATTGGAAGATACATCTAAGAAATCTCTCCAGCCATAACTGCCACTCAGAGAAATTCTGTTTCTTGAAATAGGTAAATTGTGGCTAATGCTGCAGGGAGGTTTGTAGATGTGAAAGACAGCTGCCGTACAACATGGTCTCCTATTTTTTAGCATATTAGCATATTTACTACCCTGACAACAGACACTCTGGAAAGATATAAAGAGACGTAGAAATGACAGTAATGAGCAAGCTATTGCTAATCATACTGAACCTCATGCTGTAATCAGAGATGTCAATGTAAGAGTTTGCTGTTGTCATTTGCCAGTGACTGCACTCAACGTTTTCTTTCTGTGTACTTGATTCCAATGAGAAACACATTCCAGTAACAGTAACTGAATAACGGAGTTGGTATTCAGCATGTGACAGTTAAAGATGAAATTTGTTTTTACAGTTTCATGAGTTTATAGCAATGAACATCAAGCATCAGCCTCATGTAAACTGGTTCCATTTTATCTGTTTTAATACATTTATACACTGCAGATATAGTCTGTCAATTTAGTCTAGGCAGAATTATTACATTTCTCATAAGATAATAATGATTTCTGTATTAGCTACTCTATTTTATTAGTATGGGATGTCTTTTAAAGGATCAAGGCCAAAACCACAATTATTTCTCCTTCTTATCAACATTCAGCTTTCACAGGCAATTACAGCTTATGCATATTTTATAACAAGTATTTGTAGCACATGCTGATTATGTAGTACTTTCTCAGTGCCTTATAATATCCAAGAATGCTTATGGCAGTATTCAGTGTTGTGGGATCTTACAGTATGAAAGAACCTTTTTCCCTTTACTGACTTTCATAAACTAGCATTTTTTTGCCTGACTCTGCTATTTCTTGTTTGTTTCAATTATTTAACATGTAAAAAGAGGCAGAATATTCATTCTTACATTTCCTATCTCCATGAAGGCATTGCATTACTATGTGATAACAAAACTGCAGCAGAGGAACTGCCATGTGGAAAGATATCTGAAATCCCTTCAGCATTCCAAATATGTAGCCTGCCTCTGTTAATGACCAATTCCGGGTATTTTAGTGAAGCAAGGAGGAAGTCATAGAAAAAGAGTCTTCATCTTGATCTTCAACAGACAAGTAGCAAGCAGTTTTTGCTTTGTAATATATTTGTACATCTTAGAACAGCATGGCCCCATTGAACTTATCCCATCTAATCCTCATTTTTTATTTCTATACAAATCCCTGATTTTTTCAGCAGTGCTCAGAATGTGCTCTACAAACTGTGAGAATAGAAGTATGTCTACGAGGTGTGTCATGTGAGACAGCCTCTGAATTAGCTGAGGATGATGTGGTACCCACTTCTCCGCCATCTTTCAATCCTGAACCATCTCTTAGGAACTAAAATTAGGTTTGGGTGGCATTATTCTAATCTCCAACTCTGACTCAATTAAAGATTTTTCAGTGTCAGAGAATGCACATCTGCCTCTTTAAATCTTTCTATCCTTTTTGTGCTGTCTCAGCAATGTTCAACAGAAAGAACTGGAGCCAAGAACTTGGATGAAGATGTGTAATTGTGCTTTGAATTCTGCTATGCATTTGGCTTTAACAGTAACTCATGGCTGAGGGTTCCACAGCTTAATCATAGAATTCATTGTCAGTCATCATGAAGATCAGTAACTTAATGGGATTCTAGCCAAGCCCAGGAAGCATTTTAAAAGTGTCAGTGATTTTTAGGAAGGTTTTATTTAAGAAGCAATAGTTTTTCAAGGAAAGCTTTTCAGAACTTACATTTATCCAAATTCTATTTAATGTTCCACTTTCTTCTTATGTATCTTCGTCTTAATATAGTGAAATGGGGAAAATCTGAGTACAAATGAAGATATTTTATTACTTGAGCACAAAGTGGTATTTTGTGTGCTCTTTCCTGCTACTTTCAGGGGGGTAGGGACCAAACCCTGATCCTTCAAAGGGTAACAGCAAAGATTTCAGGGACTCTGAAGTCCAAAACTTAATTTACATGACAGAGCTGTACATGAGTGACAAAAATCTTAGAGATGGGTAAAAGAAACCATTCAGCCAAACACCTATGTGTTCACATAAATGTCATAAAACTTCATGTTTTAGCATATGGTTTTCAAATTCAGCTACTCCACAGAAGTTTATGGCAGTATATTTCTGCTTATCATGTGTTCTGTGGGAGTTTTCCTACACAGTATTTTAGAACTTTTAATGTTCACAGTCTCCCATGAAAATGCTGCTTTTAGAACTGAAGTTTACTATGCTATCAAGGAAAGCAAGAACTCTAGCACACAAAATCTTCTGAATTCCTTTTTAACTCCAGAGGAATTCTTCAAATAGATGAGCAACATCTTCAAGATTTAAACAGAAAATTTGCATTGTCAGTTAAGCTGCAATCTCTCATCTGACTTTTAAGGACATACCTTGAAGTAAATCAGTAACAAATACCAAATTATAGTCTTGGTTTCAAACAAGAACTTTGTAGTTCTTTCACACTGCACAAGGATTATGACTTTATATATAAGGAACCTTCTGTACTAAAAAACTTTTTTTGGCATGGATTCCAAAGGGCAGAATTTCTGCATCCCTATTATGCTGGTGTTCTCCTGACATATGCGGTTAATTTCACAATGAGATTACAGATTGTGGCTTTTCCCCTAACTTGTATTTTGACATATGTGATACAATTGAATCAACTTCCTTGTGAAAACCAGCAGCTGGAATGCTGATGTGTTTGTTGCTTGCAGGGTTGTGTGAATGCAGCCACAGCCATTCCAGTTTATCATGGCAACACACAATTCTGAAAAGGCACATGTCACCAATATGCCTCAGAAATAACTTTTCTTATCTGAAATCCTCACTATAAAAAAGAATATATTTATTTATTAATTAATTGTCAAAGGAGTAGATTTAGAGTCTGTCTAAATTAAAGCATGACTTACAGTCTCTTGTGAATAACTGAGTAACTTGGTTCAATGTCAGGTCACAGTGGAACACAGATTGTAACAGGAATATATAAAAGCTCTGAAGGGAGCAAAGAGACTTTATTCTGGAATGGTGAACATCGTTGCCAGAGTAACATAAACCTTGTGTGTTTTCACAAGGAAATGAGTCACTTGTTTCTGTTGGCTGGAACTGTGTTTTCTTTTAATTTCATATTTTAGCTGCCTAATATAGTTTGGAAGAACCCTAGGATTGCAGTCTTTGGACCAAGATACCTTGTTAAGTAAAGCAGAGTAGAAGGGTAACATGTTAATTGCACAGAATCAAGAAAAATCTATAGTAAATAGGATATTCTCACATGTATGAAGGAAGCCTTTATCCTTTTTAAGGAAAGTTCTGTGAACTATTTACATGGTTGTGAAAAGAAGACTCATTTTCACGTGTGTTATGTGTTTAGCTGTGTGTGTACTTAGATCTGTGACTTGTGTTCTTCGTGCAGCTGATTTGCAGGTCCCTCCTTGCGGTGCTGAGTCCCACAGTTAACTTAAGGACATAAGCCTTAGTTGCCCTCAATGAAGAGACTATATAAATGTTAAAGCTGTTGGGTCAGATCCATATGAACAGTGAGGCAACATTTCCTTTCTTTGGACCGACAACTCAGAACCAGTAAGATTCTTCTCTATTTTCCTGGTGTGAAGGCAGCATTGAGTATTCTCACAGAGAATTCTCGCTGAGTGTCACCCTTTCGTGCTGAGGCGTCCTCACGAGACTAAGGATCAGCACAGCTCATTCCTAAAACACTTTCTATTTTCTCTTCTTACAGCTCCAAGCTGTGGAGATTGTGCCAAGCAAAATAAGTAATACAGACTGTTTGAGCAATTCTCAGCTACAGTGCAGTCTCTGAAGGAACATAGCTGGCTGCTCCAACATTGACTACTTTATCCTGTATGTAATTTGGGCAGAAACTCCATATAGGTCTCTTCACTACTACAGCCTTAAATGGAAGTAGCAGAGAATGAGGGCCAATTACATTCAGCGAAGAATTAAGTATATATTATGATTTTTTTGGTGGCATAAATTTATATACATAAATACTGCACACTTGTGCATGTATATGTGACGGTTGAGACACAGGAGCAATTTCAATTCCACGTTGCACGTGTTTATAGGTATAGCAGATAATAATGCATTTATTGCATCATGAATTCAAACAGAACAAATTCCTCTTCCCTATGGTAAAGATTACTCAAAATGCAATGTTTTATGCTTAGATGGAAACACTTGGAAACACTGAAGAGATGCTTAATTCGTCCTATTCCAAAACGAGTGTGTGCATGCTTGTTCCAACTCACTTGAGAATCTCTAAAACAATATCTATTAATTAAATATTGAAGCATATTTTTGACAACCTAACAAAAACGAAACCAAATATTTTGAAGTAGTTTCAGTGAGGAGCAAAGGAGAAATGGAGAACATAAATGAAATTTAAAGGTCATGTACTCTGATTCAGGAGAAAAAGAAGGGCCTGGCCTAAACCAGTACTTTCCATTAACAGTTTAGACAAGGGTAGCTAGTTAGGACTTTCTGGGCATGTTAAAAAAGCTCTAAATCCCCAAAAGCACTGAAAATATATCTATATCTATATCTAAATATATATATATATAAATGTAACTGAAATAATTTGATGACTGCGCTATTAAAACTCTAGTTTATTTTGAAATCTATTATGCAGAGTAATTAAGGACGGGTTATAAAAAAGTGCACAGAGAAAAACTTAAAATATTTACAATACATAGAGCTTCTTTCCTTGCCAAAACGTGGTTTACCTTATGAAAATTGGTTGAGAAATGAACAAAGGAAATAAACACCTTACATACAAGTGCTGGAGAGTGGCCTTCTCTAGCAAAGGGATGGATGAGACTGTTGAAGAGCAGCAGTAGCTTGCAGTCTTTGTGAAACATGTAACTAATTTCAATGTGTCTTCCATTCAATGGCTCTGACCTACCTGACCAGTCAATTTACCTAAGCACTTGACAGCTGCAGGTGTTATGAGGTGTGTGAGTACCTTAAAAAGAAGATAGCTGTGCTATAAATTTTTAACTAGGGTTTTACTATTTGTTCTCCCACTTTCTCTGTTCAGACAGGTGGAGGAATGTGGAAAGTGTATCTAATCTTCATTAGTGTTGTTATGCTGCTATTGATATATGCCCAATATTTTTTATTCTGTGTCTTCTAGTCACAAATTTTCACATTTGTAATGAATCTTTTCTTGTTTCTGAGGGACACTTTTTCTGTGGAAATTCACAAAAATATGGAATCCATTCTTACTACAAGGTCAAATAGTTCCTTTAACCATTTCAAAATAATCTGTCCAAAGTTCTTCAGACATCAAGATCAGAATCTTAAATTCAGCAGAGATTCAGTGCAGGGGTATTTTGCCAGATGAGTGTTCAGGTGTTGGAAACATTGAACAAAAATAAATTAGAATAAGTACCATTATTGGTAATTATGTTTAGAATAAAAAACTATTTGGAAGCCTTGTTTTATGAAGTGAAAACCCTAAAAAAGAAACCTTACAGGTCTCCCTTAAAATATCAGGAGAAGATTTTTGGCCTCAGGTCACAGCTGTTCTACCTACATTTTTTCAGTGTTCCTTATATGCTTATGTGAGTGATGACTGATGAATACTGAGAAGAGGAATCTGTAAGAAATCTTGGCTTATCTCTGTACTGGTTTTATCTTTCCCATAGGTACTCATTTTGAGGGTGATGAAGATATAAGAAACTTTTTTCAGTATTTTGGGGGGAGGGTGTCCTTTTAATTTAGTAACTGCAGTCCTAAAATAGAAGGGTCATTCTAAGTATTATCTATCCATTGATTTTATAACCATTAGAAAAATAAATAAAAAATTAGCAAAACTTCAGCCCATTGCTGGTGCCGATACAAAGCACCATTTAATCTGAAGGCACTTTAGTAGAACATATTACACTAAAACAATATGGAAGATGTTGCAAGCATTTACCTGCATTTGCCAATCTACTTATCTAGTTATTTTATTAGTATTATCATAATACCTTGGCAATTTAATCACAGACTTGGTCTCCCCTTGGTAATTTCACTGTGTTTTGTTATAGTGTTACTGTGTATTCTCAATACAACAATATCTGCTCTAGAAGCCCAACATGCAAGCAAAAGATGGAATCACAAACAGATACAGAAAGGTGGAGCAGGAAAGAACTATAATAGAGATGGCAGAGGCTCCAGCACTGTCTCTTTTAGGTGTTTCTGATGGTGAAGGACTGGGCTAAGAGCAAGCAGACCAAGAGCATACCAGTCGTGTGACTTTGGAATATTATGGCTCAGTTCAGTTTTGGGAGATAAAATTTAGGCACTCTCAGGTTCTTTCCCATCCTGTTTTCAGTCATGTGCTTCATGGGATGCCACTTCTTCAGAAGTGTGTTGCTACAGTTTCCCTACTATCAGCTGATAAAACTCCACGTTAAAATTTGATTTTGCAAGCTGCTCCCTTCAAAACATTGCCAGGCTTGAAATATTCCACAGAGTGAAATTCTAAGTAGTCCTGCAAAAGGAACTGATAAAACCTTGCCAAATTTCAGACTTATTGCCAGTTTCTTCCATCCTTACTGGAAACTTGAGCTCACATTTTGCAATAACTCTGCATGGTCTATACTGAGAATTAGCTTTTATTCTGATGACTAGTACAACTACATCAGACAATGCCATCATGCCTTACCCTCCACAGCTTACTCTTCCTAAAAACCTGAGTAAACTCTCCAACTACAAATTATTGTTTGAACCTAAACTAAGAGTTTTCACTGATAAAATAATCCAGCTGGCAATTAGGAAGAAAATCCACAACTTCAAGCAAAGTAGTCTTTAGAAAAATCAAAAAGTCCCTCTAGAGAATTTCACTTTTTCACAGCATGAAACTCTTCTTGTTTCTAAATCATATTTTTCAAGGACGGATATAAAAAATAGGTAGATGCAAATGCAGCTTCCAGAAGGAGCCTGTGCTAAATAATTTGTCAAAAAGTTCCATGTAATCAGCCCTCTGTGAATAAAAAGTAATTCTTCCTGTATATCTGCATGTCACTTTTGCATAGAGCTAAGCTATTACTCTCAATCATCTTAAAGGCTAGTATGTGTTTGTAGAATATGTTTCTACCATGATTAGGCTTTTATGAGAATGAATGATGACTTGAAGGAAATCAAGGAAGTGTTAAATTAATAAGGGTCTCCCTTCTATTCTTTCATCAGAATTTTCTTAACTGTCTACAACTGTGTAGTTGGCACATACAATACTTCTGTTTTCTGAGAAAGTCTGCAGTTTGATGGTCAAATGGCAATGATCAATGTGGATATCTTTTTTCTTCCGGTGAGATTTTGATTTCTCTCTTTGTAGTATAGAATTCAATGTAAGTAGCTATCAACTGGCATTTGAATAAGCAGTCAGTATAAAGTACATGGTTTTAATTTCTACTCGGGATAACCTACTGGATAAATAACATCAGCTTTTAAACCCAGGCTGGATTTAGCCTGTTGTCTACATACTTAGATGCAGTATTAAGTAAAGGTTCTCCTGAAAATCAGGACAGAATATTCATTTATCATTTTAGCTCTGTCTTGTTTTAATCTGGTAGTTTTGAAAAGGATGGAAGAAAAGATATTGTTCTAAAATTTTTCAATAAAATGAACTTATATGGGAATGAAGTGCTTCCTTTTTAGCCCCTGAGAATAGGCATAGAGTAAATATGGACAATGCTGGGCAAAGCCTGGTCTACACTTAGAGAATTGAGAAGCAGTTTGCTGTCCCTGTCATATAATAGGCCTTCCATGTAATTAGAATTTAGTCTTCCAGACCATGTCTAAGGCAAAAGAGTGCTGTGAATGAGGTTCCTAAGTCAAGAATTCATGTTGCACTCAGTAACAAGATGTAGAATTATTTTTAAAAAATAAGATTTCACCAGAGTGTAATTCTTCATTTATGCATAGTACATTTTACTTCCAAGAAATTATACAAATATCAATTAACTAACCATTATGCCTTGAGAGAAAGGAAAAAAATGCCATTCAAAAGTAATATATAAATCTGGCACAGAGATATAAATGCTGGCATGTCAGTACTTGGAACTGCTCAATTTAATTTATTTTCTGACTTTACAAAATAAATTAGGATATATTTATATGTATATATCAAGTAGTCTTACATACCTATATTTGTTATTCACATTCTCTTACACAACAGTTTCAAGTGCCCTAAGGATTTATGACTCATCCAGGCCTTGTATTTTAATCTTAATTTGTAAATTATGTGATTTGAGATGAATTGGATGTTTTACACCTCCCTTGCTGAGTATTTCTTCTTTGCCAAACTCAAGATAATTGAGCCAGCTCAGTCCAGGAAGCGAGATGACAGGTGGTGCTGTGCCCCCTCTGCTGAGCCCTCCTGCTCTCTAATTGTATCAATTATGGGATTGTAGCTAATATCACTTCATAGTAATTTTCTGTCCCATGTAAATAAATCAGTTTATATTCAGAATGAGTGTTAGTTCTTTTTGCTTGCCACTTGATTGCATGATGAGGATGAATGAATTTTGTCTTTCCATGCAGTATAAATGCTAGGTGGTTTTAAAAATGTCCTTATCCTTTTCATCTTCAATCCCTGTACAAATTTATGAACTGTTTTATACCCTGAACTTCTTAACTTTCTCCTGATCTCTTAGACAGGCTCCACTGACTAAGGGTGAGTTGTTAGGACCTTTTTTCTCATGGTGGAATCCACAATTGTTCATTTCAGTGGTTCTTCAGATGATGAAGTGCTAACCGCTGTCTAAAATGGGATAGTTGAAGTACCAGACTAACAGTCTTATATGGTGTGGCAAACCCTATGTTCCACACCTGTACATTTTTCAGTGTGGAAATTAATTGTTTGGTACAATGTTCCTTCTGTGTAATTATGCATATACTTGTTGGGTAAAATGCTGATTTCCACTACCTAGTGGGTATGATACAAAAGATCGTTTTGCTAATTAGTTCTGCTAATCAAATTGTCATATCACATTTTGGATATTGCTCCTGTTCTTGGATGGGACTGGATTATATGTTTCTAGTTTTCTAGAACAGGACAGCATTATAAAGCTCCCAAACAGACTGGGAGCTGCCTGCTTTCCTTATCAGTGACCTCACTTGTAGGCTGTCAGGGGAAAAATGGAGCAAGAACTACAGGTGAGAGCATTCTGTTTGAGAAAAATAGAGCTTACTGGTTTGGTAAATTTGCTCAGGAGGGACTGGTTCCACAAGAAGGCTGGGCTTAAATGAGACTGAATATTTACTTTCATGGAGATGTGGAAAAAGCTAAAGAGTAGGTACTGATAGCTCCTACCTTTGCCAAGGCTTTCAGGTGGGAATAGCAGCTAGATAGTTTGCTTAAAGAGGGAAAGTATTCCCTTTTCAAACAGCCTGTAATATTGTGCCTGGGTTTATACCAGAAATTATTTTTGTTTTGTTACAAATTTTTTTAGAAATAAGTGTGAGGCAGCTACTAATTAGATGTGTCTGAATGTGCTGCATAGTCATGTGCTATTAGAATGTTTTCTTTTTTTTTTTTTTCAAGAAGGAAGCATTAATGAAAATGAGCAGCTATGGTAGTCATTGTGTGCTTCATAGCTTCAGGAAGAGTCAGAGCAATGCTGCAGGAATTAATACTGAAGTGGTTAAGAACCACAATTCTTAGGATGCCTGCAGATCAGCCCTGCAAGGGTTTCCTGCAGGGAGGGATATTTTGAGCATTTCCCAGTCCCAGCAACAGTTTGTCCCTACGCTGGAGAGAATGTTTCCTTTGGAATAAGGAAGGCAAAAGCAAATACCTGCTGCATGTCAGCCTCCAAGTGTTCTCCACATTCACTATTTGGCATGTTTTTTAACCCAAGACCAATGGCAGCAGATGCTAATGCTTCTGGCTGTGAACCTTGGAGATGAAAGTTCTTAATATAATTTTTACTGGCATAAAATTATCTGCATACTTTAATTTTATTAAAGTAAAATTAATTACCCCAGTAATTAATTTTACTGGGGTAAAATTATCTGGATGCTAACCATGGGTACTGGAGGAGGGGAGGAAGAAAGGAAGGCAAACTGCTGGGAACACCCCATACTGGTGTCTAATACCATCCCAGAGGATCACCAGAGTTTTATGAAAGGACTCTTTTGTATTCCTGTTAGAAGCAACACAAACACCTTCAGAAGCAAAATGTAAGTCATTGAAGCAATTTTTAACCAGGATTTACAGTAGTATAACTATTGATTCCAGGGTACCTTATCTGACTCTGCATCAGTTTAACAGAATTAATTTATTGTGCTTGTTTTTCATAGAATGTATCTAAAATCTTAGTTGAAGAATACACTGCTTTTTAATTGCTTGTAGCTTTTAGAATACATCTTCTTTTTATATTTATATAATGTCTCATTGCCAGTGCTATGGACTTACGTGGGAAAGCTCACATCACAAAAATCAAAGGAGACATTTAATAACTCTTTTGATAGTAGACGTGAAATGTTTTTTGCTCCCCCAATACTGCAAGGCTTCTTTATTGGCCTGTCAGCATTCCAAGAACTGCATTTATGTGAAAGATTATGTCATAAAAGATGTATGCAACAGCTCTGTTCTAGGAATGTGAATTTTAAATAGCGAAGTGCAATAGCTACAGTACCAGAGAGCATTTTCTTAAGAAAATGTTTTTTTTCATTTCATGCAAGGAGCTTTCTCAACTGCTCAGAAAAGAGGGCATCTACCAGGTATTTTTTTCTATCCTTTTCAAGCAACTGTTCAAGACTAAGTGTAAGTGTTAAACATTGCTGGGTTCATGCACTTGAAGAGCCCCCTAGGGTAAGATTCTAATGCCCTTTCATGGTCTTTATACTCATAAATAAGGGATTTGCTGCATTTTAAAGCATATCAGATCACAGTGAAAGTTTAAATTAGCATTCACTCCAAGGAGAAGAGTGTGCCCAACCTGTGTTAGTGTTCACCTCTTGGGTACATGCAAAGATTGAAATGAGAGGCTTTCCAGACACTCTGCGCATTTCCCTCCTGTTCTCTGTCCCATTTTGCTACCTTTGAATTGCTAAGCAGCAAGATAAATGCTGGAGGAAATCTGCTATACTACTAAAAATGAGTTTTATGTTACTGCAGCTATACCACATGGGTGTAGTTTATCAATTTGTGTAATAACTCGATGCCAACCAATGACAGAGCTGTTTAAGTGCTCAAATCCAACTCCCAATTAGCAGCTGTAACAATAATCTATCCTAGCAGCTATTAGCAGAGTCAGTAATGGGATGTACATTTACGACCTGAGACTGAAGAAGTAATGATTATCCATGAATCTCCTGTTTTGAAAAACATAGTAGGCTCTTCTCATTCTTGCAGTTTTTCTTCCAAAGATCTTATTGGTATGCAGTAGGAATAAAGCATGCATTAGGGTGTATCTGATAAGAATATTTGGAGCTGTAATTTTCAGTGGCTGCATGGTGAAGCACAGAGTTTAGAACTTAGACTTGTAAATGTTTTCATCCAAACCAAATTTTCAGACATACAGTTGAAGTGACGAATGCAGCTGAGATTTTCCAGCCTATGCATTTATGACTGCACAATTCAGATATTGTTTTGGAAATATTTACATTAGTGGATAAGTACAATGAGAGCAAGAAGACAAAAAAAGCCTTTGCAGTGTTCTGCAATCTGTGCTCCTCTGAGCACAAGCCCACCCAGACTGTGGAGGGGGTAACGCTGTGTAGGCAACCAACACAAAGTTGTGCTGCGGAGCATCAGCTTAGCTGAGGCTTTCTCTTCTCTTTGGTGGAATGTTCTGAGGTTTTGTGTTTGGACATCTCTAATTTATGTGGAGAAAGACAAGAACCTTAATAGATTGAGTCTTACAGATAGTGATTTTCTGTTTTGTTCTGTTTTGATATTCTTGTATCTAAATATTAGCAAAGATTTATGGGCTTTTATAGCACTTTTTCCTGTGGTTCTCTGTACATGGAAATTGGCAAAGCCAAGCTCTGACATGAAGCAGATATTCATGTACCTACCCAGTGATTAGGATTTTTTTGTATGGATCTCAAGAAAGCTCAGACTTCTCCTTTACAAAGCACAGTAAAGCTGAGGGCTTTGGGCATGACATTCAAACTCCATAAGTGAAATCAGGTTCTTTTGCTCCAAGATGATAAAGTTAAGGAAATTAACAGAGGAATTAGAAAATAATTGTTCCAAATTGTGTCACTGAAATCTCCTTCTCCTGCTCTAATTTTTGTTATTACTTTGCTTTCCTCAGTGATACGTTTCATATAATCCAGCCTGAGTTTTTTGCTGCCACAAAGCAGATATTACAGTTGATTCACTGCTGTGGCAACAGAAAAATCTTATTCCTACTTAAGCTGCTGCAGTGCAGCTTCTTGGTGCAATGTTTGGGAGAAACCTCAAAGCTGCTTTTTGTCCATAAAGGAGAGGAATTCCCATTCCTTTGTGCCAACAAAAAGGTGGAAAATGCTTCTGTATGATGGCTTCCCCTTTAAGGTGTAACTAAGAAAAATTATTGCTGTTATTTAGGAAATTGGGCAATTTATAAAACATTGTTGAGAACAATAATCTGAACAATGGACTACATTAAAAGAGATATCGCAACAGCAATAAATGATGAATTAAATAGAAAGTGCTTAAGGGCTGAGAGTTGGAGGTTAGCTTCGGAATATTAATTAAAATGATAAAAGTAGGTGGCATTCTGAAGAAAAAGCTAAGTCTATTGGAACAGAATAATTCCCACTACAGCACTGCTTTAGATCCATGAGTCACAAAGACTACATTTGGCTCACTGAGTTAAATGCTGAATCACTACTTTGGGAGACAGATCTGTCCCTGTTTCACCAGGTGCAATTAAAAACCTCAGAAGATGCATTGCTGTTCTATAATAATGACTTTTCTTTCAACACTTAAAAGGATTGAGATAGGACTGGACCCAAGAGTGAGGGGGAAGGGCTTATTTTTATAGGGTTATCTTGTTTTTCCATTGCAATAGGGAAAAAAAATCTGTTAAATTATTGTTTTCTTTTAAGGCAAGTTTTACAGATTATTGGTCCAATATGTTCATTCTTTATCCAGTATATTGAGGATAATTTAAAAATAAATTGTACTCTTTTCGTTTTGATTTTGTTGTTATTTTTACAAAACCCACAAAACATCCCCAGAAAGGACTTTCTGATCGTGATCAGCTCTGTGTTGATGCTAACACTTCTCCATAGTAATCAGTCTGTTATGATTAAAAATCTATTCTTTGCTTTTCTCTTACAATTGCCTCATGATAAGAAGGACAAAGGAACAAAAGTGTGGAAAGAAGCTCAACCAGCATAATTTATTGGTAGGAAATAGTGTCAGGTAAGGATTTGCATACATTTTCACAAATGCAAAAATATTTTGTACTGTGCAGTGAATGGGCAAGGAGCAAATACAGTGTTCTCTGACTACTGTAAGGTTAGGGGGCTAGGCATCAAACTCTTGGAAAGCTGGTCTTGATGTCATTCCATCCCATTACAGAATATCTGCCACTTCCTGTGTGAAAGTGTATATTCAATGATCCCTCCCCTGGCACACACCCAAAAACTCTACCCAGAGCCCTATTCAGGGTTAGCCTAGTATAAAATGGGTCAATTTAACAGACTTTAATTGGATCAGTTTTCAACCATGAGTAACAAATATGGGTCTCTTCTTTTTTCACTTAACTCTAATTGCTACTTTCCATGTACTACATGCCTACATCAAATGCTGAAGTACAAAGCTGTTGCTGTAAACTGAGCACCTCATTCTGAAAAGAGAGACCTAACTAGTTTCTCAGTAGAAAGCACAGAAAAGCATTCAACAGTGAGTTACTTAGTTCTTGAAAAGATTCATTTCTACTTACATTGTTCTCTATAAAAACAGAATTCTCTTCTCTCAGCTACTTTTTAACGCCTCTCATTAATTTAAGCTTACAAAGTCCTTGTTGGTAGAAACGGAAAATGGCTGAAAGATTGCTGATTATCCACTTTAGGATGACTCATTCAGTACGAGCAACTGTGAATCATGAACAAACTATCTACAGGCAGTATCCATAAGACTTAATGTCTTCCATGTTACTGGATGCTTCTAATGTTTCACATTAATGTTGCTTTCTTCTTAAAAGCCCAAAGGCACACAATATTGTATTGAAGAATTACCAGTTCAAAAGTTGCACTGAAATATTTATAACTAGTTACCATTGCATGGATTTTAGCCAATCTTTTCAGATTCTTGAGAATGTAACTTTAAACATCTTTAAAATTAAAGGAAAAATGTAAAGGTTTGTCCACGGCCGTGTACTGTTTTTACTGTGTACATGGGTCATTACAAGATTGAAGTTTGTGATGCACTGCTCAGCTGCTTCAGCTGGTGTAGCTAGTAGCAGGATACTCCACTGGATGGTGAAGGGACAGCAGAGGGTGGGAGAGTAGCTCAGTATGATTTACAGATGTTTCTAAGAAGAGAGAAATTGTGAGATTTTTAAACATTTGGGTTCATGCTGACTCCAGCATGCAGCATCCAGTAACAGGTGACAGTCAGAAGAGCAAACACCTATACTGCATTTCTACTGCTACTCCAATCTCTTTCTCTCATCATGATGTGCTTTGACATCCAAGAAATCTACTTTATTTCTCATCATGGCCTTCATCTTCTTCCTCAGAGAGACCTATTTTTCCTAGTCTTGCTTCCTGGCACTAATCCAAATTTCCTAGCCAGTGTGGTATTACCTGTATCATCCAAGGTTCTTTTGCCTCACCTCTCTCCTCCCTTTTCAGCTTCTTCGTTCCTATTTTTGGTCTGGTTTCTTCTGCCTCTTCCTTCACATCTTTCTTTACTTTGCGTCACCATCTCCCCCTCAGGTCTCATTTCCAACCTTCACCTGACATTGAGCCTAGCTCTCAAGAGGTCTCAGTCTACTTGTCCAGTCAGTCTTATCTCAATATTCTGACTGGATGTATAGGCTGAGTGGTCTATAATCCAGGCTGTTACCAAACATGTCTGAGCTGTTATATTGCTTATTGTTATATAAGCTGTTTTCAGCCTACTTACTGAAGTAACTCTTTGTCCAGTTCTACCTTGAGATCATTCTCTCTCACTCAACAAATTCCCAGGCTTCCTCTATTCTTCTTAAAAATTTTCAACCCTAACACAGCCAGTCTTTCTGTTTATTTCCATTTAACCACCCAGTCTCAGTATCACCAGATTCCTTCCTCCAGATTTTCTTCCCTCTTTACCTCCATATGCTCTCGGTATTCTTCCTGCATTGGTATTCTGCAGCTCCTTGTGCCCATTGTGAGTTCCAATAGGACAGTCTTGGAGAAGGTAGCTCATCTTACAAAGATACTATTCCCCAAGGATCCCTCTCCTGCTCTATACCCAGCTCAATTCATACAATTCTCAGTCCATCCTCTGCAAGCACAGGAGTAGCCTCAGGACAACCAGGAGCAGGCTCTGTGAATTCCCTGTGTGACTTCTTCTCAAGCAGTCCTGGAGCACATAGGATGAGACCTCAGTGGATGTGTTTGCAAAGCAGGTGTGACTGGTATATGCTCTGGTATTTGTGCTCTGCACAGAGTGCACACAGGGATGGTGTCAGGAGTGCTCGATTGTTTGTGGGAGTGGCTGCACAGGGCCCCTGTACCCCCAAGAGCTAGAGACACAGGTGACCATAGCTCTTCTCAAATATTTTGTATGGTTTTAGCTACATAAGTACTTCATCCTGGGGGAGCTTTAATTTTGCTAAGAAATAAAAGTTGAGGTTTCTTTTTATGTACATTTTTATTTAATTAGTGAAATTATTCATTTGAAATGTTCTCATTAATTTCCCTTCATAAATTGGTATGGCTCCCTGTATTCTGTGTTCTGAACATCTTATATTTCCATTGATCCTTTATGTAAGGATCCCTAGATTAATCCTAAATGCTGTTTATGTATAGCCAAGCATGCTAACGAAACACTTTGTTTCTGATAGAGCCCTTTTAATGAGTTGCAGGTGCCACAAACTTCATGCTCCCTTTAGTGCTTTATTGCTTACTGGATGCAGTGAAACAGTTGGCACACTGTAAATTATCAAGTGGTAATTATATTCATGGCCTCAATACAAGAAGAAAATCCACTGTTAAGAACATATTTCTTCCAAAATGTGGTAATGAGATGTGTTGCACCTCCTAAGAAGAGCTTGCAGGGTGACTCTCTATTTAGAATACTGCAATCACAGTTCTATTTTCGGCCAGCGTCTCCATGGTCAGAACGGAGAGTGACTCTGTACTCCCAAACACGTATATCTCATTCACTATACCATTTAATTTTTACTCAGCCACTAATAGAAGGTAGTTCTGTGGTTAAAGCTGGAAAGATGGGATATTTATTAACCAGAAAGGTATCAATGTGAATTTTTCATGTGATCTGATTTTTAAAGGTTGAGCTGTGAGCTACAATAACTTGATGGGTTAGCCAGGCTATTCTAGTAGTTTTCCAGTGTTCCAAATATCTCCTGTATGTAAAGACTCCATGACAGCCACATCTCAAATGGTAACAGTGTCTGCATAGCATAGGATGCTTCCTATCTCTAATAAGCTGCTTTAATATACCAGTCATATAATGATGCTCATCAGTACAAATTACCACTGCAAGGTCAATGAATGCTAATATGTTTCCTGCAATAGAACCTTGAAGAATAATATAATCCCCTCCTTCTCTCTAACAAAGATAATTCCAGGCTGAGTACTGTTCTACAGCAAAATAAATTAAGGAATACTGGAGTGTGGCTATGCTGACAGTGATTTTGTAAGAAAAAACAATCTCATCTTAGAATTCTCCTCAAGTGTTATACTAATTATTAGTTTTTAATGGTTTGTATTAATCTGTGAAAATTCTGTGGTAACTGTAAACAACTAGGATAATTAAGGAGCAATATACACAGAAGATTTAATTTAAATAATTTCAGTTTTAATATACGGAACCTTTCTGCAGGCTGCAAAACTCTACCCAAGCAAACAGGCGCATGGAGTATATGTAATAGTCACACCATGAGAAAGCTATAATAATTTCTGACCTTGTCATTAAAGAAATTGGGGTTTTAACAAAAATTTTTTTTGAAGCTACTGTATGTTATACCATTTTTAAAAAGAAGTTATCTGATTTCTTTTTATTTCTTAGGTACTTTTTCTTGCTTTTTGGAAAAATACTGATGTACACAGAAAATGAAAGTTAGTCATTCATATGCAGGCACTAAATCACAAAAAATTTAAGCCTGTAGTTGGTGCACCTCTATTTAGGACAGTATGTGAAAAATAAGAATAATTTCTTAACAGGAGCCTCAAGCAGATAAATGTTAGTGTATGAATCTTTAATTCAGTATTGTCTCCAAAGGTTCTTCAGCAAAGAAAAAAGGTTTTCTGAATATTCTGTCCTGTTTTCTTTCACAGCTAACTTAGCCACCTGTCATATTTGTAGCAGATAATTAATTTCAGAGCATACAATTAGTCTAGCCCAGAATAGTCTTTGCTGCATACTACCTTCTTATTATTTCTTTATCATGCTTCCCAGCCCATTGACTCATTACTTCTGTTACTACATTTACATTTTACTCTTGGGTGAATCCACAAAATAATAAAATGATAAGATAACAGACTGACAGTGCTCATTAGGTATTGTAATAACCATAATAAGAGGGATAATCACATCACGCTTATATTTCATGCATACTTCATTGCCTTAAACTCTGGCCTGTACTCATTGATGATTCACGGTTTTGTTCCTTGGTGTTTGCTAGATGAACTTAAAGAAAAAAATACATTAAAGAGTAATGGACAATTTATTTGAAAATGTAAAGGTAAAATAATGATAAATAGCTACTTGAAAAACACTTCTAAAAACAATGTCTTTATTTAAAATTATACTTCATCATTAAGATGATAGACAAATTAATAAAAATCTGGTTTGCTTCATAGCATATATTACAGATACAAAGGGGCTCTCATGAGAACAAAAAATGCATGAACCATAGTGTACTGCTTTTTCCTCAATACATAATTCATACATGCAAATGTTCTGCAGATATTTCACTATAAATATAATTAATTGCTGCAGATTCACAGATGAGGCTGTGTGACTGTGCATGCACACAGTGCCAGCCACACTCATTTATGCTGATTTCAGGCTAGAGACTCCTGTGACAAGCATAATAGGTAAAGAGGGGGAAAAAAATCAGCATTTAGAGACACATAGCATCATGCAATACCATGTAGACAATTCCTTTCAGAAATGACAGCATTTCCACCAAGAATCTGATTAAAGTGCTCTGAGGTAAAAAAAAGGGAAAGGTCTCTCATAATAAATAAATGTACAAAGTAATGTTGCACAACATTAGCATACTGCAGTTTGGTTGAATTTATTCCATTGTTACTCAGCAATTATCTCTTTATGCTGTTGCTTATTCTAACCATTGGGAAAACTAAAAATAAGTGTAAAAAGTTTTAATGATGATTATGTTTTTAATAGCTTTGCAAAGTAGAAGCTCTGTTGTTTTTCTTATGGAAGCTTTTGTTATCAAAATGTACAGAAATTTTAATCATAGTCTTGAAAAACAGGGAATTCAGGTTGATAAACATAGGGGCCATTTTGAAAATTCCAAGCAGGGAGGAGCTATTTGGTTTTGGAGGAGGGAAGCAGACACAGGAGATGATCTAATAGGCCTCTCTTTTTCTATAGCATGTAATTTCATCACCGATAGCACAAAGCAGCTGTCAGCACAAGAAAAAAGAAAAAAAGATTTAGTAAATATTTTAGTGTTATTTCAAAATCTTAGTGTCAACACTGTAAATATTTAATCATATTTTTGCTAAAAAGTCACTAGGACCAGGCACTGAAAAGGGATTTTTCATTTCTATCTAGATTTTGTAATTCCTATTTAACACTGTGTCAAGGAAAAAAAACCAAACCAAAACAACAACAACAAAAAAAAAAAAACAAACAAATAAACAAAACCACCACCACCAACAACAAAGCATGCAGGAGATTCCATTTAGTGATGTATTTCCTATGGCATAATCAGATGTAAAGGGTATACTCTGAAATTTCATTACAATTACATAATCAATTTACCTATCTGATCAAACTCTGAACAAGCTGAGTTCACTGTCCTTAAAATCAAAACAAACACCTTGATTTTAAAAAATCTGACCACCAAAGGCTTCCAATGCCTCCAGCAGGAAATCAATTAATCCGTTCTGAATACTAATGCATTCTCATGAATATTTAGAGATCATTTGTTACCACCTGGAATTTCTAACAAAACTCCAAATTTATGTCAGTGTCTAAAGATTGATGCCCTAATAGATTCTTAGAGTGCAACTTTTGGAATTTTTATGATTGCTGTGCTCCATTTTGTCCATTTCTCTGACATAAAGTTTACAAGATTTCTCAGATTTATCTCTTCACTTGTCTTCTATAGTGCTCAGCTAATACCTTCAGCTTTGTTTTCTATACCTTTTCTAATTAACTTGTTGGCTATATTTAATTTCTTAAAATTATCTTATTTATTTTACATAAAGATAGGTTTGGTATACCAGCACAAGCTTCAGTTTCTTCTATTTTGGTATTACCCACTACATATCTGTTCAGAGCACCTTGTCTGCATCTTTAGCAGCCTATGCACAATTTCCCAAAAGTAAATGAGACACGGATTCAGTGGTCTGCTTACACTGACTCTTCTGATATAGTATGTTTTAGAAGAAAACTCCTGTTATTGTGAATTGTTACTTAAAGCCAACAAATATTTTTAATGATTTCCCTATATATATATATCATAAATGGTACAAAAAGAATCTAAAACAAATCTCAACTTTTGCTGACAAATTAATGCAAAATTTTGTCAGGTTCTCTTCTTCAACCCGATTCCCTTAAGGAAAAGGGGAAAAAAAACAACCTTTAAAATTTTCTATAGAATAAAATCCTACCCATTATTCTTCAACATGCAAAAGCTTATTACAAGTGAAGATGAGTGGGAACAGTTTTGTCCTGCAACATCTCTGTTCTTGCTATGAAAAGTTGTTACTATCATCTTTCCTTTAAAACTGACAGCCCACAGGCTTTTCTTGTATATCCTTTGAAAAGCTGAAATACTTGCTCTTCTACCTTTACCAAGATTGCAGAATTTGTAGTGTCCTACTCTTTATCTCAAAAGACTTTTTAAGAACTGCTTAATTATTCCCATCTTGTTATCTATTTTTTGAGCTCTTTAAGTGTCTATAAAAAATTTTAAATCCATCCTACCTATAATTTAGAATGGCCTTTCTCTTGTGAAAAGGCTAGTGTTAGAATGTAATCAGAACTCCACCCTGCCTTTGATTATCATTTCCTTTTCTCTGGTTACTGCAGATCTCATTAAGATTCTCAGAGATCACTCATCCTTTATAAACACCATAACTAAGATACTGTAGCTAGGAATATTTGCAAAGAGTTGAGGAATGAATGAGAAGAAAGATCTTCTTTTAAAAAAGATATATTTTTCTAATTTGGGGTTCATCAATTTGTTCTATCAAATAGAGTTAATGTATAGCAACCAATGGAGACATGGAAAAATTCTCCTCTGGAGGCACAAATGCTTGCAGAACCCACAGCAAACACAAGACCAAATGGCAGAATTACAAAGATTCACTGATCTAAGCCCTATGCAGAGAGATGCTAAAAGTAACTTGCTCAACAAGTACTTTTTTCAGTTTGACTTCGTCAATTGAGCTCGTTGCTTGGGTATGCTGATGCTGAGCTATTGCATTGAATTAAAATAGATGTAGTAACTAGCAACAGAGGTTCATTGTTGTGAGATTGCTTTGTAGAAGAGCAGTCTTTGAATACACAGAAAATAATTCATAGTATCACTATGCACCTATGAGAATTTTTATCACAGTCTGTATAATAGCTGTTCAGTACAGCTACACTGCTATTGTTTTATAACATACTTGAGTTGTCATGGACCCATCACAAACAAAAAGGAAAATTGAGAGGCTTAGCACGGATTCCACAGCTCCCAATGCTGGTGAGCAACATTGTCTCTGAAGAGCCTTTACATGCCTTTCTAAGAGCTTGGGTACCATGCAGAAACAGTGTTCTGAAGTTGCGATTTGTATGCATCCTGTAGAAATTCTCAATCCTGGCACTGAAATTGTGGAAGATAACTTGAAATGAGACAGAAAGGTAGAAATATCACCCAGCAGATTCCAATAGGTTTGGGAAAATCAGATTAATAGAAAGAAAGAAGGAAAGAGATACCAATCAGTGCCCCCAGGAAGCGAGAGGCATGATGAGCTCAGCAGTGATCAGTGCTGTCAGACTGTCACCAGCCAACCAGCAAAAGTTGCCTGGCCAGCAAGCATTTTCTTGACTAGAAACCAGTGGCTGGATCTGCTGCCTCTGGCTGAAGCAGTAGATGGAGGCAGAGGAGGTAATGTCAGGGAATGAGAGTGGCTGGGAGCACAGTAGGAACTGGCTTTGTCACAGGACTTGTGCAGTTGTAAGGGACACGAAGTTGGGTAGCTGGTGATGAGAAGTTTCCAGTGCACAAACGCACGGGTAATCAAACTTTGATGGGTGTGTTGTTCATGGAATGCTTTGAATTTTATTTGGATTTTGTTCAAATATATGCAATAATGAAATTGCTTTGAAAAGCTTCTCTGTTTTGCCCACTTTCTATCTCATCACTCTCAAATTCTTCTTCTTTGCTGAAAGACATAGATTTTATTTGTTTTCTGTTCTATCTGTATAGAGATCTCTGTGTATAAGTTGATGTGGACTTCATGGCTTCAGTTTTACTACATTAAATAATTTATATTTGTATTTGTCCCATATATGAAAGCATGTGTGCCTGCTTTCCTAGGGTGCTGCAATTCCTACTTGGAACAAGGACCTTTGGGGAAGTGCTTTACAAAGGAAGTTGTCACTGCACAGTTTCTGAGTGCTGAAAGCTGTTAGTAAGGAAGTAGTGAACCAAGGACAGCTATAACAGGAGAACAAGTATTTTCCAGCTCGAATGAAGAGGCAGAGGAGCTTTAAGAGGTTTATGGCCTCTAGGTCACTCATTCTCATCTATCTCACATGTTCTGATGCGAACACATTAACTTTGAGTTATTCTGGATTTTGCCTTCAACCAAAGCCAAGGTGAAGTACTTTTCAGCACTGAATGCTCACATGCTGTTGAAAGGGGCCTTCACAGCTCTGGAGATCAAAACTATAAGGCTTTTCACCACTGAAGAGTTGTTGCAAGCTAAAAAGTAAGAAAGAAAAGTAAGGAAGGTTTTCGCAGAAATTTACCTCCCTTTTTGAGAGCCTAGACACACTGTCCCTGTTCAGAATGCTTCAGGTGTACTGGATGAATCACTCTAATTAATTCTTATACATTATTATTGAATTATGCTTTAAATTTCTAGTGGGCTGGTTGGGATAATGCTATGGAGAATTACTGACATCAACTGACATCCTATGAGATCTCCACCTGCTCCTACTCCTGTGAGGATCCCCAGGAATACTTTTTTCTTGAAAGAAAGCCGACCACAGAGTCAGCATTTTCCCCCTCCATCCATGTACTTCTCTCATGACCAGGTGGAAATACTAATTTTTATCTCCAACAAAATTTGATGGAAGCACTAATTTTAAACAGATGGAATATATGTAGATTGGGCTTGCCTATTGTTCTCTACTTTTACCTTCCCTGTTTATACCATCTGTTCTGGGTCTGTGTTAGTTTAGATTGTAATCTTTTCGAAGGAAAAAATAAAGCATCTTATACATCATTAATATGAAGCAAATAATAATGACAATGTAACTGGGAGATTAATTAGTTCCTTAATATTATCATAACCTACATGTTTTTATTAATGTTTGCCTTGTAATGTACATAGTTCTGGATTTTTTTTCACTAAGGCAAATTATTTAAAGCATGTTTTCTGCTAAAATATTTACAAGGCAAGTATTTCTCTGCTGTTTCACAGTTTAATGCATGATACTATTGAAATTAAGGGGAAACACATTAATTCAGGGTAGACTTTTGTGTTGGTTTAAATTTTTAAAAAGCATTCTAAGTTTATGCTTTCTTTATATTCAGAGACTTTCACATTTTTTCTTTTGTGTGTTAGCATTTATAATTGCCTGAGACTTCTTGGGCTTTGTTGACGCTGGGACTGGCAGCACCAAAATACTTTGATAAGGGCTGTTTTGTGCAATACTTCCTGCCTTGCCAAAGCCAGGAAGTGCTAACACCCCTGCAGAAATTTCACAAGTTTCATGGTCCAAAGCTGTTCAACAAAGCCACTGAGCTTTCTGGATGCTAAATGCTAACTGATCTAGGGGTTTTTTATGCTTGCCTACCATTAGAACTGCACCTAAAATGCTGCCAGTTTGTCCTTTTGCGCTGTTGGCTGTCCTTAAAGACTAAACTCCTGTGCTTATTTATTCTTTCAGTGTGACAACCACAGTTCTCCAGCTTTTTTGCAGTTTTTGTCCGATATATCCCAATTAATTTCCTGAAATATGAAACCAGCATCTTGGGAAGTCACAGGTTAGGCCATAAGGAGTTTTACAACTCTTTATAGTGTGACCGAAGTAAGTCACTCGCAAGTCAGTGACGGTGAGGCACTGTTGAGAATCTTCCATAAGTGTAAAACAGAACTGTTAAACATGATGGTTTGGAAAGAAAACTACCTTTGTGCAGCTCTCTTTTTTTTTTGTACAAATAGTATTTCCACTTGCTGTGAGTGCACAGCTACTGAGAAAGGGACAGACATTTCAAGGAACCTTTTTTAAGGAAGAAAGAGGTTGTAAGAATTTGGAAGTCCATGGCAAATTATTACTGTGAACACTAGTGCTGAGTAAAAATATTTATCCATAAGACTTACAAGAATCTTTTTCTGATAGAGGCTTGATGGAGTTCTATGCTATGCAAAATGCAGGACAATCCAGTGTTTTAGAGTAGTGCTTTTTTACTTTTGTGTGTAAGACGAGACTTGATAGTGAGATCATTATGTAATTTATCTGAGAACACATATTGCAACTTCTTTTTCTGACCCAACAAAATAGTGTTTCGTCTCTCCACCTGAGAGATAGACAGATCTACTTTAGGTGTTTTTGTATGTGTGAGCATGTTTAAGTGAAAAGGGAAAGAAAAGATTAGTAAGCTTGAAAGGTAAAACAGTTCTTTTTCAATAAGGTCCACCCCTATCCCCACCTTTTTCATCTATAACTTTCAGAAACCAAACTCCAGAGCTGCAGAACTCCAGAGAGAAAAGAGCCTGCTGGTATTCTTCCTGGAGAAGAGAGTCATTACACAGGAGACTATAAAAACAAAGAGACACAGAAGGAATAAGGTAATTTTTTCCATCCTGTGTGAGCTTAGGTGCATAGAACAAAAACCTACAGCTTGCTGGGATCCTGTGCTACATCTTCATGAAAGTCAGTCTATTTCCAAAGGGATGGAGTCCAAAGTCTACCACATCAGCTACCTCTTTATGAATAAGCTCTGTACAAGTTGTCTGCTTAGGCCACTTTTCTAGATGAAAGTAATACCTTATTCATTCATTTTTCTCATAAATTTTAAGCATCCATATTTTTAAGATACAAAGAACCATAGCATAGATGACTCCTTGTCCCTGATCCCTCAACCATTTAAACTAGTCTAATAGGAAAGGATCAGAGATGGGGAGATAAACAGGGGCAAGGACAGCAGCATGGAAACAGTTGTGCAAGTAAAAGCAACTGGGTGACTGTCACACCCATGAAAAGGACTATTCATAAGAATTGGATCATCAGACACAAGGCAAGGCCAAATGACCCATGTTAAAAGATGTGTAATGCTTACCTTTTAGCAATAAAATAAATGTTCATGAGAAGATATGATCCTTCCCAAGCAATTTTCTCCGCTTCCTGAATGTACCCAGGGAAGGAAATATTGAGACACAAAAATTGACTCCTGGATTTGAATCATGCCATGATTGAACGGCAGACTGAAGAAATGTCATTATGAGGGTCTTGTCTGTGAGCAGCTATGTGAGCAACTGTGACTGAAGCCATGACTTATCTTTCTTTTCCTTTGATAAACTGAAGAGGCTGAGCTGAAATGTGAAGTCAAATATCAGTGTTCTTCGTGTAAACATGTAATTTCTTTTAATTTTAACTATGCTGTTTTGAAAAAGCCTCTTCCCTGTTTGGAGGCCTTTTAAATCCACAGTTCACCATATCCCCTCATTTGAGTTGATGATGTCCATGTTTATTTATGCCTGCAAGGATACCTATCACACACACAAATGTGCTTAACTGCTCCCAGCAGACTTGGTTCATATATACATTTTGCAAAAGGACTTTATACTGAGCATGTGGTTTTTTAGGACTATCTTCACCTCTTTATCCTGCTAAGAAATGAGTTGATATCTCTGTCTTACTATATCCTGCTAAGAATGTACTTTAAGTGGAAAGAAAGAAAGAAAAAAAAAATTGAAATTGAAAGAGCAAAGCAATCTATCCGCTGATTTAACAATGTGTATTTTAAAAAGAGAGGTTTTTTTCCTTTTACTGGTAACAAGAATCCATGCACTGTACTAAAAACTGACAGTTGTGGTTAAAACCTTGTATAAATATGTAAAAAAATATATGGCGAATTTCCTTAGTTCTGTTAAATATTAATGTAAACATATCATCAACAAGTATTCATTCCAGTTATTATAATTATTTAAATTTTCAGTTCGAATTTTACTTCCTCTGTGGGTGTTCTGAATGCTTAATTGGATTCTGAGATGGGGAAAATGTCCAGGGCTGGTAAGAAAATACACAGTTAGTAGTTAAAGAAACTATTGTTAAATGTATTACACGTGGCGACCATGATTAAAACAAATAGCATGAAAAAATATATGAAAAGGTAGAAAGGGTAGAAAGGCTTTCAGCATGGTGTGCTGTCTCTTTCTTTTTAAATACAAATGAGAAATAAAGAACAAAACTTATTTTATTTTATTCAGCATTCAGAATGATACTGTAGTGTCCTTGCCCATGGCAGGAGGGTTGGAAATCGGCATTGAAGGTCCTTTCTGACCCAAACCATTCAGTGATTCTGTCACCAGGGTGGCGTGCGGAAAGGCCAAAACCCGCAAGGCTTCCAGGAACGGAAACCATCCGCGAATGGAGCCGGTAAGGAGCCAGGCAGGAGCGGTGCCGCCGCGGGATCTGCGGGCTGCGCCGGATCTCCCGAGGGACATCATCTCCCTCATGGCACCCGGCAGCGAGGAGCACCTGGCACCTCGCAGCATCAGACGTTTCAGACGCGAGAACTCAAAAAAAAGGCTGAGATGATGTTTCCACGGCTGTCGGGCTGGCGTCATCCCCTGGGCTTTGCCGGTACCGAGCTCCCCGCGATTCCCGCCCGGCGCCGCTCGGCCCGAGATCCCGGCCCGCAATCGGCCGCTAGGGGGCGCTGTGCCTCTCTCCGGCCCGGGCCGGCTGCTGCGGCGCCGGCGTCCGGCAATGGCCGGGATTCCAGCGGGCCGGAATGGATCCCAGCGGGCTGGAATGGATCCCACCGGGCTGGAATAGCTGGGATCCCACCGGGTCAGAATGGATCCCTGCAGGCCACAAGGGATCCCGGCAGGCCGCAATTGTCGGGATCCCAGAAGGCCACAGCACCCGGCAGCACCCAGCCCGGCCCGACTGCAGCGGCCACGGGCACTGCCTGCACGAGGCTGCGCACCAGAAGTCAGGAGCTATGGCTTCACAGAATCTGCTGAGCTGGAATGGACCCACAAGGATCATCAAATTTGGCATGTCCTGAAATAAGGGACCCAGAAGAATCTTAGTTTATCAGACTGACACTCTTCCTTTATCAATTTTCAGAAAATTTTTCAGTCACCTGAGAAACACACCATAAGTGGGACATCTATCTGGGCCTTGCTCTTAGTTCCACAAATTCCCATCAGCATTGGCATTACCGTCTGCCAGACAGAGGAGAATAAATGAAGTTGCTCAACTTTGCTTTGTCAATGTTGCATGCTTGAGACCTATTTCAGTAGCAAATGCTGGGGCTTCCACAGCAGGGTCATCAGCTAAAATGAATCACCCCAGCTTGACTGAAGAGCTGGCATTTCATCTAGACCACAGAGATGGATTCAAAGCCAAGGAGAAAGCTTCAATTTTTACAGGCGATCAGGGGTGCTGAGACCTTAATGTTTTTCTGAATTATGCAGTAGAGACACATCACCTATTAGTTCTGACAATGTGCTGCACTATAAGTGTTAATCTGCATGTACCCAGGCAGAGTGTCCAGCATTTACAAATAGTTTGTGATAAACATGACAAATTGTGACTGAAGCTCAAATACATGGACTAATTCAAAATGGCAATGTGGTCTGGTCCTTTTGTGAGAAAGATGTTTTCTGTGTGTAAAGATCAAATAAAAACTGATAGGTATCTGTTGAGATAAATACTGTGTTTGGTTCATGTGAAAAAGGGGGTTCAAAAGTTCAGTAAAATTACTTATTCTCTAGTTTAATTAAATTACAAATTTAAGACATCAAAAATGTAGAGCCTAATATTGTATATTTGATTATGGGTAAATTGCCTATGCTTTTTTAATTATTCATGTACTTTCTTAAGGAAAGAAAGCTCATGCAATTGTTTTCCCTATTCACCTTCATCATCCCTTATGCCATCATGATTTTTGAAGACTTCAGGAGATTTCAGTGACAGATGATGGTAGAGCAGAGGTCACAGATAGACGACCCTGAAAGCTGCTTGAAAGTCAGTAGGTGGGAAAGGGAAGAAAGCTGGTGTGCTTATTGAGGTGGGGTTCAGCCTGGCCCATCTGGCCAGCCAGCACTTGAATTAAACCAGCTCACTCTTACATGGGACCACACAAGGGTGCAGGCAGCTCAAGGTGTTGCTCTGTGTGATGGAAGCAGCAGGAGGAGTTTGAGACACTGGAAAGATTTGCTGAAGGTTTATAAGCTGTAGAACTTGTCTAAAATACAACTGTGTATAGATTGGAAGGTGGACATTTCATGCTTTGGAATAATTTTATTCCAAAAATAGGAAAATTTAGGGGCATTTAGTGTCATATTGGAATGAAGCCTGAAGGATGTATCCTTCACTTGCTTAAGATGTGCTTAAAGACAGTGCAATATGTCCCTAAATTCTTTAGAAACAAGATGGCTGTTGTCTGTGTTAATTAAACTTTCAATTTTTGTTTGCATGGCTGGCAAAACCTGACATTTGTTCAAAATTATCTATAAATGTTTAAAATCAATGGTTTGAATTCTATCAGGACCAAATTCCTTTTAGTATGCAATCATCTCTGTAAGCTGGGCATCTTGATGCAGACCAGAACATAGAAAATATAGAAAATGGGGCACTTATGTGGGGAAGGATGCTGTCAGACCTATCTAAATGAGGAAAAAGTTATTACCCAAATTCATGGTGATATGTTTAGCTGCAAACACAAACAGTTCTCATGAGCAGTCTGGTGGCATCTTTTGTTTTATTGCCAATAGTGGGAGCATTGCCTGGTGCCCATGAAACCCTGGAAGGGGAGGCTCAAATGCAGAAGCATGTTAAATGCCTGTATGTTAGTGCCAGCTAAATACTTCACTTGCACAATCTTAAAATAGTGTATAGCCCTGTATATTTTCAGAAGTGAATTACAGTGTCTGCAGCTGTCAGTAGCAGCTGAGCTAGTGCAGTGCATGGCTCAGCTGTAAGGATAAACAAGGGCACACTACATTCAGCAGTGTTCCAGGGAAATGCTGGTACGCCAGGACAGCTACTGTAAAAGTACAGAAGGGTAGTCACTCTGTTGAAATAAATACTTAAGAATTTGCTGGAAGGGTTAATAGCCACTAAAGCTAGAGAGCTGATTTAATTGATGACAACAATCAAGTGCTTTTCATCTTGGTGGCCCATGAACAATGGCCGTTTATTTAGCCTTTGTGCTTGAGTGTGGCCTAGTGCGACCTAAATTGAAGAGTCTTTCATTTGTGTTGCAAAGCAGTCAAGGCCCTGTGATGGGGCTAAGGGTGGCATTACAACAAGGAGGTTTTGCAAGTAGTTGGAACAGTGTGTGTTGAAGGTGTGAGGAAAAGCAAAGAAGTTTTAGTGGACAGCTTAAACCCCAGTGCGTTTCTGTAGCCCTAATGTGCTGTCTGAGGATGTAAAATAGATTCTTTTTTTGTTAACATTTGTACGTGAATCAGGACGCAGTACCTGGCCTCTCTGCATCCACAACTGATGCACGGCTGCTGCTTCCATTTGTTTTAGTCCTTTTATGTGAATCGAACTCAGCAGATTCTTAGCAAGTGATTGTGGTGCCTTTCAGGCAAAGAATCGGGTGAATATTTGACACAGTTTGCAAACAGAAGTAAGGCACAGGGTAATTTAGCCACTTGCTCACCCTCTCACCCACATGCTGTGGTACATCTGGTTTGGAAGAAAGACTCCAAAAAACTCCAGCTAGTATCTTAACTAGAAAAGAAAGTCTCGTTCAAATATCCCTGACTGTGTCATAGTAATAAGGATTTCAGTACAAGTATGTCTGTCTCTTTCAGCTCATCCAATGCAAAGACTACAAATGGTGCAGAGTACAGCAATTTCCTTGGTTGCTGAAGTGAGATGGTTTAAATACATTTCCCTCCTATTCTGCATTGTATTTGACTTTTTCCGCCTTAGGGTAGAACTCCTGATGTTTCAGTTAATCTGTACAGCGTGAATGAGATTTCTCTTACAACACTATGAGAGTCAGTGCATAACCAGTGATTGGGTTCAACTGAGTTGCCCTAAAACTCCTCTGACATGGCAGCACATACAGAACTTCTCAGTCATTTGCAGCAAGAACCCAACTGTGTTTTCATAATATTTTAATCACTCCTGATCAGTTAGAGAATATCCGTAATAAAGAAGTAATGTAAAGGGGGAAAAAAAGTAGAATTTAATATTGTTTCATTAATACTCAGTGAACTCTGGCCATGGACAAAGTTACGGAGTACTGTTCTCCTTAACATTTTGCAGGAAGTCAGCTTTTTACTCTTTTGGATATTGACTTGCTTCCAGAGCACACCTCAATGTTTATCTTCCTTCTTAATCCTATACCTTGTGTGGTGCATAAATAGGGGAAGCATTTTAAACCTTGAGTATTTAGTCATGATGATAGGAGTTGGTACCATCAGACAGCATAAACTGTTTCAATTTAAGAGTTTTTATGTGTCCTTACAATTAACATGAGTAATTAAGTCCAGACATTTCCACTAGTATGAAAAGATAAGAAATTAGTAATTTGGTTTAAAGTTTCATTTGCAATACCATCCTGTCTGTATTGCACAACTTGCATTCATATTACTAAGTTGGTTGAATATTCAATGTATTAAAAAGACAGAATCAGAGATTGCCTTGTGTGATGCTAAATTTGATTTTTTTGACACAAGAATTCTTTATTGATTATTTCAGTAAACACCTTAAATATAATTTTTTAAAAATTAAACAATACTCTAACTGAAACTCAATAAAATAATTGTATCTTCTAACCTTTTTTTAATAAAAACTGAGTATTATTTTCAAACTCTCAATGATAATCACTGGGATCACTGCACTGTATAAGTTTGCAGTATTATGTTGCAGGCTTATTTCTTAAATTCAATGCTAAATATTAAACTATGAATTTTGAACTTCTTTAATGTCAGCTTCACTGCTATTCCAATGGAAGTAGATCTTTAATTAGAAAATACTCTGGTTGAAAATGGAGCCAAATTGGTTTCATCATTACATTAACAATGACACATATTTGGGGATGAGATTAATCTTTAGAGCAAAAGACTTTGTTTGAGTAAGTTCTAAGTCTGCAAGGAGAGACTGGGAAGGAACTTGGAGATCAGCTTTAGCTGTTATGGTTGAAATCAAATACTCTCTTAGCCAGATTTGTTCTTTCATCACTTCCAGGAGCTGTTGTGGCAGAGTGCATTGCTGCTCCTCTTGCTGGCAGCCATCAGCCATTACCTATAACTTGACACAGTTAAGCTGGAGTCTGTTGAAGTTGTAAATGCTGGAATGATATAGGCTGCATTTCCCCTCTTCTCATTTCCTAAAGTGGTTTTTTTTTTCATTCTGGATGCTTCTCTCCTCATTCAGGATTGCACAATATACTTGTGACAACCACAGTTGCTGTTTACATGAAGATTGATTCTAGGAAAACACTCTTTATTTCCAGATGTCTTCAGTATAATGTTTTCTTTCTGATCTCATTCTTTCCTTCTCCTCAGAAAAATCCATACAAAGTGCATCCGTGAGTCTTTATTTCTTCTTCTTCCTTGTTTTGTTTTTCTTAGAAGGAAACTAAGTGTGCTAGTACCCGTAACCTGTCAGCTTATGAGAGGCCAGCACCACATTCTTTGTAGTTCAACCAAGAACTTCAGACCACAGTTTGGCAGTTCTCAAAGCAGTCTACAACAGTATCCTCACGTATCTGGGCTGTAGTAACACATTTCCCCATGAAGTTCTGAAACTTCATTTCTACTGTCCTCTGACCATGCACTACCCTGGAGCCATATTACCTGGCATTCTTTGCAGATAATTGCTGTCTGTATGCTTTTTCCACTGCATAACGCCAGTGTACAGAAGACAGCTGATTTTAGCCACAGCCATTTCAGCTTTTCCAGATGCACATTCTTAACCCCCTCAAATACCTGATATTTCTGTTCTGCTTAGCTTTTCCCTAGCTTTAATCTTTGTCCTTCTCACAGGAGACATTATCAGCTCCAGTTTCTGTGTTTCTCCTTGTTTTCATAGTCATTCTAGCCGTACGCTAACAAACAAAAAAACACCCCAAAACAATCCAAACAAACCCCTCAAATTTAACCAAAACTCAAAAGCTCCCATGCCTCCTCTGGAGAAAATGCCTTCTCCTAAAGATGCACCTGGTCCTTTAATTTGTGTGGACCGCAAAGTGTGCACAATTCTCTTCCCTGGAAAAAACAAAACAAAACAAAACTTTTAAGTGATCTTAATAGCTGGCAAGGAGAGCTGCAATGTCATTTGCGTAATTGTCCTCTGCTCAGCTAGAATTTGGAAGAATATCTGCAGTTACCTCTCATTGCTCAGCCTGCACCACAGGTTCATGACTGCACAAAGGCTGCCTTTGCTATCACCCTGGGACAGCTGTACATCCTTCAGGTTTTTAATATTTCTGTCTGCTATTATCACATTCAGTTTGGCTGATGCTAATAAAACCAGGAGTTTTGGTGGACATATATGTATTTTATTAATCAAACAGTGCTGCAAGACAAAAATTATTGTGATCAGTGTGACAAAGAAACGGGACTTGCTTAACGGTCTGAGGATCAGCTTATCTTTGGGTTGAAAAGACATGGATTTGTCAGGAGTAAACCCACTGGACTGAGTTTTTACACATAACAGTAGAGCACAGTATGTAGCCGGTCCCTACTTCTAATGTTCAGGAAATTAGCTTTCACAGAGAAAATATGCAAGTGAAAAAATACAGCTATTATTGTCTAGAACAGGAATGTTTCCTGTCGGAGAACTCAGCACCACTGGCTAAAGTACAAATTTAAGAACGTGCAATGGGCCAGGCAGAGAATTTGGTCTGGCTTTGTGGTTGCTGCTCTGTAAACTGATTTTAGCACTGCAGTCTCTTCTGTTCTGGCAGATAAATGGACCCTGTACCGACAGACGGAATTAAAGACAAATTTGGCTTTTCAAAATTGTACCCAGTTTTCCCCTCCAGCTTGTGCCCTGCACCACTGCTCAGCAGCGGGATGCACAAAAGAGGGATAGGCGATAACAAAGCACAGGCAGGCTAATTAGGTCAGAGCCGAGCCGGGCGCGATACGGCCACTGCAGCCCTCCTCCTCCTTCTCCTCTCCTCCAGAACGTGGAAAGCCTCCCCTCCACTCCCGCTGGGCACCGCAGCTTTCCCCGGCGCTGGAGCGGCCCTCGCAGCGCCCGCCCCGGGGCTGCCCCGCCGCGGGGCCACGGCTGGGGCTCGCCCCGGGCTCCGAGCGGGGCTAAGCGCCTCCCCTCGCCCTGTCCCCCGCCCCTCCCCCAGCCCTGCCCCGCCGCCTGGCACCGCCGCGCCGGCCCCGAGCGCTCCCCACGCCGCTGCTCCGCTGCCGCTGCTGCTCGGCCCGGCCGGGCGGGGACTTGGCAGGAACTCCCGGGCAGAGAGCGAGAGTGCCTGCCCCCGCTCCGCTCCGCTGTGGCTTTTGGGTGG
>VXBI01000290.1:1081109-1132547 GCA_013397375.1 Toxostoma redivivum | reverse complement strand
CCCCGGCCTGGCTCCCATCCCTTCCCCTCGTTCCCCACCGTGCAGTCTCCGACCTGCCTCCCCTCTCGCCTTTCCCCTCCCGCTGTCGGTCCCTCCTCTTCCCCAGGGCTCTCGGCGTGTCTCCTCCTTCCCCAGCACGTCCTCGGCCACCCCGCCGCAGAGCGGAGCGCTGCGGGCCGCGCTCCCGCTGCCTTCGCCCAGCGCAGCCCCTGGCAGGCGGGCAGAGCCCCCGAAGTTGGGCCGGCTGGGGCTGCCATGGCCGTGCCTCCGCCGCCGCGGGGCTGCTGTGACATCCCCAGGGGTGACAGGGCGTGCTTACTGCTGCCGCGGGGATGGCCGTAATTCCAGTTAAATACGGGCATTGGGGAAGCTGTCGGGCTCGGGTGGATACTCATTGTCTGTGCAGTTGGACCTTTGTGAGCTGCCACCTCGCAGTTTTCAAACTGGATTAAAAAACGCATTAAGGGTCCGGCTCGTGATGATTAATGTTGTTCACGGGTAGCTGCTGTTTGCGGGAATATTGATGTTAGTAGTTCTTGCGGTGGAGGATCTCCACCTTTTCCCCTTTCTCCTTCAAGTCTTTAAGGGTAGCCAGCCCCACTGCTCTAGAAGCATCATGCTGCAAACTGGCAGATGCAGAGGTGGTTGCATCAGCTGTCTGGAACATTTAGCATAAGCCTTTCCAACCACCAGTGACACTCCTCACAAATCAAAACAGACCCATATGAGGCTTCAATGTGTGAACTTTTTTTAGAGGTTATAACCATGATGTGGGTTTGGTTGTGATTTTTTTTTTTTTGGCTGTTGAACTGTCTTGCCTCTTTGGCAATGGCAGGAAAGAATTCCCTTCCCTTTATCTGCACACTTGATAGGCGCTTCTTTTTACTGTGTTTATGTTACTGTATTGTGAAATGTATTTTAGACTGCTTGGCTGAAAAATAAATTCCATTTGACAGTCATAAGACATTTTACAAGGCAATGAGGAGGCTTTGAAATGTGCTTTCATATGTATAGAAATTGATAGAAATGTGATGAAGGTCTTTAGGTGATTTGAAATTACTAATCTGTTAAATGTGTCATTGACATCAGCCTAAAGATGTACAGATTATAGCCATTTAAAGATTAAGCTGCAGAGTAATCACTACATTACTGTTAACATATATGTATATATTTAATACGTTATTTTAAAGAAAGGTAGAATGCCTAAAGGACAGCCTTTTGCATCACTTAGCTGCTTATATGTACATTCTCACATGAAACAAATGTCTTTATTCAGAAACTTTTACCTTCATGGTTTTATGTGGCAATAGTAAGTCACAAACCAAGTACATAACATGGAATATGTATAAAACAGTATCATTTGGCTGTTTTGACCTGTAAATAATTGAGAGGGGAGATAAACTCTAATAGCTTATAGTAGTTAGTAGAGAATGATCCTAGAAATCCATGATCCTATGAGAAAGCATGATGAACTGTCTTTTGAAAATGTTTCCTGTACAGATAATTTAATATTGATTTGTATTATAGTCAATGACATCTTCAAACTGTCTTGCAGTCTTTCCTATAAAATTATACAGCCTGAAATTGCATTGCTCTGTTTCAGCAGAGAACACAGAGCCATTTGACCTACACACATGAAATGAAATATATGAGATCCAGGGAAAGTTTCCTGTTTTCAGAGATCTTGATTTTATGAAAGAAATAGTAGAAAAATAGTTGTCTCCTTGGTATAGATACAGGGACCAGTGGCTGTAGGTTTTGATACTCAAGTATGCAGAATCCAGTAATAGAAGCAATCTTCCCACTATGGATCTGAACATGTAGAAACATTAATTTAATTCATAGTTTTTAGCTGTTCTATTCTTTGGGCCCTAAAACAGCTTACTGTCCGCTCTATGTCCACTCTTTCAGTAACTCTGGAGAAATCTTTGGTTTTTATTAAACACAAATGATAACAGAAGTGGATTGCCTTTGCTGAATGAATGATGGGTAATAGTACGTGATTGTACAGGGGGAGGTAGGAAAATCTTCTAAACAAGAAGTTCTGCTTCTCATCCTTATTTAAGTAGTGATGAAAAATCTGCTGACTAATAATCTGCAAATCAATAACTAGGAGGTGACAGGAATTTCTTGAAGATGGATTTTTCTGTGGCACGCTCAGAAATACTCATTAGATAAATTGCATACATTCCTAATGGCTCTTTAGGTTAAAATGTTGATGTGGTCAGCTATTTTAATTGATATTAATATGTTAGAGATTTTTAAAAACAGATTTTGTTTTTGACTGTTATGATCTTCACAGTATTATTCATGAAGTATTCAAGCTGGTTCAATGATATATTCTGTGAGGAAATATAAACATTTGCTATGATTCAGCACCTCCCTCCCCCCAATCTTTGGGAGCTCATCATCAAAAGAGATTAGTGAAACCGTGGACTTAAATGAAAAGAACAAAATTAACATTGGAAAAATACTTCTAAAATGAAATATCATTATGGCAATGAAGACAGTTTGAAATGGCTTTAAGTTGAAGCTTGTAAATCCTTCATTTTTAGAACAGTTTTTACTCTGGAATGATATTTTTGACATATCTGCTAAATTTTGTGTCTTCTAATGAGTGTATGTTTTAGGACAGTTTCTGTATTGGAGGATTGTATGTCTTGTCAGAGAGCATAAAAAATATTTTCCAAGTTCAGTGGATGTTTCTAATGGTTTAGGTGCTTTCTTTAACCATATTTCTGTAACATTGCTTTTCAAATTTCGACTCAGTTGTATTTGATTTCCATACTTGAAGCTTTACTTATAATTGAGAGATTTTGTATTTCAACATTTTGGAAAATTATTTTCATTAAGAATCCATGTGTTCTACCAGTGCTTAAAGGCCTGTCTGCCCAGGAGTAAAACCTGTCTCTGCCAGGCAGAGTATTGTAATATTTAACAAGACAGAGTACACATAAACAAATACAAACGTATAGAGACATGTTTAGGCCACCATCTGTTTGCTTTGGTCGAGTAAGAAATAAAAGTGAGTCTATGTTTTGTTTTCCCATATCAAATGGAATTCAGGGTCACAATGCACACAACAGTTTACAACTAAATTGTGATAACTACCTGTATTACTGGTATTCCCTTGGAAGAGTCATGTGGCAATATGAGTAATTCCACTAGTGGGCTTCTGTATCATAAAGGAAAGCTCTTGATGTGAGAGAGAGTTTGTAGAAGACAGCAAGATTTCCTATAGATAGCATGGCTTATCTGAAGTGTAAGCATTTAGTAGTTGTAGATAATACCTATGTGATACTTGAATTCTAGTTATTTTGTATGGTATTAAGTAACAAAACCTAGAACCCATGAAATCTTGTGAATCTTGCTAAATTATCTTCGAGTGGGCTTTGAACTTTATCATTTGGTAGCTGCAAAACTGGTGCTTTGGCAGCTGTGAGAAGAACCAATATTTCTAGAAGTTGTGTGGGTTTGTAGGCAGGACTGTAGATTGATATAAACTGTAGTGAGCAGGCAGATTCTGCCATGTCAAAACCTTGTTCTCAGGTTGTTGAAAGCAAACTTTAAAACGGGAATACTTAATTTTTATCCAAGCCTGTTGATGGCAGAGTAAGAAGGAAATCAGTTAACAGTATTAAACCAAGTAGACATGAAATTTTCTTACTAGCAGACACTGGATAAACTGCAGTTCAGTGTCAGTATATGAAATTAATAGACCAATGTAGAACCTTCTGCTTCTAAAGCAGAAGAAGTAGAACCTGCTAATTGTCTGCTGCTAATGTGTACCTTGGCACTGCATTCTTCACCAAACACAGGTCTGTCACCCTTTAAAAAGTTTCAGTAGCTTATGAGCTGATTTTCATCAGCATCAATGATGACTAATTCTAATCAGTTTAGTTAGATTTATTCCCTATGCACCAAGACTGCGAAATCTGTACCTAGTAAAAGACGAGTTTTCAGTAAAGCAGAGTACGGGTGTTTATAAGGTTGGACAGAAGTAATTTGCACATTCTATATTCTGGGAAGTTGTATTCATTGTCCTTAATTGTGGTCTCTGTGGTTCTTGACAGAGAAATTCATTGAAATAAAAGAAAACACAGGTTAGTTGCAGGCAAACTTTTTGTCTCCACACTATTACCTGATCCCATCATCCTCCTCAGCTTCTTAAATGTGTTCTCTCCTATTCCAGACAGGCTGGAGGTTTATTGTCATACTATCCAAAGAATTCCTTCCAAAAATGTACTATACTGTGGAAGGGAAAGAATTGTAAAAATCTACCCATTTTAAGAAAAACTTGAATACTTTGGTGGCAAAATAATCCCTCTGACTCTATAGAATTATTTCAGAGGATGGAAGATAGAGAGAAATGAAGAGTATTAACTGAAAAGAGCATTTTCTCTTCTTCCAAATGTCTCAGTCCAAACCTGAGAACATCTGTTTGCATCCGTACATCAGACTAGTAACTTTTTATCACTGGTCACAATGATTGTTCTATGTGATTGTTCCAGCCAGCTTGTTTTGTGAGGGGCATCTCTATCCTTGTCCCTGTTTTAGCTACTTTGAACTTCTAAAGTTTGGTTCAGGTAGCCTGTGATGAACTAGAAATATGCCCTTCAGAAAGTATTCTAGAAACTCTTGATGGAATAATGGTTATATATGCAAAAGCATCTCTAGAAATGGATTGAGCAGAGTTCATACAAAGCTCTGCAAGTGTTCATATCATGTATTTAAGTGTACATCATTGTAATTTTCTAAATAACTCTGATAAAGGAATATGAACTGTAGAAACACTTCACACCACCATCATCTTGAGGACTGACTTCATTGAAGTCAACATGAGTTTCACCTTTCATTTCAGATAAGCAACATTTACTAGAACCTTGATTTATGGTTGGGTTATGCTGATCATGCTTAATTTGGAGGTGATTTGCAATGCCACGATGGTCATACTCTTCACTTCAGAGGAGCAAAAGTTGGGGAGTGCAACTTAGAGATTGTGTGATCAGGGCTGGAATCAAGGAAAAGCTGCAATGGCATCCATAAGATGTGTTAATTTTGTATTTTTCTCCTAGGGACTCTGTTAAAGAGAGTTTTTAAAAAGCCACTACTTTCTGCCCTGAATGTAAGTTCCTTATAGAGAGGGATAATATAAATATACACATGCTACAGACTGAATTTGCAAATGACAAGGTAAAAAATATTTTCTCCACTGAATCAGTGGTGGAAATTAGGTTCTTACTAGCTTTGTAGGTCTAGAAGTTTGAGACTAAATTCATCCCTGGTATACCTCACGCTTGGGGCTTAATTTGATACTGTGTGATTTGCCTCATTTAACAAATGTCAGCAAAATCTTGGTCCCTCATTGTGTTTCTGTAGTAACTTTGCTGCAGACATATGAGCATATCTTGAGTCTGATGGTCTTATGGGACTGACTTTAACAGAAAAGTGATAAACCTATATATGACTTGAAATAGTCGAGACATTTATTCAGTGCTGTTTTCCTTTTGTATTTGATTGTTAACCCCCTCCAGGCACCAGATTTGTGAATGTGAAGTTTATATCCAGTAGGTAAGCAGCAGCTGTAAGAAGCCAGAATTACACAATGTCTGATTTGTGCTGGTGTATTTTCTAGCTTTACCCTCAGCACAGGATCCCAAGGCAGTCATGAAAGGTGTGCAATAAGTTTGTGTGGGGAGAAGCAAATTTTATTTGAATAAAACAGTTCTTTAAAGTATGTTTTTTTCAAAACTCAGGTGGTACTCTTCATAATGATAATAGTTTTTTTTTTTCATTACTTTTAAATCAGAATTGAACATGCTATGTACTTCTAAATACTTTGCTTCTAGTTAGAGCATGTCTCTAGGTCTCAGTCTCAAGGATGAAATTTCCTTAGTAAATTTCTGAGCTTCCGCTGGTGTTGAAAGAACAAAGAAAAGGTACACAAAATTATACATGTTTTCCAATGAAGAATAATACAGTGTAGTAAAGCATTGTTTTCTAAATCTATTTTTCTATGAAACAATACCTTTAGGAAATATATCTTTTTAGTATATGCATCAAAAAAACCACCTTAGCCTCAATTTTTCATCTGGTTTGAAGTCCAAGTAGCAAAGTTTGAGCTATCAGTGTTGATAGTAGATGCATCACTGAGAAAGGGAATTGATGCTACTCACAAAATGGTTGCAATGAAAGAAATGGGATTGTGGTGGTAGTAAAGAAGTTTGAACAAAGACGTAGTAATAAATGGGAAAATATGTCTTGGTACAGTTACGTATTTCAGTTTCAGTCTTCCATAGTCAAGAGCAGTTAACAATGGTTTTAAAAAGAATTAAATTATGCTTTTGGTTTGAGAAATAGTCCCTTGAATATGTATGCTCAGATTTAGCTAAACTTATATAATTGTTTTTGTTCAATTGCACAGACTTCTTGTGGCCTGTGCAAAGTAGTATTCACAACTATTTCAACTGGGAAAATTCCTACTTTGCTAAAAAAGTGAAAAATGTTGGAAAAACATGTTGATAAAAATCTGTTCTATTTGAGTTTAATTAATTTCAGTCAAAACTGACACAAAACAGACTCAGGTCATATTTACTGTAGTTAAACATTATTATCTGACTCCATGCATCCTCTTAGTCTTCCTCAGCTGAAAATACCAAGATCTGTGTTTAAATGTTATTTCATTTATTAGTAAGTTAGTTAACATTAGTTAACTTACTAATGTTATTAGTAAGTTCTAAGGTGAATTATGTTATCTCAGAATTGAGGAAGACAAAGAGCTTGGACATGGGTAGGTATAATCAGATATGGCTCACTTGTTCCACGATAGCTTTTGTAGCACTGTTTTCTTGTTCATGGTCTGAGATTGTAAGAGCACATTTTGTCTCAGCTGCTCCAACTTGATGAAAACATTTCAAACTATATTTAAGCTAAATTTCTGAAATCTCACCATACATGTAAGGCCTGTGAGAAATGCTTCAGAATCATTCCAAGTAGATAAACAGAGCTTACTGATACAAAATGGATCACAAAATGTTTGGTGTGACTCTTGTGCATTGAGAGGGAAGTATTGAGGTTTTCTAGAGAGGTGGAGTGAACAGGCTTCACTTTGGGGATTTTACAACAGGTTAAGAAATGAATTCCTGTGCTTGTCTCTTGGCAGCACACACTGACGCAATTTCCACAGCAGTTTATAGGCTGTGGTAGCATCTGTGACCTCTTCTATCCCTCAGGCCATAGCTACATAATCACTTTAATTTTACGTAACTATGCACAGCAGCCAAAAAGGGCAAACTTGTCTTCCCCTATGGCTCCTAGCAGCCCATTCCCCTCCCTTCCCCTGTGCTGGCCCTAGCATTTGTATGATTGGTCAATGAGCTGAATCAAGAAACCAGTCTGGTTGAAAACGAAGCCCAAACCCCCCAGCTGCAGTACCCTTTTACAGTGGAGCAACTAATGAGATACTTCAGAAATTTGAGATTTGCATGGCTACGGGTGAAGTTGTCTCCAAAAGAAGTCCACTCCCTTGGGTCTCACTTTTGTCTGATGCACTGGTGCTGTGTAGCTCTTCTGCATAAAAGACTTTTTGGGGCCTTGGCCAACAGGGCTGCTGATTACACATAAATTTGCTGATTACACATAAATGCAGATAACTGCTAACATAATTTTTCTGTGAATTTATCTTCTTTTCTGTTGTTTTAGATTGTGTTAGATATTGGTTCATGAAGTGTTAAAAAACCTTTTGAGTCTGTCTTTCATTCTTAGGACCAATGATTGTGGAGGTGAGTGTGAAATAATTTGCTGAGAGGGCTTAAGTTAGGTGTAGGCCTGGGAGGAAAGAATCAAATGTAAATGAAACTTCCAGAGGCCTTGTAGCATAGTGTTACATCTAACTTTCCATTTTCAACACAGTGCAACATTGATATTTTATTTCATTCTGGGGAAAGAGGGGAGAAGGCTGGCACTTCAAATTAGCAGCAGCTGCAGAATTAAGACAAGGGTGTTAGTGACTCATTTGGAAAAGTACTAGCTAAAACATTCTGTCTCCTAGAAAAAACATTATAGAAGGGTTTACGATACAAACTTTGAATTTTGTGAATAGTGTCAGTGACCTTCTGGTTCCCTCCGGGTAGCTTTCCTGATTAGTGACCATTTGCTTTTGACTATTGCACATGAAAGTGAGGAGAATACACAGGGACATTTTGGAGGGGGAACCATGGCTCCTGTCAGGGTCAAATACTCCAGAATGCCTCTTAACTTCTTTTGACCCAGTCAGTTGTCCAAAAGCTCAGATTATTATTGTTCCAGGTAGCTGGAAAAAAGGACTATATGTAGTAGTTTCTTTGATGCGTTTGAGTAAATGACAGAGTAGTCAAGCTCCAGTCTTCCTGAACACAGGAAACTTGGATCATAGAAGAAATTTCTTTGTTCTCAGTCCTATATTTATTTCCCCAATTCACAATTCTCAGTGTTCAAGCCTTTTACTAGACCACATTGACAGTGTTTATATTTAGGTTGTTCTCTACTCTTTCCACATCTGTATTTGGGTAAGGTTTTTTTCCTTTCTATGATGAATATGGATATTTCCCTGTTTTATGCCCAGGTCCTACAAGTGGCTTTATTTAGAAGAGCAGGCTATTTTAAGAAGAGAAGGCTAAGGGGAGATCTAATTGCTGTCTAAATGTATCAAATAAAAATGCATTGAAAAAGCAGAGACAGACACTTTTTGGAGATGCATGGGGATAGGATCACAGGATTATTCAGGTTGGAAGGGCCTCCAGGAGCTCTCTAAATCAGCCTTCTGCTCAAATCAGGTTTGTCTAGAAGATCAGACCAGGTTGCTTAGAGGATTATTTGGTCTGTTCTAGAAAGTCTCCCAAGGATGGAGATGCACAGCCTCTCAGTACAACCTGTTTCAATGCTAGCTATTCTTGTAGTGCTTTTTTTCCTTATTTCCAGTCTGAACCTCTCTTTTCTCAATTTAGGCTCATTGAGTTATTCTCAACCACGAAGCACTGTAAGAACCTGGCCCCTTCTCCTTGATAACCTCCTCATAAATTTCCATTCTATAAATGGAAAGGTGCTATTAACTCCCACCAAAGCCTCCATTTCTCCAGCCTGAACAAACCCAGTTCCTTAAGCTTTTCACAGAATATGTGATCCAGCCCTCAGCCATCTTGACAGCCTTGCATTGAACTCTCTCTGGCTTATCAGTGCCATTTACTGGGGGCTCAAAGCTGCATGTGGGATTCTGAATGGAGCCTTTCAATTGGGGATAGTCCCCTCCCTTTGTGAATGCAGCCCAGCAGGAACACCAGAGCATGCTGCTGGCTTATGCTTGGCTGGCTGGCTGCCACAGCCCCCAGGTCAGTTCCAGCAGAGCTGCTCCTCCACTAGCCAGCTCTCAGCTGACGTAATTTCAAGGGACTCTTCCTTTACAGGTGCAGAACTTTGCACTTCTCTGAGGTAAAAATGTTAAACACGTCATTCCCAGTATAATGACTTGCAGTGCTCCACTTGGTCCAGGCATGACATTCACTGCTTTCCCCATGTCTACAGAGCTGCTGGTTTTATCGTAGGGGGGAATAGGCAATAGGGTGCAACACAGTGGACACGAGTTAGGACATAAGAAAATTGTAATTACATATGAAGAAATATTTTCTTTTAATCTTAAATATGACCTGAAGGTACTGAGAGAGGTTCTGGAATCTCTCGGAGATGGTAAAAAACTCAACTGGACGAGGTCTTGAGCAACCTTCTCTTGGAGGGAAGTTGGACTGTATGACCTCCAGTGCTCCTTCCCAAACCGGTGTGATTCTGTAAGGCTGGCCGTGGTAGCCATCTGTCAGCATAAGAGGCTCTAAAGAAACTGTTACTGTTCGTTCCATGTTCCATCCTTGTAAGCTGTGCTATAGAATTTGGAAAGGAAAGGTATAGAAGGAAATTCCTTTTTCTGTTTAACAGAACATGCATTATACAAATATGCAAATGACATTTCAATAATCATAAATCATGCAAATTTTCTTATCCCATTTGAGCAAATATCTTGTTTAAGCTGCTTAAAATTTGAGGTTTTAGGTTTGTCTATTTATTTTTCTCTTGGCAGAGCATTATAGTGCTACAAAATTATGCTGTAAATTGTGACAGACTTGTATACAGTCTTATACCAAACCACTTTTTTAGGCTGACATTTCTTGTTCCTTCATCAAATCTGAATGTGTTGATAAGTTTTTGTCTGGAACATGGATTCAAAATGAAATTAAACAATAATTAACCTCCAAATCTTGTTTCTTTCCAGGCAGACATTATGCAGAGGTACAGTAGAATACCGAGAAAGGCAGTATTCTTTCTAGTAGAAAAAATTGGAAGAATTTACATGTTCCTATTGCTTTTCACTAATAATTCTGCTATATTTCACATGACTTTTCTTACAAATTACAGTAAGTTCATCAGCTGCAGGAGCTATGGATACATGAAAGGCTTCCAAAGCCACCCACCCAACTTCTTTAGCTCTCTCTGCTTTTATTAGCACTTCTTTCCAGTGTCTTTTATATACTCTCCCCCAGATTTTCTAAGGATTTTCAGTGGCAGGTATAATAATAGGAACTCACATGTTCCCAAATCCTGGAGTTAATCTTGAAGATGCTGCTTTTACTAGATCTTAAAAAAAATAATCACAGCTATGGTTGTCAACCAGATTGGTGATGAGAAAAACATGTAAAACCCACCAAATGTCAGCTCATTTTTACACTGCTAACTGAACTGATCATAGTTGTCCATTAATTCTGAAAATAAGGCTTTTTGTTAGGTGCCAGAATATAAATTTAGGGACCCAACACTGGACTAAGTTGGCCCTAAGGTGACTTTCAGTGCCAGAAAGTCAAAGAGCAGCATTATCACTGCAAGTCATTATACAGAAAAGAAGTTAGCAGTTGAGCACTTCTTTATTTTTTTTCTTTGTTCTGGAGTGTTTACCTTGATGGTGACTGGGCTATCTAAATATAAAAAAAAAAAGAAGTGCAGATCTTTCCAAAAATATAGAATTGGGAAAAAATGAAGATACATTTGTGTATTGGGGTTGTCTTTGCTCTTAGGAATTTTAAATGTATTCTTGGAAATTTATTTAATTGAGGGCCCAGGAATAGGGAAGAGTGTTACCAAGCATCTAACACTTACATGCTGAGTACCTATGCTACTTTCTGGGAGAAATAGCAAAACACCATAGTAAAAATTAAAGAGAATGACAAAAGTTTACTTTGCCATGTTGTCTCCAGAATAGGCAGAAAAGCATTTATGCATATTTTATATTTGTTGCCCCTTTCCTTCTTTTAAAATTGAAAGTGGAATTCTATGTCAGATGAATAATTGAATAATGATCAAATGAATAATAGATACCTTTTTTATTCATATGAAATATAATGGGTCATTTTCCATGCTTACTTACACTCTAGTCAGATCTGTCAAGGTTAGTATAAATGGCTGTTCTTTTACTGATATTTATATGGAGTTTAGAAATGTGTATACGCTGAACAACAGAACTCCTGGCATTTCTGTGGCATGCCTTTTAAGAGTAGAGGTTTGTCTGAGTGTTGCCTTCCAAAATTATATTCTTCTCATTGGTGGAAACTCTGCCACTGTTGTCATCCATGGAGGATGCTGCACCTCCCGGTACTCTGGTGTGGTTGTATACACGCATTTTTAAAATGTGTTGGATATATAGTCTAGTTATGTTTACGTACTAGTTGTTAAAGATATTCATAGTTGGTTCAGTTTCCTTAATTGATTAGTTATTGTTATTCTTTCACCTTTGAAAGTGTGGTGCCTCTTCTGCAGGATAGCCTGTGCTTCAAGTAATTCAGATATTGGGCAACTAATGAAGTATGGATGTGCATGTATTATTTATATATACTCTGGGTTGCTGTCTGTGTAACGAAGGGATTCATGTGTAAAATGGGCACTAGTTTGTGACTTTCATAAATTAGGACCTCTGTCCTTCTCTCGACACCGATGCTGAACTCCATGTGTTCTTTGATTTAAATGTCCCTAAAATCTCATCTTTGCAGAAAAATCATGCACCAGAATCTTTCTTTTATGTCAGGAAATAATAAACATAATCGTAAGTTGAATATTTATTTTATTACAGCTCCCCATTTTTCAGTTTAAATGATCTGGAAAATCTCTAGACTGTACCAGACAGCCTGTAGCTGTAAAGCAGAGCTCAGGAGCCCCTGGATGCCTTGGAGACAGAGCAGAGAAGGCTCACCAGTATCAAGGGTTGTGTACAAATTTGAGCAGCTCTGGCTTGCCTAATTATTGGAGGGTGTTGGGAGCCTGAGCTGGGATTTCTGGGAGAAGAAAGCTGAGAACCATGTCTGGGAGTGACAAATGTTTCACAGTTTTAGTAAGAATCTTTTGATAATTGGTACTTAATAGGAATGGCATCTGGAAAAGAGGAAAGGAAAGCATGTCTCAGAATGCCACTGACATAACAGCAGAGAATTAGTCTGGGTTCTGCAGTTTTATTTAATGTTGTCCTCATGGAAGTGACAGACACCTTTAGAACTACCCACTGTTAGTCCTTGTGCCACCTTGGGGCCCGAAGCACCTGATCTTGAGAGTGGTGGCTTTGCACAGAAGGGAGATGGTTCCATGGGACTGTTCCAGTTTGATTTCTCTGCCCCCAGCACTGAGCTCGTCTCTGGAAGTGGCTTAAATAGGCTCTGAAAAGCTGGCTGTAGACCTGCCTCTTGAGCCTTGTGTTGTCATTTGAGATAGGAAAAGAGGAAAAGGTAACTGAAAAGTCTGAAGCCAGATGGAGGGAAAATGTAAGGAAAACTAATTTTGAAAGAGGAAAATTGCTGTAGGGAATAGATAAGGGAAAAGAATGAGTGAAAAGAGCAGAGAAGGGCAGAAGCCAAATTCAGTGGAGAGGCTGTGGCATGTGTGCCAGAGCATGGCACAAGAAGACACCTACAGCTGCCAGACCATCCATGGGGAGTTGCACCTCCAACAAAAGGAGATTGAAGGCAGTATTCTGCAAGAACTCAGTTTGGGGACTGCTAAAGTTCAGCAAGAATAAAAGGTTACTTTCACAAAAACAATGGATTATTTTGGGGAACAGACAGACAAGACCTCTGGGTAAGGCCTTGTTTTGTACAGATTGTGAGAGGACAGAAGGTGCTCCTGGGGCAAATGTGACAGTAATCTTTGCCTCTTATCTGCTGCAATCCTGTTGTGATACTGGATATAAAGTTACAGAGGTAAACTTCTCAGAACTGAAGAGTTTGGTATTTCTTTTTACTTCTTGTAATGTATACATTTGTTTTATTATTACACTGAAACTAGAGTAGATGCAAGAGCTTCCTGAACACTCTCTCAAGTGATGTGGTGGTGTTGTAATTTTTTGATATTTTATATGTTTGTAAATTCTCTTATCCTGATAGGCCTGGCATGAATCTGAATCCAAGAGAATATACAGTATAGCAAAGACTAAATGGAGTTAGTATCCACTTAGCAGACAGAGTATTACTGCTCTAAGCAGAAGTGGCTAAACAGAAAAGAAACCGAAAAGGCTTCCATCTCAATATAAAAGATCAGAAGAGTATCCATGGGGAATAGAGCCCAGTTGAAATTATGCGGTATATCAGAATGAAACTTCGAACTTACAGTAACATATTCTTATTCTTTTGTCTTTAGACTTCATGCATAGAGAGACATGCTTTCTTACATTAAAGTTTTCCTTGCTCATTTATGCTGTTTGTACTATGCCAGAACCCTTATGTGTCCAAACACCCTGCTCTGGCCATGTGTCAGTCAGCTCAAGGCTTAGGGCCATTGCTGCAGCCTGAGGAGATGCTGTGTTTGGACTAGAAATAAGATTCTAGCCTACTTTGGTAAGCAGAGAGGTGCACTTTCTGTTTAAATTAAGATCACTTGGAGGAAAAAACAGGACCTAGAGCAGGTTAGAAGTGCTCAAGTCATCACTGCAGATAGCATTTGCAGTTTCTGTAATTGAAATAGAATGATCTGCATATTTTAATTCATTTTATATGAAGTGGCCAGAATTAATGTGTGTTATGGCCTTTGGTGGTGGTGGAAATTATGATACTCCAAAGGAGTGGCACACAGTTTTGTGTTTTTCTGTCACAGTCTACCCTTGTGGAGCAACACAGCCACAAAAGGGCTTCAGTTTTATGGAAGAGTTGCAAATAATGCAGCGTGATTTTGCGCTTTGAGTATACTATCCTGAAGCTATAACTACATCCAAACAAGAGAAGATCCTTTTTATTTTGTTCAAGTTTAATGTCTATTTAGCTCTGTTCTGTAGCTTTTGGTTTCCTTTCTTTTGCATGTTGGGTTGTTTTTATTTTTTTTTTTTTTATCTCTGGTTATATTGGTGATGTTAACACTCAAAAATGATAAAATCTCAGAGTTTTGCAGCATATAGTTCCATCCTGCTTCTCTCTTGTGTGCAGTCATCCCCTGAGAATGGTAATTGGCATCTAGTTCCTTGATTCTGACAGCAGGGATCCTTGAGAGGTAACTGCTGTGCCAGCACTGGGCACAGTATTAGCACAGCGAGCACTGGTGGAAGGCCAGGTATAAGAATTTGTTAGGCATTCTGGAAAATTTATCCCCAAATAGTTTCAAGTGGATGGAGATTTCTCCTTGAAAAAAAGAATGCTATTACCCAAAACAACTTAATCCACTTTTAAAGCCAGCTAAACAAGAAAGGGAATTCTTCTTCTGCAAGGTGATTGCTTTGTCACAGCATTACTGGCAGATGTAGTTAAATTTAAATCTGTTAATGGATGCATGAGGCTTCTGTTCTTGCTTCTTTCCAGGATGAGATCTTAAAGGTTTGATGATACTGAAGTAAACACACTGGAGTGTTGGAGAGTAAAAGCTGTCAACGGTGCAGAATATTGATGCTAACAAGATTTAGAGCTTGTCTGCGCTGAAAAATATAATGGAATTTATAAGGAAATGCTTTTCTGAAATTGTTGAGCATATTAAATTCCCATATAGATGCTCATGTATCTACACATCCCTATCCAAGGTTATTTCAGAGTAGTGCTGGTAGTTTTCCAAATGTAGACAAGACTTAATTAAGCTGACTCAGTGTGCTAAACTCATGTCACCTAAAACTCTATTAACTATATTGTCCTCTAATTAATGATTTTAATAGTTTTAATTATATGACTAAATCCAGTAATAGCAGAAGTAAATAAATGCACAATGAATATTTATTCTCCTCACTAAGTGAGCATTTTGCCTGCCTGCAGTATTCAGGACTGGGCTGCAGAGCGCTTGGCAGAACACAGATGAGATTTCTCTGCATTCTTTTTGATGTCTCTTTTCTTGAGTATTATAAGTACCAAAATTGCACAGGTATCTTGGATTTAATTTTAAATTGAAAGGTTTCTTGGATGTGCAGTAGTGCAAAACACAAGTAATTACATGAGTGTATCATAACTATATTAACACATTTAATTAAATACCAGAGTTTTAGAAGTCAAAAGTTATGTTATACCGAGGAATAAATATGAAGTTGCTTAGCTTTATAAAAACCACGTTTACTGTGATGCATATAGAGATGCATGTTTAATTTAGTTGCCGTAAGTGTTGGCATGAGAGACCAACTCTGCTCAGTTGTAGCCCTCCAATTAAAATTGGAGGGGATAAGTAATGCTGAGTAGAATGTGACGCTAAATACAGAAAAAAACTCAGTTGCAGTGTGCAGCATGTTCTACTTCTGTGACTCTTACAGACTTCAAAGAGAATTGTACATTTGCATCCCAGGGCAGAAATTGGCCGTGTGCTTGAAAGCATGAAATCTCTCAAGGTAATACTTCATAACTATGGAATGTATCCCATGACTGATATGTAGCTAAGAACTGAGAATCAAGTTACACATTAGGAATACTTGAAATTAAATATTTTTCTAGTTAAAGAGAACATTATGCTGGGTAAACAATCTATGTTTTCTTTTTCTAGAAATGCATTGGAGCATAAATATATGAAGCATTTAAATATGTTTGTTTGTATTTCCTGGTCTTTATTGGATTTTATTAATAATTAAGAAAAATTAAAGATTTTTCTCCTTGAGTTAATTTATTAGAGTTTTATGTTTGACTCTTGGAGAAACTATTTTTAATTTCTTTTTACATTCTTCTTTTGTTTTCATTCCAGTTAAGTCTGGAATTTCTGATTTTAGGCAATTAATTTCCAAATATACCAATTTGTTTCAGCAAGAGAGGCCAAATATCCCTAAAATCTTACTAGCATCTGCACAGAAGCATTTACGAAGGCACTGTCAGTGGTCTTTTATGAAAAAAAGTTACTGAGAACAGAAAATAGATTGGTGAACTTTGTTGCATCTAAGATGTACAATAATTTCCTGACTTTTCATTCTCTCAGTGACCCAGACCCTTGCAGGTACAAGGGAGCTGTTTTGTCTTCAAGTGGACGCTTTCTATAGTGTCAATTCTGCTCACTCTTCCTGAATCCGTTCCCAGTACAAGCTGAAGCCCCATACTGGGCAGGTTTAATGAGGGGTGTTGGACCCCTTCTGTCTTGTTCTCTTCCCATGGTACTTCTGCCTTCCTAGAGTGTTGCTGTGCCAGGGAAGGTGACGATCATGATTTTGGCTAAGCAGCTCTCATAGTTGTGGAGACCCTTCTCTGTTGCCTTTGAGCAACGTAAGAAATTACTGAGGATCCAGACAAACCTTCAGAAAGCAATAGAAGACGATGTTTATTCAGAATTAAATATATAGTAAAGAAAAAGAAGATTTTCTTATATTTGTTCTTTGGTTTGATGTTCTGTTCCTGTGAGCCCAGGTGGTCAGGAGGGTTGTCTCTGGAAGCTGGGCATGACACACTGGAAGGTACTTGGCAATGGATGCAGTTTATTGTTCATTCCTCTTTGGAATGTCCCCTTGGAGCAGGCTGACAGCCCTGCACAGGGGATTTTGTGCCTCGGGGAAACCCAGGGCACAAAGTGACTTTAGGAATAAGCAAAAGGAAGAGTAGAAGTGTTTTGTGTGATAATCCTTGGGTTTAAGGTAGACTACTACTTTTTTAAAAACTTTGTTGCATTCTGTGAGTTCAATATCCTGTGACTAATGGGTACTATTAGGGAAATCTCCAATGTTTGGAGATAATGTCAGGCTCATCGCAGACCTGATAAAGAGCAATGCAACACATTAATCTCATTGTCAGAAGACCTATATATACATCTCAGCTGCAAAAGAGATGGTATTTTTTGCTAATACTTTATTTCTGTCAGTTTTAACAACCTTCAGCTCTGTGCCACAATTTGTAAAATGCTTAATCAAGAAAACAGAATTTGGAACTTATTAATGTAGTTAAGAATATTCACATGATTAAAAAATCTGAAGTTCTATCTGACTTGTGCAGGTCAAGTCTGAAATATTGTGCCTGTCTTTACCAGACCTCTGAATTGCTTGGTTCTGACAAGCACATAGATTAAAATGTTGATGTGCTGTACTTTGAGTAAGTTTTTAGAAATATGTAGATGGGATTGGATAAATACTATAATGATTTTTCTGTTATGTTGCAAAATAAAAGCCATTTACAAAAAAGCACATACTGCAGTACTCATCCCCACAAAGGAGTTTCACATGAAGACTCCATTTATGTGAAATCTAATGGTCATTTCTTCAGTAAAATTTCATTGTCCTGTTGAAAATAAAATGCAGCAGCACATATATATTAGAAACTTGGAACACTGTAAATTATGTTCTTTCAGCAATAAATGAACTTTCTTCTTAAACTGAACTGAAGTTTAGGAATGCAGTGTTCTTTGTCTCATAATTGTCTGCCTACACACACTCAGTCTGCACTTCGAACAACTCGCCACTGAAGAAGCACATGTCCTGTATTTTTGGTCTCAGATGTATATTTTTGTAGTTGAAGATGTCTTTGGGCTAACAAAAATAACTTCATAAGGATTATACATTAGAGGTAATGGTGCCAGTTTTACATTATTATGTGCATAGATACTTGTTAGAACATGAATTATATTTTCAGAGTAACCATACGTTTTGTGGAACTTTTAAGTATTTCTGGTTCCCTTAAAGTGTTCAACACCATGTTGGTTGAATATGCACCTTTTTCCTTACTAATCCAGTATTGCCATTTGTTAGGCAGTGATGAATATGTTCTCCAGACAAACTAACAAGAAAATAGATCAGTTCTCCATCCAGGAAAACAACACGATGTAAACAGAATATTAGACAAGGGCTTTAGAGGACAGTCTATCAATCTGTAAAAGAAAAAGGTCAGCCTGGTATGATGCCTCTAACTGTGCTTCAGAAGAGGTAAATTAAAACCATAAAGAAAAGCAACTGTCATTGAAAGCTAAGCCTGAAAAGCACAAGCTTCATTATCATGTTGATCTGGATGAACCTTAAACAATGTTTACAGTAAGGTTTGGAGAGTTGCCTAGCACTGGTGTATACACAGTTAAACAACATAGCTGAACTTTTCTTTCATGTCAGCATACTGCTAAAAAGACCTCCATTGTACTCATATGATAGTCATTCTTGGAACTTACAACATAAACAGGACGAGTCAACACTGAGTGTAATTCTATCCCATGGTGGCTGAGTGCATCGAGGGGCATGACTGCATTTTCACCTGTGCATCTTAAGGTGTAAATTATATATACAAAATAATGGTAAAGTTATAGCAAAACCTGAACTCAGTTCGGACATGTGAATGTGTACCTGAATTTGGGAGTTGCAAGTATGGACTAATAGCTATTTAATATATTGCAAAATGAATTCTGATTGGTTTGGGTACCCTTATTTCTGTGACTAATGAGCATTCATATACTCATCCTTGCTTTGGTGTAATAACCCATGAAAGGCTAACACAAATTACTGCAGGAATTAAGAAGAGCCACAGCAGCAGGCCAGTTGGTAGACTTTGAAAGTGGATAATCTGAATTGTAACTGCAGTTCAGCATGTCATTAGTCCCAGAAATACCTGTGTTGCACATTATTACACCAGCAGTTTCCAGAATCATCAGTGTTATTTTATACTTAGTCTAGTTTTTTAAAATTTTTTATTTTAAAATAAATTATTTTTAATACTTTTGTATACATATACATCATAATAGTTATTGTAGTGCTTGCAACTAATGTTATTTCTTCAGTTTTTCATTAAATGGCCACCCTCAGTTCCTATAAAGCTGTTTATTTTTATGTAGAGACTATACGTGAATGAACTTTTTTAATTAAAAACTTTGTATTAATGGATGTATGTAAAAATGGAAGGTAATGTAGGATATGAATTTAAACGTACAGTGTATGCTTGATTGTACAACGATTAATGAGACTGTGTACAATTGATGACACTACAGAAGAATGGACCAGAGTAGATTCTTTGGTCCAACCTCCCTGTTTAAGTGGGACCATCCCAGAGCACATGGCACAGGATTGTATCCAGACAATTCTGCAATATCTCCAGTGAGGGAGACTCCACAGCCTCTCTGGGCAACCTGTTCCAGTGCTCACTCACTGCTCAGTAAAGTTCTTCCTCATGGTTAGGTGGGACTTGCTGTGCATCAGTTTCTGCCCGTTGCCTCTTGTCCTGTTGGTTGGTACACTTGAGCAGAGCCTGGGCCGTCCTCTTGTCACCCTCTCTTCAGTCACTGACAGACATTGATGAGGTCCCCTCTCAGTTATCTCTTTTTGAACAGGCCCAGCTCCCTCAGTCATTCCTTATAAGAGAAATGCTCTAGCCCTTTAAGTATCTTCATAGCTCTCTGCTGGACCTGCTCCAGGAGCTCCATGTCTCTCTTTCCCTGATAAGCCCAGAACTGGACACAGCACTCCAGATGTGCCTTGCCAGGGCTGAGCAGAGGGACAGGATCAGCTCCCTGACCTGCTGGCCATGCTTTTCCCAATGCACCCCAGGATCCCATTGGCCTTCTTGGCCACCAGGACATACTACTGGCTCAGGGACAGCTTGTTGTCACCAGGATACCCAAGTCCTTCTCCACAGAGCTGCTTCCCAGATCAGCTCCCAGCCTGTGCTGGTATGTGGGGTTATTTCTTCCAGGTGCAGGAGCCTGCATTTGTTTGAAATAGATAATGTTTTCTTTCAAAAATCCTTTTTCTTAATCAAGACCTCTTGACCTTTGCTTTCTGTTGGAATAGTGCTAATTCTGTGCAATTTCGAATAATCACAACACTCAGTCATCAGAGATGAAAACAGATTTTTGTGTTACTTGCAGACTTGAAATTAAGGTGTTTAACCTATAAATTCTTTTAACTTTCACTGAGCTGTTTTTACTGCTCATTGACCAAAAATTATTCATACTGCTGTCTGAAATTGCAGTTTATTACAGCTGTGATAGAATAATTATATTCTATTCTATACTAGAGCTGATAATATGAGGAAAAATAATCATTTTATGTTGTCAAGATCCTCAGTCCCTCAGTGGTGAATAACTTTCAGTTTTCAAAAAAGGCCTCTCATTTATTTGGACAGATACTTAGCTGAAAAACAGTGACATGCCTGTATTATTGCTTTAAAAAGTCAGAATTTAGGAGTAGTGTGTGGACTCTTGTGAGAGAAGTAGATAAAAAATTTCATTAGCAATCCTGTGGCCTGGTTGCTAACAGCATTAGAAAGTGCTCTTCCAAACCGCCCAATCCAGAAGTGAATATACAGGGACTTTATTACCTTTGAAGTATATTTTCTCAAATTACTGTCCTTTGAATTAGGCCTTTCTGTCAGATGCAATTCATGTTATCTTGCCAGCTGTTGCCAGTACCTTTTCCTCATAATTTTAATACAAAAAAGTTCCTTCAGTATCCATTGAGTTCTTTCTTTTTAAATTAGATGGGTTTTGTATATTCTGAGAAGCCAAAGGAAGATCCTGGTTTGCAAAGTGAAATTAATATCTTGGTGGTCTAGGTGCAAAAATTGATGGATAGCCACTGGGTAGACTGAGAGAGGAATTCACCATTTGTTGGTACATGGCTTTGTGCCTGCAGGTCTAAACAATCTCCCTGTGGGGACACTCTGGGTTTAGACAGTGACTGGTACTTAGATGTGCAAGGACTATAGTCTGAGGAGAGTAAAAGGAGATGCCAGACATAAAGGCACATGGCTGCTGCACATCAGTAAAGTCAAAGCCGTGTCCACTGTGCTGTGGAGAGGTTTCCCTTTGAGCTTTGGTGAAATTTTTGTTGCTATGGGTAACATCACCCCTATTAACTTGAATGGGCTTATGCCCAGCTAATGGAGAGGGAAAAACTCCGAGAGCTGTTAGAGTTCGCTTTCAATTGCTACTATCACATTTCCTTTAAGACTGTAAGAATATCATGCTACACAGCATGTCTTGTGGCTGTAAAGAATTCTGCCTTAATAACATTTTAATGTTTACTGATATGAATCTGCCTTCTCGTTGCTGGCAGCACATTATTTTCTTCTAATACTGGCATGCATTTGTAGCTACTCCCTCTGTGTACTGGTGTCAACAGTCCTGGTGCAGATCAGGGGTTGTCACTGTTTCCATGATAAATTTGTATTAACTGGAGCTAGAGCATATTTCATTTGTTACATTAACTTATAAACTGTAACTTTGCTCAAAACTAGTTTATAGAAAATAATTTATACGAAATATGCTTCTCTGATTGTTTTTATCTTAAGAGGAAGCTACCATCTTATTTGAGTGTTACTTGTCTTTTAACAGTGACTTAACTTTTTAAAGTGAGAGAATGTTACTTGGTGTTTCGAAATGTGAGCCAAGTCTTTATGCTTCAATGATAATGTGACTGGATTAATTTTCTAAGGCATTTACTCAAACATTAGTAAAGTAAGTAGTAAAATAAATATCAAAAGATAAAATAGAAATAAAATACATCTTCTGGTAGATATTTTCTAGCTCATGTTGCTTTAAGGTGCTACAGAATGATGAGGTGCTATTTATGTACCAAAACAGGCCTAAAAAGATACATGAGAAAATGCCCAAGCATTACATTGTTCCCTGCTCAGTTTCACAACTGTTGCGATTTTCTCATTAGATCCGATACATCCAATTGCTGTACATTCATGTCAAGATCACTTCAGCTACGCAAATAATTTTCTTCCGTGGAATTAATAGTCCTGTGGTGCACTCCAGAAATTCAGTGATATATGTTCACTTATTCGTTGTTTGCAGGGAAAACTAACATGAACTTGTAGACCTTTCTGCCCAGCATACCCAGACATGCAAGTTTAATTTTATTCAAGTATTCTTTATTTGCTCAGTCCCTAACCACTGATGTGATTGGCAATAGATAAATAAGGAATCCAGATACAAATCATGCAATAGGCTTCCCTTCTAGTGATCCCCATAAAATCGTGATGCTTAACCTATAAATTGTCTGAATAGTTTTGAGTTTTCTTTTAAGATAAATTCTAAGTACAAATTTTTGGAATGTTGCTGTTGTGAATTGTTACTGAAATTTACTGTATTTAGATTTCTTCATTAATTTTTTCTGAAAACTGTTGTTGATTTTTTCATGACACAAGAAACATGACAAAAAAGGTGGGAGCCAGTTCAATTTGTAGACACAAAAAAATACAAGCCACTGTAACCCATCCAGCTAATTATGGTATTAAAAATTGACTCTTCAGACTTCGTGCTTCCTTTTTTTGACTTCAGTGACAAAATTGAATTCAATGACAATGACAAAAATGGATGTGGTGTACATGGGAAGCAACATAAATTTGCAGTCAGAAAAGAGAACTATTAACAATAAACCTCCATGGATGCAGTCCTGAGGGACTTTATGTGTCCTATTGTACAGCACTGGGATTACTCACAGTAGTAGGGATTTGTTCTGGGACTTTTCAGGGTTGCCACCCAACCATTTTGTGGCTCCCAAGATATGCAGAGCTTTTATAAAACACAGAAGAGCTGAAGAGCATAGGAAAAATAATTCTTTATATGTAGCCTTGTCACTTCGGAGACGCCAGGACATGCAGGTCTTACGGTGCCATCACATTTTAAACAGAACTCTCCAGTGCTTTCACTAGCAAGTTGTATTTGAGAATTGATGGCAAGAATATGACCCCGGTATGGTGTGTGCTTGCAGGCTGAGCGGTGGTGGGAGGCCAGCTGTGGAATGTGGGAAAGTGGCTGAACTGCTGAAGTCATGCAGGGAATGTTAAATGTGTCTCCAGCTGGCAGGGAACTATGGCTTAAACACAAGCTCCAGGTTCTGGGTATTGCCGAGTGTTCCCGGCACCCTCGGCTCCTGCTGCCCTCAGCATGGCGCCGGTACAAGTCACAGATGGATCGAGAAGAAAATTAGATGCTTGTCGCCTTTTAGGGGAGTTTTAATGGCAAATGGAGTGAGGCAGTTAAGGCTTAAAGTTTCTTATTATGAACTAAGTGTTATGGTAGCACAACCAGGGAGAAGTGTGGTCCAGAAAAGTTAATGCTGCAAAGAAAAAGAGCTCTCATATTTTTCTTTTAATCCTTGGGGTATGGTTCTCTTAGAGAAAATGCAATTCACCCCTCTTTAACAATCTGCTAAATTCGGCGGGGAGGGGGTGTGAGTGGGTGTGCATGTTCTCCTGCAGCTTAGCCAACACCTTCCAGCTTCACAGTAAAAGCGCCAGAGGCAGGGACTGCCACCTACCCAGCGTGGCAAAGGGCAGAGCAGGAGTCCGTGTGAGATGTGATGCAGCTCTGCTAGATGGGCAATTAGAATTTCCTCATGTCCCCCAGTATTCCTCGATTAGCAGAGCAGCTGCTGGGACTACCCCTAAGAGATACCCCTAAGGGATATCTGCAAGTATTTTCACATTATTTTTTTTTATCATGCTGATAATACTTTGCATCAGCCCAGAGCCAATGGCAAAATATACTGGGAAAAATCCTGCCAAGGTGCCACTGAGGTGACTGCTGGCCCAGGTGCACAGGCTGTGTAATTCCAGGTCTGTAGGGAGAAGACTCTGGTAGATAATACCCTGTGTTATCTAAAGGTATACTGACAGAATGACAGTAAAGCTCAGAGGCGGCAACTGTGTTATGAATAACACAGAAATTTAGAATACCATCTATTAAATATTATTAAATCAACAGTAGAAAATTGCTTATTACAAACTGCAGTATTTTACTGCCAAACCATGCAAGTCCCTAGCAACAGTGTTCTGGAAATTCCTTGTTGCCTTCCTAAGGTTAATTTTCATAACAAGATTACAGTTTCAAATCATGAAGAGAAAGCACTGATGGGCTTTTTCAGCTTTTGCTTAGCTAAAGGCTCCACCCAAGTAACTCTGGTCATAAGACATTTTCTTCTGTTAGAGTCATAACTCAGGATGTGTCACAAATGCCATTAACGTTGAAAAAGACAGAAGCTGAGCCTCCTTATTTTTAATCCTGACCACAAGCTTCTTGACTCTGGATTACGAACAGAATGGAGAAACATGAGCAAAAAACACTTTTAAACTATTCCTATGCAAGCAGTAATTTAAGGGGGTTTAGGGATTAACTTTGGTGAATCCAGCACAGATGTCAATCATTACTTTCCCCATCTAACCATACCCTCCTTGCCTAGCCTCTCCCTACTCAAACACCTCAGTGAAGGTAGCAAGGGGACACCTTCCTAGTGTCTTCCCTGGAAGAGTTTGACACTGCCACTCAAATTTGCCTTGCTTGATCATATAGTATTGTCAGCACCGCCTCTTGCAGGAAGGTGTCCCCTGACTGCCAAAGGACCAGAGAGGAAAGTGTGCTCACTTAGGCAGCAGGTGAGAGGAGAGCAATGCATCTGGGACAGACATAGAGCATCACTGAAGCCTCCTTCTAGTTGGGAAGGGGAGTAAGGACACAGCAGTCAAGGCAACACAGGAGAGCAGCACCAGAAAGAATACCTTGCAAGTACATGGAAGCTCACCTTCCAGCCTCCTCCTCAGTCTGTGCTACAGGAATAAAATTCTTCTCACAGTCAGGAGTTAGAGTGCCTGAAAAGTAAATCTAGTGGTGCAGGAGGCTGAGGAAATGTGGGGGGAAAGTTTTGCTGAGCTGAGATACCACAGGCTGTATTTGGAGCAGCTGAGGCTCAAGCATTCCCTTCTGCTCACTCTGCCAGACCAGCATTATTGGCAGAAGAGCAAAAAGGACACCTGGAGGCAGCAATACCTCAAATTACTAAAGGCAGGCTTGCAAATACTCATCTGCCAAAACCCAACGTGTAGTAAGAACATTCACTGCTCTCCAGTAGTCAACAGAGTTGTTGCTGTGTGGTATCAATAGAAGTAGCTGGTGCAAGTAGTGGGTCTGAAGGAGATGAGCAGCAGACGAACATTAAGTGCTCATAATTTGTGCTCCAGGGTCTGCAGCTCAGTTCAGATCAGTATCCTATAATACAGAAGATATATTGTAAAACTAAAGCTGTGTTTTCAGACTTGTTCTTTTGTAGCAGTACCAACTTTAAGCATCCCTCTTTGTCTCCAGTCATTCCTTCTCCCCACATTACCCCATCAACAATGCCAGCAGAGTTGTTAGTGGGGCCATACAATGAAATAGATCTGGGAACCAGTCCAGGTTAAAAATAAACAGCAAAAATGAATCCTAGGAACAAGCAGGATAAGGGGAAAAATGTTTATGCTAGCACTGTTGCTGAAAGAAATTTAAGAAACTTTGCACTAGTGAATTCTCATTTGCTATTGGAGAAAACAACTGATGATGTGCAAAGTTAAATGTGAGATCGATGTCCTGGCAATCTGAGAAAAGCAATCACAATTATTATTTACCTTTATATCTTATAAAATGGATTGTATTAATGTGAGATACGAGTAATTTATTACATAAATGTTATTGCCATATAGGACACTGCCTAGAGACAGGCACTTCTGTAATCTGTAAATAAAAATTAGTTTCAGAAGTTAAATATTAAATATTACTTTTATGGTACAGTAGAGGAAAAAGTAATTGTGAAACTCAAACTAGAATTAGGAGGTTTCTAGAGAAAATCCTGTGCCATAGTGTTAGAGTATTTCAGTCCTAGATTTTGTAGTCTTTAGTATAAAATAAACCAACAGTTGTGATAAAAGTCTAATTGAAATATATATATATAAATACATATTTATTTTCATAATTACAAATGAAATGAGGAAATTAATTTAATCTCAAAGCGTGGAAATAGGGGGAAAATGAGCTATCTTTTTTTGAGTAAACAATTGCAGTTGTACAGAATAATGAAATAATCCCATCAGTCAGTCTGTTCTTACTGGTGAAACCATCTTCATATCACAGGACATGAAAAAGTTCATAAAATGAAAATGGAATGAAGAAAGCATATAATATTTAGGAAGAAGTCAGATTTGCAAAGGCTGAGATGTATTTGTAAATAGATCTTTTCAGTCCTGTAAATATGGCACAGCACACTGTGCTTCATCTCTGCAGTTAAAAACAAACAAGGAAAGCAGAGCAGCGAACAACCAGTGCACAGATGTGGAGGTAGCGGCTGTGTGGTGGAGCAGGGTGCTGCAGATGAGGTCTTTCCACACCCAAGGAGCTTTGCCAACCTCTTCTACCATCCCAACACCTCGAAGAAACCTATTTTGCCTTAAAGCATGGGTCTGTTAATTAGTTTAAAACAAAACCATATCTTATCTGTCTGGGGTTTATGCCTTATAAAGTGGATCAAAGGACTGGATAGTTTGGAGGACTGTCATTTATCTGATAAGCCAAGAACTATCTGAAGAATTTTTTGAGTTGCTGGAATTTGGAAACTGGGAGTGAAAGGCAATGCATGTGGAGTCCAGCTGCAACGGAATGTTTTAGTTCACCTGAAATGTATCACGTATAGAGATTTCAATGAAACATTAAGTTGAGAGCATTCTGCTTCAGGCTGAGTTAATTGTTTCTTTGCGCCAATTAATTTTCATGATTTTTAAAGGAAGTGAAGATCATTTTGAAATTATACCTTTAACTATTTAATAAGAAAAAGTTTAGAATGAAGTAAAGTTTTATTGTCTGTAACTGTTGTGAGGTGTTTGTTGTTTTTGCTGCATGGTGCTTATCCCTGATTCTGATGGAGAGATTAGCTTAGACTGGTTGTGTTTTGTCTCTGGACCCTCCTTGTGTCTCCATCTTCCAGATCAAATGCCTCCTTGTATATTTAAAACTCTGTCTTTACTTCCATGCCCTGATTTATGGAAGATAGGGGTAAATCCTTTATCTTCTTCTATTAATAAAAGGGTCTATTGAACTATATTGCTGTAAGATAAATACTTTTTGATGAAGTGCTGCCTCTGTGGCCTTCTCTCTGTACTTTTGCTTTTCACAGATTGTGTAAGTAACTTCAGTGGAAGTTTCTGAGATTTCAGTTTTCACTTATTTTACATCTGGCCAATTGTCTCATCATTTATAATGCTCAAGATCTTAGAATGAGCATGTAGTTTATAAAGATGTGAATGATTTTGACATGCCTTTATTTTAAAAAATCTTTGTTTCTCCCAAACATACCTACTTTCCAATCTGATGTTACTGTCTAAAGGCATAGTAGCCAGTAAGAAGGGGACAAAGTTGTCAGTGTTCCATGGCTGTTTGTTGGTGATGTGAAATGAGACGCTGGTCTCAGCCTGTGTTTGTTGTACTTACAGAGGCCACTGTCTCAGTTGTCATCCTTCCTCAAACACTCAGCAGAGAGTCAAAAAAAGGGAACTGCATATGCACAATCCTTCTTTTTGGAGGCAAATCTCCAAAAGCAGGTTTGAAGTAAATCGGCAGGGCAGATGGGGAGGCTTCCTTTTCCACTGCCCATATTGAAAAATGTGATCTAGGCATTTCCTGAGCAACTAAACCAGCTTTAAGAAAGAAAATGAAGGATTTGATGTTAATTTCAAGAAGAATTTAAGTTTTAATTTTAGGATTAATGTCTTAATCCAAATTTAAGCAAGTCCTTAACTACTAAAAACCAAACCTTTTGAGATTTAATGTGAAAATCATGCCATGCTGGCTGTGGTGCAATAACTGAGGGTCCAGGCCAGATGCAGATCACTTTTTCTGTAATTGCCTTACCACCAGACTTTAAGGTTTCAAAGGCAATAAGTAGGATCACATTCAGTGAAAAAAAAAATTACTAAATTGTGTCATCAGGTAGATTTTAAGAACATAAGGAGGCTGGGAGTAATAGTAACAGACTGCTTCAATACTCTTGATGACCAGGATCCACTACAGCAAACTTGGGAGCTATTGATTATAGCTCACAGTTATTTCCTATTTAGTCAAGCAAGTTTAATGCTAGAGGACATTTACATTCTGGCCTTTGTCAGTGAGGTTGAGTATGGCATAGATGAGCAAAAGATTTTATTGTGAAAGTGTTAAGACACTAAGTTCTCAACCTGATGCTGTGTTAGTGAACAGGCTTTTAAAAACTAATGCACAAATGGGGAAAAGTCTTTAAACCTTGCTGTCTTCTGTTTACACTTGAGAATAGCTCCCTAAAATGGTTACAGATGTTCCACCATCTGTAAATGAAAAGTTTAGTAATAATAATAATACTAAATATGAATAGTAATAAGAGTGTTGAGAATCTTCATTATTTGTGCAGTGCTTCAAGAATGAAAAACTTTAAATAAATCCAATTAGTAATTAAAGTTTGTGCATGCAATAGAAAAATATGCCAAGTGACTTAGATTGGAAAGCACTTAGTCAAAATTTAGCCTCTTTAGTCCGTTCTTTGTGGAAAAATGAAACCCAGGATTATACACTGTGAAAACTGTAAGAATTAATGGGTGTTTTATAATTCATTGACAACACACCACATTTATTAGCATGCATTTGTGGAACTATGATATTCCCATGCATATACGCCATATATAAATATAAATAAAAAACTTGTATCAAATAATATACTGATTATGTATACTGACAATGTAATTTATATATAAATAATATACTGTAAGGTATTTTTATTTTTTAAAACATTGATGTGCTTATATATTTTAATGCTGCATACAAGCACAACTTTTCTAAAGCACAACTTCCAGTTGCATGTTAAGATCTAACATTTCAAATACTCTGAAAACAAAGTGCTGTCTGACAGAGCAGACAACAGGCTTGCAAAACTTTGTACTTGAAAATAATGAATTCAGGAAATACCTTGTGCCTGACCCCAGCAACAATCTCTTCCTCCCTAAGAGTAATCTGTGTGCTCTGTGCTCCACAGTAATGGCAAACACACAGGCTGGAGGGAGGGGGGCATGGAGCTAATGCAAATGTCTCCTTTTTGTATGGATCCATGTCACCATTTTTGCTTACATGGGGCAAAGTTCTTTATTTCTGTCAGGGAAGCTCTGCATTCTGCAACTGAAGGCACCATTTTATTCTCAAAGAATAGGCAAAAACATCCTAAAGCTGCCTGAGATAGCAGCCACAGCAGGATAACATTTTAAATCCAATCTGTCTTTGCTATTCAGCCACCATTTTCAAATCAGTGTTGAATTATTTCCATAATTCTCCTCCCCTCTGACCTGACTTCTGTGCTTTATGACTAAGTGAGCAAGGAATCTATCCATAGATCTAGAGAGTCAGTGCTATTTCTAGGAATTTGGAAGAATGAGATACTGTGGAGTTGTTTTATCTCTAGGACTGGTTTTAACTATTTATATACCTCTGAAAGTGGAAAAGAATAAATAAATATATGTTAAAAAACCCCCTATGATTTGTGTTGGTGGACACTCCTTCCACCTACCTGTGAGGGTTGAACAAAGTATAGAAGAAAACAAGGAATGTCCTTGATATTGCTTGCTCATCATTGTGAGTTTAGTGTGTGTTCCTAACCAGGACAGACAGGGGCTGTTACTCTTCATTGCCTTGCCCCTTGTGAAAGTATTTATAGCAAAACAAAGTGGGTATAACATGTCTGTTACCCAGAGCCTTCAAATAAATCTAAATCAAATCTTCAGTAGACTTCTAACACTGGAATAAGTAATTACCCAAAGCATGGGGAATTCATGAGTCCAGTCCCACATCTCCCCCATCCCAAACTACCTGCTTGTCATCTGCTTTCCAGTAATGGATAGCTTTGGTAGTCTGCAAATAATCAAGACAAGAGGTTGTTCCAACATTGCAGTTCCTGAAGTGTCCCTTTAGTTAAAACACTTTTGTATCTCCAAAGAAATAAATCCCAACTCTGTGTTTGGAAGAATGGTACTGCAACTGTGAATTCCCTATTACAGGTAAAGAAAGTTCTCATTTGCTTTCCCGTTGCAAGGCTGGCCTGTCAACACAATATCTGGTTCTTTTGTCTAAACAAAAAATCTGGATTGGTCTAGATACATATATATATATATATATATAGGTTTTTGGTTTTTTTTCAGTCAGATGCTTAGATCAGATCTAGTCCCTTTTATTGTTTTCAGGCTGCAATTGCAGAGTTTTCTGTCTGGTAACTGCCTCCATGTTTCTATTTTCCATATTTCATAAAGCCATTATCTATTTCATAATATTTGCAGTAGCCTGCCAGACCACTTCAGCAAGGTAGACAGAAAAATGTCAGTTTTCCCTATGTGCCTGTCACATTTTCTCTTGTCTCCCCTTACTTTTCCCAGTTAAAACCAGCAGTAATTAAACAGGAATAAGAGATCACTATTATTCTTTATTTCCTTATGTATTAGCTCTACTATAATATTTTAGATTCTTCTGTTTACTTACTAGGTTGTAAAAGTAATTATCTGAAGTTATCAGCATATGAAAGTAAAACAGTGATCAGTGTGAAGGGAACAGTACTGGTTCCAGTTCTCAACTCAGCTCTGCAGTGCAAGGAACTTTTCTCTGTCCCACTTAAGGATGTCATATCTGCCGTGTTGACTACTGAGGTTTTAAGACACTACAGTGAGTATTAGGTGACAACAATCAGTCAGAGTGCTGTGCATTCTGCCATAATCACCAGGAGAATAGTATTCACCTACTTTATATGGTTTATACCTGCTTTATGCACTGTTTTTATGTGCATATTTATGTGCAAAATTTTATGTGCAAAATTATATAAATATCAAGACCTAAGGTCAAAAAAGCATTGAAACACCACTCCACCTAGTGACTTTCTTGACCCTGCCTAAACAGTGCTTGTCAACTATTGCATGTTTCAGTAACATTTTATTTAGATGTTATTTGTTCATAATAAGTCCTGTTTCTGAAGTACTGCAAGCATTCTACTCTCTCTGCTGTTACAATCAAAAGCAGTATTAAGTTGAGAAGAAGACCTAATTGGATAAATGTTGTATGAGTCAACTATTGTAAAAAAGAATTGGCATAAAGATCAAGATTCCAAACAGGTAACATGAAACATGGGCAAAACTATCCAACTCCTTGGATCATGCTCCAAGTGTACAAGCAGAATACTTTGAAGTCAATAGTAATAACTAATACTGGATCAAATAAAAGCTCAAAGTACATCAAATCTTATTTAAATTCCAAGGGTAAAAAAACGTTGATAGAATATATGCAATAAGTTTTTTTAATAAATATTCAAATAAGAATGGAGAACTAACAGTAGATAAGGAACAACCATAGATCTAATATCAAAGTATTAATGCCTCCTTTTTCATTGGTAGGTTCAAAATAGCTTTAAAGTATGATCCCAGAATTATCAGTGTGTATTCCACTGAGAGAGGAATGAATTCATAGTGGAGGAATTACAAAGTGGCAGAAGCAGAACAGAACCTGTATAGCTCTTGCATCCTATTGCAGTGTGTTAACCACTAGACCCCTTTATCACAAGTGCACTTTTTTGATAGGGTGTTCAAGAGGACAAACTTAAAACTGTGTAAGTTTTATATTGGCTTTGGAAGCTTGGATATTGTTACTGTAGTTCTTCTGTTGAAAGAAAGTTCAAAATTAGTGTACAGTTTAGAATCTAAGCAGTAATAAGCTGTAACGGTGGAACAACTGATACACAATTAAAATTGTAAAGGATATTCTAAACATATTAGCAATCTGTTACTGAAGTTTTAAGCAAATGAGTAACAATATGGGTTTCAGTGGATGCAGAAATAAAAGCATGTATTGTCAAACTTCACATGAATAGATTTCTATTATCCCAAATAGGGCCTTTTAACTGCTCAAATGTAGGTCTCAAGCTTTTGTGCAAAGTGGTTTTCTATTCCTTTTCTTTTTTGTAGGAACTGTATTTCCTAAGGAAAAATTTTGAATAGGCAAAGAAGAAACTTCTGTTGATGTTCTTAGTTCAAGGCAAAACACATCTCTTCTGCAGAAGCCACACTTTGTGAAGGGGCTGTAGAGCATTTTGGACGGATGGAAGTTAACCGAGAAATGCATCTCAGGACTGTACCCAGCTCTACAGCTTTTTTAGCTGATGCCCAAGAGCTGCTTCATTCCTGCAGATTGTGTGGAACCTTAGAGCCATAGTGCAGAGAAACAAGGGACCCCTCTAGTTAGGTTCATCTAGAGCCATCTCTTCCCCCGCTGGATTCAGAGGTAAAACGTCTGATGGTTTAAGCAAAACCAGAATTTATTCCCTATTCCTGCACATCAGCCAGGGAAGCCTCGTTAGGGTTGGGAAAAGGGTTTTTGTGATCCACATTCCACTTGTGCGTGTGGACGTGTATCTTTCAGAGTGAGCATACTCATACAGAAAATATTTTAGGGGGAGTTTTGACTTCTATGCTATTTCTGAAGCGCGTTATGAACCGGTGAGTTTATATAAATACTGCGTAACAGTGATAGCCTCCAAACTTCAAGGTTGCTTTATATACTGCGGTGACTCAGGGAGGCTGTTGGCAGCGGCGCGGCAGCTCTGCAGCACTGGCGGCTGTGGGCGGGCGGTGGAGTGTTCCAAGTACATCACATACAAACTTTCCGAAAAAGTCAAAATGCAATTTCCCTAGTTGAATGGTTTTATTCCTCCTGCCGCGGGGTTTTGGGGCTCCCTCTAGCGGGGAAATTTACTGTTAGGAGTTTTTCTTAGGGGTTTGTTCTGCTCGGCGAGTTCCAGAGCTGAAAGACAAGATGGCTGCGGAAGCCTCCGGAGCTGGAGCCTCTCCCGCGCTTGGGGCCGGGCTGTTGCCGTGAAGTTCAGAGAAAAGTTAACATCCGCTGTGCCCGAACGCCAAGGCTCTGGCAGGGCTCGCTCCATAGGAGCGACCGCTGCCTTTGCTTCAGCCAGCGCTTCTCGGGGCGCTGCGGGCTGCGTCCGAGCCGGGCGGGCTTCTCGGCGGTGCCGCGGGTGGAGCGGCCGCCCCGAGCCCCGGCAGCCCGGGGGTGTTTCCCGGTGCCGCGGGCAGACCAGCCCCCCGAACCCTGCCAGCCCGGGCGTGGTTCCCTGGTGCCGCGGGCAGACCAGCCCCCGGGCCCCGGCAGCCCGGGCGTGTTTCCCGTGCCGCGCTCGGAAGCGCCGGACGCTGCCGATAAGGAGGCGGTGCGACCCGAGCCCGCCCCGGGCCGTGTGGGCCGCGCCCCGCGCTCGCCTGCCCGCGGACGGAGGCTGGGGCCGCGTTTTAACTACAGGGCTTAAAAGTCTTGAGCCCTATTGCAATGAAACACGTTTGTTATTAACATGGGAAGCGTTTTAGGGACCTCATTTACACTCGATTACTTCAGAGAAAATATTTTGTTGTCGAAAAGACAGGAATTTTTTTTCATCACTTTCCCCCCCATTTTTTACTCTTTTACTTCCCGGTTCTCTTGTCTTAAAGAAGGCGAGTCAGAGATGAAAATGGATTACTACTGATTATTTCTACCTGGTTTAGATTTTAGTTTCCTTAGTATTATATTTTTTTCTTTTTTAGTTTCTGGGGATTTTTTGAGACTATATTAATATTGTTTTTAATTATGCGTTTGGTGCTTATTTGACCAGACAGTGCCCTGCTCAAGCTCGCATTGCATGGAGAGTGTGTGCTTGTCATCCGAGATGTGTGTAAAACACCCTGGGAGTTCCTGCAAGGAGAAATGGACGTCTGGGCTGCTGGATACTGAATCCAGCAGTTATCTTAGCTGCAAAAGTAATTAAATTTGATTATTTTTCTTCTTATTATACTGGCACAAAATGAGAGTGGGAAAATATCACTGAAACAATTAAAACTGGCAGCAAAAAATAAGTGGGTTTTTTTTTCCTTCCCATACCTCCAGCATAGTTACATTTATAACTGAGTATGTGTCTCTTGTGGTCTCGATTACATCCTGTGTTTTTAGCTGGCAGCGTTTCCTCTGCAGAGGCCCTGTTCTGTATGCCAGCATACATTTCTGTGTATATTAAAAGAACAGAATCAAGATGAAATAGTAAATGAAACTCCCCCCACCCCCCAAAATGTGAGGGTTTGATGCTAATGCTTGGCACAAAATAAAAAGAGGTATATCTACCGTCATGTTTCTTTTTGTAAAAGCGGGGAATCTGCTAGCTTTGTGTTGTCAAAGAAGATGGTGCAATTCGTTTAAGTCATCAAATGTGTTCCACAGACCTCTCCCATTCTTTAGCATTTAAATATTTGAAGACTTTATTTTTTCAGTAGTGTTTTCTGGAAAATGGAGCTTGGCTGCAAGTCCTCACCTACAGAAACATCTCTTTTTTTGAGTTTGCATCGAAGCATTTTTGGAACAGTGAGCTCTGCTAACAGCTGTATTCAATCTTGAGTAAAATCACTTCCTAAAAAAAGTGAAATTAAGCTTAATATACAAGCTTGCTTGGAATATAATACCATGGAGTTAGGGAACTTTGTGATTATGAAACCAAATCCGCTCACCCTGCTGAGGTAATTTCTTGTAAATTGTACGCTATGGAAATGTTTAATCAATGTCAATGTTTTTAAAGCTAAAATTCATACGATTCAAATGTGCTTTTTATTTCCCCCCACACAGAGAGTTTGGTGGGTTTGCTTGGTTTTATTTTAAAAATAATTTTCTGCTGTGGTTATGTGAGGTGAGAGAAGAGTTAGGACACATAGAATGGCACTCTTACCTGCCCTAAGTGTTTGGAACCATAAGTCAGGTCATGAAAATCATAAGACTGATAAAAAAAGAGAAATATTTAAAAGCTACAGCTGATTCTGTAAAAAAAAAAAAATCTGTTAGAAAATCTGACTGTTCTTCAGTTTAATACTGCAGTGTTACGCAGAAGAGATGGGAGCTGTTTAGTGTTTTTAAATGTATTTAAGATGAAATATGGGATTCTTTATATATTTATGGTGTGATCCAAAGGTAGAATCTGAGCTCACCTGCGTATTGGTGAGCATCACTCTTGTGGTATAGACTGAAACCATAGACTAATGCTCAGCTTGCAGCCAGACTTAGGCCACTGAGGCTGAATCCCACCTTTTGGAGACTGCATTGCTCAGGGCACAGGAGCTTCAAGAGGCAAAAGAACCAAAAGCATCCATGAACTGAAGCAACATGTTAAAGTTGTTGACACAAGCCTATCGTTCATGAGACTTCATAGTCCAGGGCCTTAAAACAAGACCAAAAAGACAAGTCACCAAACCCAAATTGCTCAATTGTTTTTAATTAGAGGAATGGAATGTTTGAATCCTTACAGGGGCTGAGCAGCTGAGTCTGTCATTGGGTCATTCCAGTAAGCCCTGTCTTAACTGGTACCTAATTCTGTGGGTACCTGAGAACCAAAATATACTCCATGTATGTTTCTGCATTCAGTAGTTTGGAAATAGAATATAAGGGAAGAGATTCTAATGTGGTTTTCTTATATTTGGGATGAGTGCCATAGCCACAGGCTACAGAGTCTATTCCTCTTCTTCCTGACTAGATTTATTTTATATAAATCTGTGGCCATATTGATACCAGAAACTGAGAGACATCCATGCCTGAGTGCTCAAGGCAGCAGGCACTAGAATGGAGTGTGAGTGCTGGCTCCAGGTTGAATTTGGAGCTCGTATTTCCATGGGGTATTCCAAATGTTGGTTTCTTCTGCAGCTCCTCACATGTATGGTTTTCTCCAGAAGCTTGTGTGGTTTCTCTTCCTTTCCCTTTTCTCATGGCATGAGTAACCTGAGGGCCTACCTTGGAGCAGGAAATTCCAGGAGGGGGAAGGCCACCTCCTATATGTTACAATAGCTAAGTAGATGACAAACTGCCATTTAACTTCTCATGCTGTCAGCTTTCAAGAGAAACTCTCCTGTCAGCAGAGTTTTGCTTTAAAATCAAATTTCATTTCCTGATTTACCAGGAGACAACAGGAAAAAGAGTAGTTTACAAAATGTTGTAAAATACTCCAAAATATAAGGGAAATAAAATTCTGTGTAAGCACTGGCCCTTTTGTCATATTTAGCTAAAAATACATATGGAAATTTCTCTATCATATTGTTGATTCTGAAAAGTGAAAAGATCAACATTTTAACTCTTAACCCATGTGCTCATATGCACAACATTTGCCTTATTTTAAGCCCAGTCTTTAGTAATATTTGCTACTTTTGTGATTCATCAGTCTTAGAGAACTTTCAGTTACTTATCTAGTGGGAAGGTAGTGGGGTTCTGTTACTGCTTTATATACTATTTTGCTTTATTGTTGGTTGATCTGAATTCTTCTGTGAAAAATATTGGTATAAAAGGCAGCCAAAATATTTGTACAAAAAGATGCCCATTGGAGGTTTTATTTTAATGCAAATAAAAATAATTGCTATCACCCCAACTGAGCTCGGTCATAATGCTTAAGGAAGCAGAGGCTATTTTTTAGGGCTTTGGTTGCCTTATGGTTGGAACACGATATTTGAGCTGCATTTCTTGTAAAATGTAGAATGCATCCTCATCTGCTGGGTGATAAAGCCTTCTTAGGAACAATTCATTTTTTTCTTAGTGTGATTGTTCTTTATTTTATACAAATTCATGTAACTAAAATTAAAATTTGGACCACCCCAACTATTCCTTTTCATTTTGCTGCCGACAAAAGAGCATTTTTTTCATTCCTTGTTCAAATTGTTAAGATGCCCCTGAGGACCTTTGTTTACAGTGTCATCTCATTCTTTTTTTTCCTTGACATTCTCCCCTCCCTCCAGCAGTGAGATACTAATTAAAGAGAGGACACAGTGACCCTGGGTTGTTTAGAAGTCACAGGGGAGTGGTGGTGGCACAATGACAAAACCATCCCTGCAGGAAGTAATCAGGCTGGAGACTCAGCACAAAACTCACTTCCATCACCTGAAAACCCCTTTCAATTTGGAGATCCATCCCAGAAGCAAATTTAGTTTCCCTTTAATAAAGTATGTTCATTACAAACAAAGCCTCCATATCTCTGTGTGTCAGTCTAACAGAGTAATTATGCAAGGACTGTTTTTCTCAAACAATTACTGAAAAATATTCCTCTTAACAGAGTTTGTAAAGTAAAAGCAATATTAAGAATAGCATGTAAGAAAACATCATCACATTTATGTTTTATTTCAAGGGAAAAGGAATTGGTTATCTTTATGTCACCCAGCAGGATTATGGTCTTATCTAGTATATAGGAATTTTGCAATTTTATGATGGCTATTATTACTTAATTACTAGCTCATCGAGACTTGTGGTGTTTTATGAGCACCTAGCAACAGAGAAATTCAGGATTCAGTCCCCACTGGGTTTTGTAAATTGGACCAAAAAGTCACTTTGGATTGACACCTGTGAAAACAAGATTTCTGTTTTTCCAGAGCACTCTGCCGCAGGGCATTTCCAGTGGAAGGTGAGGCTGGGCCCTGCAGTGAGTGCTGGGGCACTGCTCCCTTGCAAAGCTCTGCTGGCAGAGCCACGGGGGCTCTGTTGGAATGTTAGTGCAGCCAGTTAGAGAAATCAGCAGGCTCTAGGCCTAGCCCTCAGTCTTCAGCGTTATCTGTACACTCTTATCTTGTACCCTAAAAGATTCCAGCTGATTTCAGTAGCCCTCCACTTGGGCTGGCCTGTGCAAATCAGATTGCAACATTGAAGTTAGCAACATGATACCCATCATTCCATTACATGGAAAAAAAATCCCACTGTCTGCGAGCTGGATCAGACTGCAGACAACATGCACTTTAAAATGCATAATTAAGGGATTCTTTTTTTTTATCTTTATGGATTTTTTTTCCCAATTAAGAACGAAATTAGCTAGGAGAAACATTTAGAAGAGTCCTGTATGAGGCAGAGAAGAGAATACCATTGTGTCTTATTCCTAAACAGATCAGTCTTAAAAGTAATCTCTTAACTGAGGTTTTGTCTGTTTGGTTTTTAAACTAAGTATTTTTGAAGGTATGGTGATACCTGTAATAATCACAAGTTTTAGTGTGCCTGTTTTACTGAGCATCAATCTCTGCGACAAGGTTTACACTTAACAATTAAACATTTTTTCTTTAGCCCAGTTCAAAGTTTTAAGATAACCCACGTATGGTAGACATGGATCCACCGGGTCAGTCGGTTCCACACATCTAACATGCCGTTCACTTTTGAGTTAAGGGGTGCAAAACAAGTAAGGACAAAAAAAAGGCATAAATATGTATACATATTTACAATTATTTTTCAAAATCTTTGATTATACCAGTCAAAACTATTCTGATCAAATGTAAGGTTTTCTTTAAGAGCATTTATATTCTAGATAGTAGGCACCAGAATTTCGATAGCATTTATTCTGTAAACTCTTCTTTCATTCTTACTTTTTACTGACCTGTCGATGCCTCAAAAACTAAGGTGCTATCTGTTTAGATTGGCTTTGCGTCTTCAGGAAGGCACTATGCCCCAACACCTAAATCATCCTGGAAAACAGATTATGCCTCTCCCTGCAGTGACTCCATGACCCTTAACACCTACCCAGAGTGTGAGCTGGCTGTGTAACTGGAGACCCACAAAGTTATTACTGTCTGGGCAGCAGGAAAGAGCTGAGAGTATCAGATACTATCAAAACCTAACACTGTGACCAGGTCTGTGCCTGGTGGGACTGTTTGGCTATGCAGATGTGGCCCAGGTCAGGTAGGAGCACACATGAGCTGCATTGCTGCTGCTGTGGCAGAGTGCACAGTGCATGGCTTGGATTAGTGGAGGCAGAGTAGTACCTGGAGCTCTCCTGGAACTCCTTGCAGCTTCCTGCATTGGTGCCCCATTCACTGAATGTGGCAGTGTCGCAGCACTGCAGCCAGGCGGGGTTTCTGGCACTGCTCAAGGAGCAGACTCAGTGTTGCTGCTGCAGCAGGCACTGCCCTGGGTAGAGCAGTGGTGATCAGCATCCTCCCAGGTGTTGGCGTTTGGCTGTGTAGGCATTTGAACCGTTTGTGGGAAGCAAAGACAATCGTGAATGTAGTGACTGTCCGCAGGAAAAGACCTGCTTGAAATGAGAACACTGGCCTTTTGGGCACCACTGGGGACTAGGAGGTTGGAGTAGAAGGGAGACAAAAAGGGAATAAAAAATTACTCCATTTGGGTAATCTTCAGTTTCAGAGCAAATGTTTGACAGATGATGATGAGGCACAGCTATTGCTGGACTGAAGTTGTCACCTTTCAAACGCTTGGGAAGAAGATGAGAATTTGTTTTTTAAGTAATCTTTACCAAGGAGAGTCAGTTTGTGCCAAGTTTTCACTGCATCATATAATGCAGCTCGTGCAGCTTTGGTCCAGATCAGAGTTTAGTTGAACGTCATTTAATATCTCAGGGAATCACAGCATCATTGATTTCCAACCAAAACGTACCAGCCAGTGTTCTTGACATTGCTGTTGCTTATTGCACTGCCCATTTGACTGGATTGTTATTATTCAGATTCCTTTCTGGTTTTGTAATGGCTGCATTTCACATTAAAGTTCAATGGTTTAATTAAGGAAATGACTGAATAGGAAGTTACTGTAACCATGATTTCAGCTGTTGAAGAAAGATTTGCCCTGCACGTGAGGAAATAAGCTTTTTGTTAAATGTGCAATATCTCCACATTGTTTTTAAGCCACTGGTTTTCAGATTAATAAATCACACCATTTGCCTTCTTTTTGTGGAGGTTTATTAGTTTGTTTCCAAACACGTAGTGTACCACCGTAGATGAAAGACTTCAGTCTTTCACTGAAGCATGCTTTTAAACAAAGATTATTTCCTTTGCAAGTTTCTTTACGATTTGAAGACAAAACTAAGGACATTCTGTGTTTGCAAATGTCTCTCAAAATGAGAACATTTTGTGTGCAGCTACGTAAACCCCCGAGTAATTACTTGCTTCCAGTTTTGAGGCTGGTCAGGGCTCTGCAGTCAGACTGCATCTTGATGTTGCTGTTTCCTCAGCAGCTGGGTGGGATTTAGAAGTTCTGCCTCTTTTCCCAGGTCTAGCCAATCCTGTAATGTGTTACAGCTGCTCTCTACGTCAGAACATTAGGAAAACATACATATGAATATCTATAGATTTAAACTGTATCAGTTTTCTTTTCCACTTCATAGCACACCCACATAAAGCATTTGATTCAGTCCCACAGAAGAGTGTGGTAATGTCTGCTCTGAAGGGTGGAATAAGTGGCTGGCGTGGACATGGAGAGGGAATGCTATGGCAGGGAGGGACATCTTTTAAATCATGTCTGCTACAAATGGAGTCTCAGTGAAGAAAAGGATCACATCTATTCAAGTAGTTCCACGTCCCTGTTCTGCCAAACGGTGTGTTTATTGGTTTGATCAGCTACCAAATAATTGCAGTGGTAACAGTAAATAGTATTAAGCACTCTGTCTTCTGAAGCCTGGAGTTTCTCAGCTTGAAAAGGCAGGATTTCCCTCCCCCCCCATATGTTTACTTTACAGTTCATGAAAGAAGCAAGAAGGAGGAATAGTGCAGCACAAGAGATCTGTAGGTAGATACCATAAAATAATTTCCACTGTAGGGTGAGCTGCCTAGCAGGCAATCAACAGTGTCAAGAAGTAGCTGGAGGTTAATGAGAGGCATGATGCCTAAACCTAGCTGGTTTAACATTTTAACAAAGGAGTTCTAGCACAGGTTTGATTCAACTTGAATTTTATCAGCCGAACATAATAGGAAATCTGTAATTAGACAATTTTAAGTATTTAAACCAACTGTAATTGAGGAATCCGAAATATAGATTATAAGAAGATGTACTATTTTAAATGGAAATGTTATGGTAATACATTCTAGAATTAACCTTTTAGTTAATTTAAGACTGCCTTTTGTTTTGTTAAAAAATTAAAGGTCGTCTACAGTGGTGACATTTCAAAGACTTAACCTGATTTTTTTAGTGGAAATAAACAGACTTTTTCTGTATCCTGTGATGACATTAGTAAAAACTACAGCAAGGAAGCCCAACACGAGTTGTTAGTTTTGATGCTGCTGGCTGATTTGTGGCCAGGTATTGCATATTTTGATACAAAATATGTAATATTATTGCTTAATTTTTTTTTTAAATGAAGTTGTGAACTGGGCTTTATTTTGCAATTTAAGTAATTTTCATCTCAAAGACTCAACTTCTCCTATTTTTCTTTTCCATTCTGTGAGAATGAAGAAAGAAAAATTCGGTCAAATCTGCTAGTGAAACTAATGCATAGCCCACTGAATATAGTCACCAGGGGATTAATGCAGCTCTCTTGCCTTTTTTTCACTCTGGCTTAGTTCCTGCAAAATCATGTGCCTACATGATTTACACCCATGAACTGTCATATTGTATGTCGTCACTAGGAAAGAAAGGTTTATTCTATCTCAAGTTACCGAATACTGAATCAGATTTAAGAAAGTCAAAGACCTTGTAGTGTCAGAAAAAGTTAGGAGTTAGTTACTGGTGGCAGAAGCAGTTGAAGTTAGTATTACAATATAAGGATTTTTCTTTACTCATACCTCCTGTCACTACATTTGTAATTGATTTCAGAACACTCCTTTTTCTCTGGGTAATGTCAGTTCCATACATGCAAGCACAGAAGTTAATAGTGTGCTTACACAGTCTGAGGCACCATAGGGAACAACCCTTCTGTGCAATGAAGTAGCAACTTTAGTGAAATATAATGAACAAGGGGATTAAAATGGAAGCATTTAGGCATATTTAGATTTTGAACTTTCATGTCTTTTTAGTGATGTCTGTAATTCTGATGAAAATTCTTCTTGAGTTGTGAAATAGTGGGCTCTACTCAAAAAAACAATCTAAAATTCCTTGGATGCAAAATTTTTTCTTAGTGCAGAATATGATTTATATAACATCTCAGCTGACATGATCTGACATGTTTTTATGAATTCTTTTGCAAGGCAAAAGTGCCTCTAGTTGCAATTTATAGTAATGAGACTGTCTGCTGTAGAGTAACTGATTACAATGAAGGTATAAGAAGCAGGCATGTTTACCTTTCCAACTCATTACCCTTTCCTTGCTTCTTGAGTGCCTAAGCCAGTGTTCTGGAGCAGTGGTATATGTGGGTCGCCAAAAGCATTCTGTTTGTCCAAACACATTTTTATGTACTTCCCCAAATATAGTCAGATGTTATTTTGGACTGGAGTTCAGCTAATTGGATTGAATACTATATCTGACAGATAAATTTGAAAAATACAACAAAGCTCCATCTGTAAACAAATTATGTAGACAAATATTTACTTGAGAACTTTTCATTGATCTTTAGAATAGTGAATGGTAATTTGTATCTTAGGGTCAAAAGCAGTATTATGATTGTGCCCAGTTGTCTTCATTAGGTGCTTAGGGATTATACTGGGGGACAAGTGGACCAGGTCCTGAAGTGGGCAGTTGTTTACTTGAGGTTTTGATGGATAAGTAGCAAAAGCCTGATGTGTATGCATGAGCATATTTTAACGGATTCATGTTAAAATACTATTGAGGAAATATCCAAATTTAAGTCCTGCTTAAGAAGGAAGAAGGATCATCTGTTTCCTCCTAGTAAGTACTCATAGAAAGTTCCCTTAGCCATTTGCTGAAATAATTTTTTTCTTAGAGCCCCATTCAGCAAACACAGCTGGGAGTTTTGCTCTTCTGAGAAATGAGTGTAGCAAGCTGTACTTGCAAGCATGGAAACATTGTGAAGATCTGGCCCCTGGGGAGCTTAGTGCAAAATTCTTTTTTAACATCCAGAATGGAGAAAATCCTGACTATGCAGAGCCTCTGACAGAAGCTGCAATAGTGGAAGATAGGGGGAGGAGTTGCCAAGGCAGTGAAGAACTTCAAAGAACATGGACTAGGGGCGAAAGTTCAGCCTAATTCTTGTGTTATCTGAACTCACTCACCCACCTCTTGCAGTGCATCTCCATAACATGTCTGGGGTCTGGTTGTTGCAATAACTTCACTTCTCTGGAATATGACTGGAAATGTATTGTTAAAAAATGCTTATCAGTGAAAGTGTTTTGAATAAAATTCCATGAGGTAGGCCTAGACTGAGCGAAGCCACCCAGCCTCCTCCCAGGAGGGACACACACCTTCCCACCTTGCCTTTCCCCAGCTGTGTGTTCCTGCCACTTGTGATGGTCTTGTTAGACACTTCAGTGACCCGAGTCAGCTCCCTGCCATGGCAGAAAGAAAAGCTGCTGGGTTAGTGACTTGAATCAGCGAGCAAAAGGAGCAGCAGATTAAGCAAAGGGCTCATAACCGTGAGGTTCAGAGGAGGAGGGGGGAAAGGAGTAGAAGCTTTCTTCCTTTTCAGCATCCCTGAGCATTAAATATATTGAGGAATAAACTCAGTAAATCACAAAAGCACAGTGTAAGTGCTTTCATTCTGGGTGAAATCTGGGACTTGCTGGTAAATCTATTGATCAGACCGGGATTTCATTTCAGGTTTTATCTTTGATTTATGTGCATTGATATTCACAAGCAGACCTTTGAAATATGGATGTGCAGTATCTGATAAATACTTTGAATCCAACTCAAGAGAATGTGTTGAAAACTACTCTAAGAATCTATTTACCTAAATTAATGTAAAACTTAATTATGATGCAATAAAATATTTTCCACCATGATTTGTGTTGCTGCCAGCCCATGACACTTAGTATGGAACATTAGTAAATAAGTCGGTGAGTTATTCCCTGAAATAAATTGTCCTAGCCATCTTGATTAATTTACTGATTACTGAACATAAATATTCAGTTCATATCTGAATTTAAATTACAGAAACTCAAATGCTTACAGTGGAGACACAGACTTGGTGTAGCAATGCAGTTGGTTGCTAGTTTAGCTCAGAGTAGAAGTGGCAGAAATGCCGTTTGCAGCTGATGGATAGACAGTGTGTCAGAAGATGGCTTTGGTGTTCAGCTTCTGCTTTTCACCTGTCTGTGGTGCATCAGCCACACCCTACCCCTTCAGGATCCTATTCCTTAGGGGAAGGGCTGCATCAGCAGGAGCTGCACCCTTCTTTCACCTCTGAGGGTGGGCTCTGCAGGTTACTGGGGCATGGGGAACATACCAATGCCAGTGCTGAGTGCCTTGATGGTGGAGGTCTTTCATTGCCATGACCATGAGCCAGATGACCTTTATGAGCACTGAATTTACATGGGAGGAAGAATTTTCTTGTCCTGAAGATGTATCTGTTGATCATTTTATTCTCTGCTATATTGATGTTGTGGAGGTGCTGCAGATGTGGCAAGTACACGGTTTCAAAACTCAGAGGGGTAGTGTGTACTTTTAGAGGAAAAAATACAGTTTACAGCTTCTTTGGCAGACTGAAATACATCATGCCTCTCAGAAATGTAAGCTATTCCAGGTACTTCAGGAACTATTCTATCAAGGTTTATGTGGATATTTTTATTTTAAAGATACTGAAAATGAAATAAGATTTAGGCTCATTATTGAGTGCTTGTTTAACTTCTGACACGACTTTTTCTTCACTGTGTACTCTAAATTAGGTCATTAAAATCAGATTGTGCATTATAAAAAAAATCTTTCTCTTTACAGGTGATTATAAAACAAACACAGAGGGTAAAGGCTGTAATTTTGAAACAGATAAAATTTATATGCTCCTTTGAAATCTATATGTAAATTAGTTTCTCACATTCCAGCTGAGATGATGTAAATGGACCCCAGAGAGCTGGTACAGTGTTGATGGTATACTCAGGGGAGTTGAAGCACTGTAAAGACATTTGCAGGTCAGAAATGAGGTTAATTGACAGGGAAGTGTGTGAGGACAGGAAGAATTTGCACAGTGCTTGTCAGTGAGTAGAGCTGTCAGTTCTTCCCTTGACTACTAGTATTTGTCGAACAAACACGACAGGACTTCATTTCAGGGAAAGCAGAAAAAAAAAGCAAGAAGAGTCATCTTAGGACATCTTTGGAAAGAGTGGTGTTTTGTGGTTTTGTTCCAAGGTACCCACATGTATGCACATACTGTACACTGTCCTCAGTCTGGTTCGTCACTGCTGCTGGTGAGCCTGCTGTCTGCAGCAGACCTTTGCAGAGCAGGACCTGCCCTGACTTTTCCCCAGGTATTCTTCAAGCCCATGCTTGAGTGTACAAGCCTCATTTTGCACTAGTGATGACAACTCCTTCTTTTTGATGTATTATATCGTACATGACTTTCTCTGTCTTCTTCCTTTTTTTTTCCATGTGTGTTATGATTCCTGCCTGCTCCTCATTGTATTAGTACCAAATCTGCTTACAATGAAAATAGTGCCTGTTTCATTCAAGGCTTCAAAATGTATGTCCCTATTTATAGATGTGTAAAGGCCAGGCAAGAGGCTGAACTATTTTTTTTTTCTATAACAGTAGTGCACTGACAAATCTGAAGCTATTTCTTGCCCTTAGATACCAGAAAAATAACACACAAAGGAATAAAATTTCTGTCTGGCTGATTTGTGGTCACACCTTCCACTCTAACCATTGTGCAGTGATTTATCTTTTCATTGTCATTAACTGTTCTCAATCTTTAAATATACTTTAATCATAGGAGTCTTTTAATTGATTTCCTTTCTTATTTCTAAAATTCTCATGAAATAGTAACCATTCAAGCCTGGTCAACATGGTGAATAATGTCATCCAATAAAACCAGCACACCAAAATTAAACATATTGTGGCTAGAAAGAGGCTTTTTTCTGGTTAAAAAATGGAATATATGACCATGCTTTAGAAGAACCCCACTAAGTGAAGTTTTAGAAAAAATCTTTATATATTTCCAAATTTTGCTTCATCTTTTATTAATATCTCTATTAAAATGTAAATATGTAAATATATAAAAATCAAAAAGCTACATGGAATCATTGTTTCCTAGAAAATAGTTAGCAAATATTTTTGCTTTCTTCTTCTATTGTTCCATAAATTTATTCTGCCCAAATGTAAAAATACACAGTCAAAAAAGCATGTCAAAAGAGTAAGCTATTCTTAGCAGTCACTGTTAAAAAATAAATATTATTCAATATGTTGATGAACTTTCTACATAGTAACAAAGCAGAAAAAGCAATATACTTTGTCATTTTGGACAGACTTTATTATTTTATTCTACTATATATTCAGCAACTCTTTACACACTTTGACTGCTTTATAGTTTCAAACAAGTGTCTGCCAACATTATCAGGCTAATGGCAGAAATGAGATCTTTAAAGAGTCATTTCAGTTTATTCCACAAATGAGGATTGGATTTTGTCTTATGTTTTGATTACTGATTATGAGCAGCCTCCTTAAATTTCTCTTACATAGTAATCCTTTACAGTAATTATGTTTCATACTGGTGCTTCCCAGAATATGCAGGGTATATTTAGGAAAGGGACTTGTTTGACAGTGGAAATGCTTCTATAAAGAAGTATCTTGTCATGTCTTTCAAATATAGTGCTTTCCATAATATAAAAAACTGGCATGGCATTAACAGGAGATTGTGTTGCTCACTATGTTCATATTCTTAATACCAGTCATCAGTGAAGGAATGGCAACAATTATGTATAATTGTGCAATTTATATTAAGCATCTTTCCAAGAACATTTAAGGAAGCATGGAAGGAATGAACAGCGAGCCAAAATGAATAGGAGTCAAGGCATATCACTGGAGGTGCAACCCCAGTGGTCACAGCAGATGCATTCTGTGAGCACTGCAGGGAGCAGAGGACTGCTCTTTTTTCACAGTGAGCTGTTGGATTTAAAGGAAAAACCGCTGCAGTATAGGTGACGGGAAAATCAGAGACAGGTTTGAGGACTCCCCGAGAGAATGAGCTGATGTGTTCAGATAAAAAAAATCTATTACAGTGATTGTGCACATGTATTTTATAATGAGTGATAATATGGCATTTTTTCATATTCTAGCATAGAGTATAAGTAATTTGGTACTTTGGTACCAGTATTTGAAATGGTACATCTGGAAAAGATTATTTGTTTTTCCTTTTCAGATCATCATGGAGATTTTTTTTCTTATTGTTGAATATATTAATGTGATTATTTTGAAGACTACATTCTTAAACTACAGCTTCTCATTGTGTATGCAATACCTCACTCTTAGCAGATCATATACTTCTGCAGAAGTCATTGTTTCATAATAATATTCTTTCTCTAATAAAAAAGAAAATTTGCATAAGATCTTATGTATAAGTGTTTGGCATGTTCACAACATTACTATGTCCCATTTTTACTGACCTCTCCTCATCCTCACTTAGCTAGATACAGATTTCTTTCATTACCTGCATACTGGGAATACTTAACTAAAAGCAATTAATTATGAGATAACTTATCTCCGAAGGAACTTCCCATGTAATGAAGTTTACTCTGTTCCTTTGGCTGTTGGAAATTCTTTTCATGCTTTCAGTTAATAGATGAATTTAAGTCAAAAATTAAAAATCTACTTCTCAGATTATGATATGATACTCAGCTTCATGTATCCCTTAATTAACACTTTACAGGAAATGCTTAATATCTCTCAAAGTTCAGCCCTGCATTCGGTTTCCTTGGCATAGGGTATTTGAAAGTATTTTTCATTATTGTGGCTCAGCTTCCTGCCTACTGTAGTTTTTATCTTTCTCCATATGTCCGGGTGTGATGAGAGGATGGATGCTCAGGGAACTGAGCATTATGGTGACAGTCTCCTCAATACCCTCAAGGTGGGGAAACGAGGTGCCCACAGTCACTTTTCCACTAGTGGGTCTTCAGAAGGCCCTGAAGTGTTCAGGAGAGCAGAGTTGTAAGGAAATTCAGGAGATCCAGTCTGCGCTCACAGGGGTTTGCAATAGACTGTAAGTTTCCCATTCAAAGCAGATCCAGGGCTGAGAAACCATCTGTCCTACAGAGGCACTGAATGCCCTGAGGGGAAATAGCTACTTTGGTTGAATTTTGAGATAAGTAAGGGAAGCCATGAATTTGATTTAGAACAGAAATGGTAAAGGAGCAGCTTAAATGCATAGAACTGTTTTTAAAATAATGGCGTAGTTTTGCCTGTCTACTGTTTGTTAAAATTGATAAACATTACTGGAAAGACTCTTGAGTACTTTCAGTTGTCTCCAGGTTTCCAGACAAGTCTTTCTTTCTGTATTTACACCATTACTCTGCAAACCTACAAGCAAACAAACAAAACAGAACATGTAAATTGCTACTCTGTATTTCCAAAATGCACCAGAGCTGCTAATTTTTCCTTTTTTTTTCCTGAATAAGCAACTCTGGGCAATTTAAAGAAGCTCTGATTGATTTATGGAGGCATTCTTAGACCCTGTGGTCACCTTTTTCCCTCAGGATCAAAAGGAATTGCTCATTTATAACTGCAAGCAACAGTATGTCTGGCTACCTGCAAGTCTGCTCACACCTGTTGTATGGAGTTAATAACAAAGTCCTTGAAAATATGATTTTTATGATCATATTTGCATACATTTTATAGCTTAGGCATCTCAGTTTTGGCATTGCTAAGTCAGTAAGACTAAGACTGTTCTTTGTAAACAAGGCATGCTTCCTGTATCTCAGAAAATAAGTAGGAAAGCTATTGTCAGTACTTGAACTGATATATATCACTGCACGAGTGCTGAAAAGTCCGGCACTTACCTTGAGCTTTATCAACATAATATCAAATACAGGGTTTTACAAAGAAATCATTTTGCCTATGTTCTGGAGTAAGAACAAAGCAGCTTTTTCATATGAGCGTAGCTTCAGATTGGAAGGAACCTCAGGGGATCTCTAGTCCAACCTCCAGCCCAAAGCAGCATCAGCAAAAAGATCAGGTCAGGTTGCTTTGGGCTGTATGCATTCTGGTATTAAAAATGCTCAAGAATGGAGAGTGCACAGCCTCTCAGAGCAATGGCTGGCTGTCCTGATGTCCAGTCAGAAACTCTCTTGTTTCGATTTAGCTCTTCTGTCCCTTTCTCTCCAGACACACTGCTGTAAGGAGTCTGGCTCTGTATTCTTGATAACGTCATCAAATCTACTGGAAGGCAGCTATTCTCCTGTTTGAGACAAAAATGGAGACAGATTACTCAAGCCTTTTAAAAATAACAGATAATGTTGATAGGCACATTAGCACTTAGGTAATTACATCAAGTTTTCTTCCCAGAAAATTCTGTAATGAGTTTTTCCTTAAAAAAAAAATAATCAGATACTGTTAGATTGCGATGTAGTAGATGTTTACAGGATTGTATTTGTTGTTATGTGTTTTCCTCTCTTTCCTAAAGGAAAAGAGTACTGGTAACTGAGAGAAATGTGCCATATACTGAATCTAAGAGAGGGAAATTGTGTTCAAATCACAGGAAGCCTTGGGACATGTGACAGCAGAGAGGGCAAGACAGCAGCAGCAGTTTCAGATACTGCTTTGGAATATTCTTGAGAGCCTTCCGTGGTATGACAATGTCTGAGACCCAATCGAGCATATAGTGTTTACATCCCTGCAGCCTCTTCCCTGGGGGATGGGGCAGGAAGAGGAGAGGGAAGGAAGCAAGGGATGATTGATGGCTTTTGAAAAGCTTTTCCCTGCGAGGGGAAGGTGTGGTCACTATACACATCTCCAGCTAACAAAGCCCTCCTGTAGGTGGAGCAGATGTAAGCTTTGTCACCCCTTTGGGGTGACTGCAACACTGTTCAGAAAATATTTTTCTTGTTTTTCAGTTGGGAATAAAGAATAGCAAGAGAAGTAGCCTGTCATTGTTCCAGTTTGTACTGCTTTAAGATAGTTCTTCAGCACTGAGTCTGATTGTGACATCTGTGGGCTGAAATCAGTAAGATCAGAGCGCAGCTCGACTGCTGTGTGTGGTACATCTCAGGAAGGCATGAGCACACAGCTACATTTCTGTCAAATTAAGCCACAGGTACATGAACATATTAAGCCAATATAATCTGATACTGCTGCCAAAACAAGCACTCATATCCACCCTCTTGCCCCTGCCTATTTTTGCTCACTGCTACCTCCTCCATTACCCTGGCAGAAGCAGCAGCACAGCCACATGCTGAACCCAACAAAGGAAATGATCTGGAAGAAAATTAATGATCAGAGAGGAAAAAAAAAAAAAGGTTTCACCCAGAATCAGTTGCTGAACTGTTGCTTTTTCAGCATTGGTGCCAACTGATGTTGTTGTGAAGCAGGCATGAGGCCTTAAACAGACCAGGGAATCTGAATTTATCCTAACATTAAGCCTCTGTGCTAGCTTTATGCCAGCAGTGAGAATATGAATGTTCCATGATCCAGCATGAAGTTAGGGTAGTACAGATAGACAGTACCTGACCTGACGTAAAGTCTGCCGGTACAAACTTACTCCGTCAATTATTTTCTAGCACCAGTGATCACCATGTGGCTGCAGTGCTTTTCCTCCAGTAGTAGCAGACCTTAAAATTGTGCTATCAAGTCAAGGCCAAAGAGAATGAGATCCATTTTAGGACTTGAAAGAGGGGAAAAAAAGGAAAGTTATGCAGAATGTAGTTCTGCTAAGTGTTGTTGCTTTCCTATCGTTCACTGTATTCAGATGGGCTCTGATTTGTGTTAGGATACCAAAATACTTAGAGATTATTTCTAGGGAAGTCAGTAATTGAAGTTTATATGTTTTTGTAAATACTAGCATTGTCGGATGTTATTTGGCTTTTTAGTAATGAACTGCCTGGCAATTTTCTGTTTCGTTCCAGCTGTTTGTCATGGCCATGTTGGGGTGTATGCGATCGGGGCCACTGTATTGTCAGAAAGAGGAAGAGAAACCAAAAGGTGTCTGATGATGCATGTCCGTGACAGAAGTTCTTTTACAGTGTCACTGATCAATCAGTGGCCTGACAGAGCTATAGCTCTGGGCTTTCTCAGAAACTAGATTGTCAACATCAGTGGGTAATGTAAATATAGTAATGTAAACAGTGCAGACTACCAGGAATGAAGTTGGAAACTCCTTGACTCTGTATGTCCCAGTCTTGCAGCCTAAGAACTGTAACGTTTCCTAGGCCTAAATTTCGTGAAGAAACTGAGAATTTCCCCTCGCTTCCCAAATGCTGCCTTGAGGCACCGGAGGGGGGGCTGTGACCGGATGTTCCTCCCCCTCTCCCCATCCCTAGTCAAGAAAAACTTAGGAGAGTTAAAGGGCGCAGTGTTTATCGCCTCGGGGCGGTCAGCCCCGCGGCTGGGGGGTGCTCCAAGCGCGCAGTCCCCGCTGCAGCCGGGCGCCGCGGGATGTCCCGCTCGGGG
>VXBI01000290.1:896057-1080322 GCA_013397375.1 Toxostoma redivivum | reverse complement strand
CCGGGCTCGGCAACAGGTTAGAAAGGAGCCGGTGTCGCAACAGCGAAACTTGGGGCTGGATGTTTTCCACTCGGCGTGAAATGAGCGAGGGGATCCGGGCGCATTTTTTTCTTTCAAACAACCCTCCAGAAAAACCTCCGCCTCCCTTCGGGTGCGCCCCGGGGGGGCACAGGGGGACCCTGTGACATTTTATGGGCTGAGAGATCTCTCTGATAAGCTCGGAGCGCTCGCATCTATAGAGCTGTACCGAAAGAGGTATTTCTTTGTTTGTTTGTTTAGTCGCTGGAAATAAAATATTTGAAATAGTTGCGTTACAACCTTGCTGGACCATTTGTCTTATGCTGCACTTTTTACGCACACAAGACACAATGTTAGTATTAATCTTACATTATTTACTGCTTAGTGTATTATTTTTCATTGACTCTTCGATTAAATTTAAAAAAGAAACGAAAAAAACTTACTTTCTAAGTTAATGGGAAAGCGTGCTCTGTGTGTGTGCCAGAGGGTAAATGGAGTAGAGGTCAGTGACAAGCTACTGGCTTGACAAAGCATGCCAAAAATACTATGGCAGGCTTCTTTCCAGGTGAGAAAAAAAATCCTTCTGAGTCTGCTGCACTTTGTAGCTGAAACGAGTAATTTGATGGATTCAGTCAGCAATACTGGGGAAGTTTATCCTATTTTGGTTGGGGTCAGAATGCTTTAAAGGTAGAAATAGGAAATCAGATATCACTTCTGCACACAGTGAAGGGTTTAATATTGATAATGAAGACATTGGCTTGGAAATCTTGAACTCTTGGTGCATTGTTGGGATGACACACGATCTGTGTGGCTAACCTGTGTGACAGTGAAAGTTAGATTCTCTTATTTTCTTGAAGCTTAAGTAAAAATTGCTATTTCCTTTCTCCTCCCTGTTATTTTATAGATTTGATAAGAATCACTGGTGTGTTATCTCAGCAGTGCTCTGCAGATGCTGCCCAGCAGTGCATGGAGTTATCTTTGCATCTTGTGTTCAAGTCCATACATAACAAAACATGCTTATTGTATGCGCTGGTTTTGGTTTGTTGTTAATAAATGTCCTGGATACGCCCATGCTGATCATCTTGTCTGGTGCTCCTGCATACTTTATAAATGAAGCCAGTGCATCAGATAGTATTTCGTGCTCTCCCTGAGAGAGCCATTAATCAAGGAAGGCCCCTTGTGTGGCTGTGCAGTGTGACGGGTGCGGGGCAGGGTGTTGGCAGGAGCCGAGGGCAATGGGGCCAGGCCTCGTGCTGGCAGGGCTGTGTTTTATGTGCGGATGTGAGTTTGCCTGCTGGTCTGGAGCAGGCTGATAAGATGCTCTTCTTTTCACAGTGCACTCCTTAGATTCAAAGAGCTAAAAGGGTCGACTGAATCAGAAAAACAAACAGACCCTTTTTCCCCAATCGGCAGAGAAAGAAATGAATGCAGGGGTATTATGTGGGCTTAAGACCTTGGGTACCAAAGGTTTCTTTTGTTAGTGTGTAGCTATTCTCTGCTCAAACACTTCCTACATAAGGAGCCAGGGTCTGTGCTTTTCTCCAGTTAAGTCCATGGAAAACTCCTATTAACTTCATTCATGTAGAGTAACGTTGATTAGGGGATTGGCTTTCTGATCTCCCTTTTACTCAGACTTCACCTGCAGGGCTGAGCTGATGTCAAACAGTGCTGAAGAGCACTGCAAGCCTAATTTTTCAACCCTTGATAATTAAGAAAAGTTGAGATTATGTCTCTGCATGCTCTGTGTAACCCATATTCAGAAAATTACATTGTAGTTGAGCTTTAGCCTGAGACAGTAGGTACTGTTAGTGTAGGAAAAGTTGTCAACGAATGTCTCTAAAAGGAGTAACTGAATTTCCTATGCTAACAAGGTTTAGTATGTGAAGTTGAAACTATTTTAAGTAACTTTAAAGAGAAATTAAATTATTTTGAGCAGCTTGTATGTCTCTGTTGGTGTTTTAATACATATCAGAATAATAAAAGAACACTTCATGTTTAAGTACTATCCTGTTTCATTTTTAAGAATCTATAGCAGATTGAGTTGAAAAAAATGAGTGATTAAAGGATAAAAGGCAAGATGACAATAACTTGATTTATTTTTAAGGCATTGTAATATAATGTGGATTTCTGCCTTAATTTAAAACATTGACAAAGTGCCGTATAGATAGAGTAGGTTCAGATCTTTACCCATATTCTCTTTTTGTTTTCTCAAATAACTATGTTTTGTTTATAAACAAATCTGTGTATATGATACTGTGTTTGTTACCTGTTGTATCTACACTGTGCAACTCAGGCACATGTAGGAGTGAATCAACATTCTCAATTTCAGGTCATGTTTGATTGGCTGGATCATCTTCTCTCTTCTAGACTACTTGCAAGAATACTAAAATGTGGTTTCTGCTCAAAAGGATTTCCTGCATTATGAGCATAATAAAACTACTAAAAATACTGTTAAAGGCATATTAAAAATAGTCTTACTAGGCTTAAAATTGAGACATTGCTTAAATGGGTGACAGCTCATCTGAGAATTAATTTGAAATGCAGATATAGGTCTTGTTAAAGAATGAAAGCCACACAATATCTGCAGTAATAACGTATCACAACACTCATAGCCATACATCCTGTCTGAAAAAGGTAGTTGTAAGCTAATATTTTTGCTATCAAGGTTACTTGAGCTATTGCAAAGAATGCACGTGTGTGCATCCGTAGTGAAAAGGAAACAAAATTACATACAATATGCTACTTAATGCAGGCTTTTTTAGCTCTTGGTTTCTCGAGAACAAGATTATTCTCTGTCCCTCCTCCCATTTTTGTCATTCTCATGTAAATCGGGAGGCGCTCCTCTGAAGTAAATATTTCTACACTCTGTAAAATTATCATAAATGGAAAATTAGGCTTTCTCCTGCCATCTGCTCCTTGAATCTACAGAGCTGGTCCAGCTATTTGATTAGGGATTTTAAATCGCTTTGTGCAGGGAGGTTCCTCTGATCTCAGGTTTCTTGAAGAGGAAGCCAGAAGCAGCTCTGGAGGCCTGGGAAGGAGGCGAGTGCACAGCCTGGGTGCTCAGCCCAGTGTCTGTGCCTTTTAACAGCTTTGCCCAGTAACAGCGGTTCTTGTTACGTTTTGATGAGTGTAATGTTTATCTTGCCAGCATAAGGAGATTTACATAGTTTTCTGCTTTCGGGGAGATTAACTGGGTGTAGCTGCACGTGAGGAATTTAGCACTGATTTGATGTTTGGGCTGTGTATGGAGGGACAGACAAAGCTTTTGACCAGTCTTTTCAATGTAGCTCTGTTAATATCAAGTATTGTGTTGCAGGTTGGGTTTTCTAAAAGTTGAAGGTTAAGGTGGTTTTCTAACAACAGTTAAATGGAGAAAGCTTTTGCCAGTCTCGGGCTAAAAGTGTAGATTAGCCTTTCACTCTATCTGTAGGTTTAACCTATGAAGAAGCTACACCTGTAATCCTGCTTTACGATTTCCCAGTTGGCGCTGTGTGTGGTGTCTGTGTGTGTGAGAAGAAACCTCATTAAACTTGCAAGACCTGGGCATGGTCATAACTCAAAACATGCAGCTCCATGGAGCAGTCTGTGCCCAGGGGGATTGGACATGACCCCTCTTGTGAGTATGGATGGTGCTGCGGCAGGAGGGAGGCTGATGTCCCTAAGACTGAGCAGATGTCTGTGGTTACAGATGGGATTAGTTTCTTTTTGTTTCTCTTAGAGCTATAAGAATTGTAATTTTGTATCACTGGCTTGAGGTGACAACACTCAACTCCCTTTACACTGTATACAATGTTAAATGGTCTACACGGGTTTCACAAAACTGAACTCAATTAAGTACCAGCTACTTTAATTTTTTAAGTGCATCTGTAAGGTTGGTTGTGAAGTTCTTTATTCTCAAGAGAGCAAAACTGCTCAGTCAGTGGGTTTCTATACTTGTACCAAAACGTGAATGAAAGAAATAAAAGGAAACACCTTATCTTGTTCAGGCATGATGTTACAGTTTATGAAAAGTGATATAATTGTCTTATCTGTATTTGGCAATTTGAAATTTTTGTTTAGTATTTCTAACTGGGTGAACAATATATTTTTGTCTCTTTGGAAATGTTATTGTTTAAAGTATGTGTCTTTGCCATTTAGTTTCACATGGAAGGGAAGATAGAAGTCTGTGTCTTGAACATCTGCTGTTTTGTTTTGGGTTCATTTTTTTCCCCTGAAACTTCCAACTGTTAAAAAAATTGCTTGAGTTAACACATTTCAGAAGAGTTAGATCCTTTAAACTGTAACTGCTGGCAGGGAGGAGAGGGGAAGGAAGGAAGGGAGTGGAAAATCCTTTCCTGAGAGCTTGAGATGGCTCCTAAAACATCTGCACAGTGCTGCAACCAAGTAAATAAAAATAATGATCATTTGACATTATAACTGTTTTGGCCTGCATTTTTTCACCCTTTTAAATTTGTGGTTGAAATTGACCTTTACTTGTTGCACGAGATGGTGTATAACAAAAGAAGTTAATGGAGACTGGGAACCTCTTGTGGATTTCCCTCATGGATCTGTTTCCAAATTCTTATGGATGTTTTTCTCCTTTTCTATAGCCAGTTGTTTTAAAACAGGAACAGTGTGAAGGCTTATAAATCTGTAATCCTAATGAAGAGGTGCATGGAGATGTTTTGATCTTGGAAGAAGTGTTGGTCAGAAGTATTCTAGAAAGCCAAGAGAAGCACATTTGAAAGTTCTCAAGCCTTGTTGAAGTAATTGTGAGTTATTTTGCATATGTTTCAGAATTGCAGTGTACTGTGGTAATTAAAACAGCTCTGCAGAAGTCACTGTATTTGCAGCTTCCTGATGCAACAGGAAAGGGAAGGGAAGAGTTAGAAATAGAGGAGAAATGAGGAGGGGAACCATGGATTAGATAAGTGCAAGCTCCTAACCCAGCAACTTAGGAAACATACACACAACAAAAAAATAATGTGCTTTAAGGGCTGGTTACTGTGATTAGCACAGCTTTAGCTGTTTCCCTCAAGAGACTGCTGTTAAGGCAGTGTAACTGCAGCTGTGTATTGACTCACAGAGTTTTAAACTGCAGTTGAAGTAATTGAATGCTGGTGAGAGATTGCTTTAAACAAATTCAAGATTACCTAGGTTTGTAGCAGTTTGAGTTAGTTTATTTCTAGGAATTAAAATTTAGTAACTTGTATTACTGTTTATGTAAACTGATTTTTAACAGTAAAATTCTATACCAATTTTAAGATTTAACCTGTGCACTAAGATGTGTTGGCTTAAAAATATCTAGCAAGAATTTTGGAGTCTTACAAGCTCTTCAAAACAAAAATAGACTTGCAACATTTCAAGAATGTCTTTTTTTGAATTCATGATGTCATGTAAGGATATAGCAGCTCTAGGGTCTGTTGCAAAGTAATAGCTGACAACTACAGAAATGTATTAATATATAATAATATTATTTATAATAATACCTTTTTTTTTCTTCATATGTCCCCATAAAAGCCGTGTTGTACGCTGAACTACAATTGTTTAGGAAATCACTGGTGTGTGTCTTATTTGTTTAAAGTATTCTGCTCTAGAAACATGATGTGTCAAACAGATGGGTATTTAGAATTTAATTATTTGATAGAATTGTAGAGCTTTGTGAGATTGCAGTGGAAACAGTCAGCACATTGTTCTAGGGAGCCTCATTTGGGCTTCATTTTCCTTTGTTGAAGAACAGCAGAAACACCAGGGCAAGGTAAGCATCAGACTTAGTCTAGCTTGATGCTTACCTGCTTGTGAAATGAAATGCTTCTTTACTGCAACTAAATATATGTAACTTTATTTCACCATTGATTCTGTTTCTTTACAGTGTCTCTTATTGGCCATGGCACTTTCACACCTTATTGTGTGGGGTTTTTTCTACTTAGCTGAGGAGAGGATTTATTTCTTTTCTTCTATTTTCTGTCCTTTTATATCAGAATCTCCTCTACCATATGGTGCTTTGTTCAATAAAGTGGAAACATGAGTCCTTTGGTTAACTACAGCTCATATTCTGTCATTTGGGTGCTACAGCATAACAATGTTAGAATTCAGTCCTTTAGGATATTTGAGGTATGTGTATGGCCCTTCCATTTTTACCGTGCTTGAGGACTGAAATCAAAGGATTCAGGTGTGAGTTTGGATGAGCATTACAAGGGAGCTTTTCTCAGGATTGTTTCTCACTGCAGGACACTTTTCATGCCTGTGGTCTTACCAGCTCCCAGGAAGGCTGCTGCAACTTGGTGAAGGATTATCCAGTTATCTTTGAAAATCTGAAGCAGTGTTCATAGATTCTTGGCTACTCTGAGGTGATTTGCAGTCCTGCTTTAAGGTTTTCTTGGCCCACAGAAACTTTATCAGGTTGTGCTTGTGCCACTGCAACAATCCAAAATGACTCCAAACACCAGGCAAGCAAGGTAAAATCAAATGCAGATCCTTGTTAACAAGTCCACAAATAAAAATACAGAATTCCTAAAACAGAGAAATGAAAAAACCTCAAACAAAATACGGTACAGGAGCTGGAAGTTTCCTTTACCTTATATGCAGGCATGTGGCACACAACCTCCAGTCTTCTCAGGGAGACTGGTTATTGTCCAGTGCTGTCACCTCAAGCTGTGTTTGGAGAAAGGACTCTGATTTAAGGCTCTATTTCTCTGTATTTTATTTGTACTTAACCCACTTGAAGGGTAAGGGGTAGATACTGCTTTTTATTTCGTAAGTCAGTGATGCCTCTTTCACCAGACCGTAGGTTGTTTTTGCCTGCTTTGGAAGCAGTGATGTCTCTTGGGCATCCCCAGGTGCAATGCTCCCTGCCCAGGCTTTGGAGTGCTTTTCAGCTGAGCAGTAAAGAGATGGTTGGTGTGTTGTAAAGGAGATCCCATGCATGAAATCATGAGGGAACGTCAAGTCTTGTGGTGTTTTTCTATCTCTTCTGCCTATGTGTACAATTTGCTAATAATGCTTTAAACAGTTGTGCAGCAGATATTTTGGTGGGCTACTATGGGTGGGGGGAGACCCTGTCACTCCAGCTGCTGACTGGCAGGTGTGTGTCACCTTTGAGCACGGCCTGGTGACCCATTTGGAACTTTGTATTGCCACCTTGTGTGTGTGTGTTGTTCTGGCTTAGCTTAGCTAATAGCTTAGCCAAGGTTTTAAATAACCCATTACAACATGAAACTCTTTGAAGTATGTAGTTTAGAAGTAACATACAATACAAGTCTGTGTTAACTCAGCCCCCTGTGGCTGTGCTGGGGGAGAGGAGGGACATGGCTGGTGTGCCATTGCCATGCCCTGGCCAGGTATGTGCCTCCTGTGAGCCCAGAAAGTAGCAGCCACAGGGATTAACATGGGCTTTGGCAGAGCTGGCACACACAGTTCCATGGATTTCTGTCTGGTGTGAAAACAACCACCAGCAGACAAGATCCTTTGAAGTGTTTAGTGGTCTGTCTTCCAGATGAGTTCAAGAAGAGTTCTAAAATTGTGGGTCTGAATTTTAAGACTCTTGCTTATGCCAGTGCATATTTACATAGCCGGTGGTGCCACTGCATGGGGTGAGACTGCTGACATCAAAAAGTGCTTATTGAGACTGAGAACCAGAAGACTTTGAATTTCCCCAATGAGAAACCCAAGCTGAGTAGTTGGTATATCATGGGGTTAGTGTTAAATTCACATTCAGAAGAATCAAATAGTATTTAAATTGCTTTAATGTTATTCAGCTCAATGTATTTGGCTTGCATGATCCTCATTATGATAGTATTTGTGCTTATTTAAAAGTACTTCTGTGTAATTTGGAAAAAACATTTGAGATGGGTATTAAATCTGATTGCTTAGCTACTAACCTTTGGAACAGGGACATTTTTTTGGGTTTTATTTAGTTAGCATTCCAGGAGATATATCTCTGAATGCTACTTGTGAGAAACACTTACCAAAACTGGGGGTTAAGAAAAGTATTTCACTTAAACAAAAATATAAATGATAACATTTCTTTATTGTCTTAGGGTAACAACGCCTCCAATGCACACATATACATGTAAATATTCCAGAATTAGGAACATTTTTTGAGATAGAGAACCAGTTATATCCTGCAGTACTGAAGTGCTATAGAATACATTTGAAATCTTCAGTCATTTTAATGGTGAAGAATACTAAGATGTAATTCAGTATATAGAATTTCAGCTGGTTAAAGGTGCTAGTGACACCTAGGGCACACTGTGGCACAGTAGAAGAATGCAGGAGTTTTTTTAGTGTTTGTGAAGAGCTCTAAGAGCTGCCTCTATTCCCAGTTACAATATTCTAGAGTGCTGTGGAGGCTAATGAAAGATGGAAATGGTTAAGGAAGTAATTGTTTCAGCATTAGGTTGATGTTTTAATTGCTGTAGTGACAAAATCATGTTAGATTTTGTCAGATTGCCAGCAAACATACTGTTCTTAGATCTGTTAAGTGTGGAGTGTCATGGTCTCAGAAGTCACTAGGGGCTGTAGACTGGTGTAGCCATTATAAAAGGCACTCTGGCTTTTCATGTAACCATTCTTTATGTATTCTGGTAAGTTGTTGGGAATTCCCTGCTCTGAAGCTCCTGCCAATTTGGTGCTGTCTGGCTTAATGTTTTTGTTACAACTTTATTAATGTTTTAGGATTATTAATGTATGGTTTTGTATTTTAGTATATTAGATGATGTAAAGAAACATCTAGCCTATCTGTGTGTTTTATCCTTCTATCAAAAGACATTATTTTGGTAAGATGCTTCCCTGTTGACCCTCTTTCAAAATGTCTGAATCCATCTCCACCATTTTCATCTCCTGAAATGTGCTGTATTGTGTCATTGTCCTGGGTAATAATGGGAAGTCCCAGGTCAGCCACACCCATGTAATTCATAAGGATTAAGATGGTGACCTGAAGTTCAAAATGCTCCTGTCACTGACATTTTGGATGATCTTAACTAAATTGTTAAGGTTTGACTCTTCAAAACGTACTTGCTAATATTAGTTTCCTACCTCTCAGATTTTACACAGAAATATACTAACACCTGCAAGAGGTTCAAATACTACAGCAATTAGTACTAAATATCTTGAAAAAATTTATTTATATACACATGCACACATACCTACATAGATGCCTATGTTTGTCTGTCCCCTGAAGCTCAGGATAGAGCAGATTATTTGGAATGACAGAACTGTGTTCAAATTCTGCCAGTCACATATTGTGTAAGTAGTTTCTTTATGGTCTACAAGAACATTCTTCTAAATGCTATTATTGCTAGATTAATATTATTCCAGATTAATAGCAATGGCAAAGTTCATTCTGGCAAGAAACTGGACTATTGAAACTATGTAGAACTCTAGTATTCAAAAAGAGTAAAGGTTGGTTTACTGTTAGCAATAGGTAAGTTTATTTCTAAGCTGATGTTTGTTGGGCAGAAAGGCAGTCAACCATGAAAATATTACTGGCAACAGGAATAACTCCCTGAAGTTCAGTGGCTAAGACTTTACAGAAATTTAATCTAGTTTTCTTTAGTGGTTTTATGGCCTTATCTTTGCTATGAAATTAACTTCCTTAGGGTTTAGGGGATGTTTCCCCTTTATCTTTTTTCCCTTTTATTTATATATATTTTTAAACTGAGAAGTTCTTATTCCAGTATTCTGTTGTCCCATTTAAATTTTGAAATCCAATTAAATTGCATAAATTCGAAATGCAAATATTTGGTTTTGAAATTCAGTACACAGTCATTCAATTTATGGTGACTTCTGTAGTGAACCAGTGCTAGTGTACAAGATTATTAGTGTTAAACATCCAACTGTTGTGCAGATGGATAAACTGCAAAGGTAGAATTACTGCTAAGAAAAGTGCAGCTGAATGTACTATTGAAAATGTGATTCCTTGAAACTGTCCACAGTGTAAGACAAACCTGAAAACAGTTGCTAAGCACTGGGGTTGTGCAGTAAGCAGAAGCAAGTGATTAATTTATCTTAAAAAGTTAGCCATTGGCTGTGCAGATTCCCTTTCACTGCAGTGTTTTAAAGTTAATTAGCAATTCCAGATGTACTTATTAGAAGCATTTTCCTTCATCTATAACTTTCTGGTGCATTCAGAGGTATATGATTCCTCAGCTGAATTCTTGTACCAAGAGTAGGAACATGACTCTTAAAATTGTGGGTGGGTTGGGCTCTGTGCCTAAATGAACCTGTTTATTCCTGACTGGTGTTTGCCACCTATCCATACATAGCACCAGACATGGCTCAAGCCACGTGTCCCTTCACCCCCCAGAGGTGGAGGCTGTCTCCCAGAGGTGCTGCAGCTGTTGTGCCAGCTGTGCTGATGTGTGACCTGCTGGCTGTAGGAGCTTCTGGACACTTTGGTGGCCGCTGTGGGCACTCCTTGGATCATCTCTGCTTGTAGCTGTAGCTGCTCACTTGTCTGAGTCAGACTGTTACTTGCACTGCCACGACCAGTTCTGCCTGGCAGTTGAATTTCTCATGTATTATTTATGTTGTATTAGTAGTACATCTGGAAGCTTTCCTATGTGTTATCTAATTCTTGTGTTTTTTCATTTCAGAATTGACAATGATTCATTGTGCAGTCAGACATTCCCCCAGCAGCTATTTGGATGCTCCAAGGAATGGCATCCTGCATTTGCTTAGCATACAGCTGCTAAATTTTTGTAACTGATCTTCACAACTAAGTTTCAGGGTGTAAAAGGGATTGTTCATTATTATACAATGTGAAGTCATGAACATCTTCGTTTTAGAATGCCTTGTATTTTAACTGAGTTAAAAAGTAGCTGCATGAGTTAGAACAGTAGTTTGCAAAAGAAAAAAAGGTTTTGTCTCCCGGTTCAAATCAAGAGTGAAATTTTAAATTAGAAGACAATATACAAGAAAAATTGATGAGGGCTGTGGAAGTGACGTAGCACAACTGTTCTGTTTGTGTGATTCAATATAAATTACCGCTATCAAGAAGAACAGGAAATGATAAATAAAGTAGTAACATGAGGTTTTTTTGAATTGCATGCACAAGGATTTTGGACAAGATTGTAATTTGTAAAAAGTCAGCAGTCAGAAAGTATTGGATCTAATAAGTGATAAGCAGCTACCAAAATATCATCCTGTAAAGAAGGAAGAAAGATTGTCTTGGGTTTGTTTCAGATAAGGCTGTAAGGAAAATCTGACCCTAAGGCCAGAGCAGCATTGCTGCATGTGGTATGTACACAGGATTTCACTTAGTTTTAGCAGACAGGTTTGTGCATGCTGCTTGTCGCCTTACTTGTGAGACAGCCAGAGGTACCACATGTGTTTGCTGCAATTGTCTTAGTTTGTGTATGAAAAACCAGCTTTGGTTTAGTTCTGGATTGTTTGACAGACTAATGCTGTTTTGTTACCACTTTCATGAGTCAGCACCATCAGTAAATGAAGCAGTCTGAACTTTCTTTTTCTTTTTTTTCCTTTTTTTTTTTTTAATTCTTCTTGTTCTTTTGGTGAACAAGGAGGAGACATCAGCAGGAAGAGTAAGCAGCCATAGGGGCAAGGATGCTGCTTTTTGGAGTAATGCCAGCCTAAGTATTCCTTGAACTGCCATCTTGGTCTGTGGCTCTACTATTGCCTCTGTTGCACTTGGATCTTTTCAGCCAAACTGAGGGAAAGGTTAACTTGCAAACTGAGCTTCCAGCAGGATCAGCAAAGCCATCTTTGTTCTTTATTTGGTACTGCACCAAAGCCATTTTATGAGAGCAGCAGATCTAACCACGTGTCTTAAAGCTTTTTGACATCCCTATACTGCTCTTTTCCTTTTCACCTTTTGTACATCCCAGATATCTCAGAAAGTGCTGTGTCTACTCAACAGCTTTATCAGGAGTTGAATTTCCATGTAAACACACACAATCAGTAATGTTTGAAATACTTCAGCTTTCCATGCTGTTCTTAGTTGACCTGGTGCTATGTTCAAGCCATCAAAGGTCAGTGCAGGCAAATCATTCCTAATGAGCAGCTAGACATCTATCGAGGAGCTCCACCAGAAGTTACCTGCCCTTGGAAATCTTGCTCTTGTTTTTGTGGATGAATCTTCAGTTTTAGTTAAAGGCCTACCTTTACAACTTTGAGAATTTCATCCTACTGAAGGAATACCATTTTCCTTATTTGTAAGGAGAAGCAGACTGCAATCTATAAAAGTCGGCTAATGTGCTGGATTTTGCTATGCTGATTTTAGCAAACTCCTTGCTACGTTTCATCAAGTCCCCAGATTTGTTGTGTTCACAGTATTGTAGTGAAGTGCCTTCTCATCTGTGCGCCCTTGATCACTTGCATTTAGGAAAATATTTACAGTTTTCATAACTTTGCATAAGGAGGATTAGATTTACTAATTGATTAGATTCTCTTACTACTGCTACTACTTTTAATTTAAATGTGTCATGCTCTTATTTGCTGGGGCTTAAAATTCAAGAGAGTTCACCCACAGATTGTCTTAAATGAATGTTCAGCAGCTGTATGCTTTAACCAACCTGAAATCTAGACCACGGATGTAGACATGCTGCCCAAACTGGCTTTCATTAAATAACAGAATGGATTTGCTGGAAATAGCCTGGATCTGTTGAGACTGATGCTGAGCAAATGCTAACAAGCCCTGCTGGATCCAAGTTGAATGGAATTAAATAGTTTTTGTACTATACTAAGCATTGTGTTCTCGAGTATCCTAGTCCCAGTTCCCTGAAATGATGCTGAAAAAGTGATCACTCCATTAAGCCTTCTGGTAATGAAGCAAGTGATTTTTGTATTACTGTAACATCTAAAATTCTCCTTAAAGAAATGAAACAATGCTCCTTTTTCACTCTTGTGCATTAAAATTATCTATTGAGAGAGAGAAAAATGTGTTGGAGGGCATAGCCACTGAGTACTGGGTGAGAAAAGAGATGTACTGATGGCAAATGTGAGCAGAAAATGCTTCCCTCTAACTTCTAGGAAGATAAACCAAGCTAAAACGGTCCTAACCAAGCAGACTGGGATTTTTGAGATATCTAAAGACAAAAATTATTACTTTCTTGTCTTTTCCAGAATAAAATTGTCCAAGTGTCAACATTTTCTTGATATTTATAGCAGATGGTTTCAAGATAGCAGCTTATAAAGGCTTGTGGAAGAAAGAAAAATTAGGTGATAGTGTCTTGATCCATGGTGTTCGAACAGCCAGTAATTTAATTCAAGATTTGACTATATGGGGTGCACAGATCTAAAATAATGTACATAGAACTGCTTTATGTGTGTATACTTGAACACACACACACTTTCAAGGGCAAAGGGCTAACAAATGAGAGAAACCATGTATTTTTTACTGTTTGTCAAGCTACATTTTCTGCTGCTAGAGTTTTCTGATCAACTGGGAACGTCTTGAGTTGGCTGTACCATCTTAGCAGCACTTTCTGTAGTAATAGCAGCTGCAGAAAAGGTGGTGTTAGGTGTCTGTCTGAACCATTCACTGGCTGGATGAGCTGTTCTTGTTTCCATCTTCCCCAAGAGTTAAACAGCTGCTTTTGTCATGCTAAACTGATGGCAGTTTGTCCTGTGGTGCCCGTTCATGGGTGTAAATCTGTGTGCTACTAGAAGAAAGTTGTACAAATTGTTCTGGGCATGACAGACCACTCCTTTTTTCCTGAACAGCACAGGGTATCCTGTGTGTGACTGTATTACATCATACATCTGGAGAAAATGGACTTTTAATGTCAGCTATGCTGGATATGCTGTAGTGAACATTTGGCCAAAAAGGTTGGATGTGGTGGGCTTTAATATGGCTCTCTAATGGTGCAGGATCATCTCTAAGAAATGTCAAAAGTAGCATGGTGTCAACTGCCCCAGAAATTTGGGAACAGTTGTCCTCGGTGCTGCCTGCACACAGCTTTTTCTCAGCTCTTACTTTAAATGACTTTTGCTGGGTATAAGGCAAAATCAGAGCAGTGCAGTGTTCATTGCCTTCCATGAGAGCACAAATTAGACCTTGTCTGTCTTGGAGGTGTCATTGTGCGTGTAACTGCACTGATACAGTTGAACTAATGAAAATCTGCTGCTGTGTCACACCCTCGCTGCAGGCACCGCAGCCAGGTGCCTGCAGCGAGGCCACACTCCCTCCCAAATGGGAAGTGATGCAGCAGGAAAATGTTTTAGAAGCAATGAAGTTAAACTCCAGTTCTTTTCTCATGAGATTTGAGCTTCTACGTTTTATTCTAGGAAACCACGTCAAGTGTTGAGAGTTCTTTAGAAGACTTTGGGAATGTCATTTGCAGTCTCATACATGCTACACACAGTCTCATTACACTCCAAAGAAAATTGGTGTATGTGTTGTAGCATGCAGACCAAGCAGAATTTGCTCCTTGGTGCTCTGTAGAAAAGCCCTATGTAGAGAAATTTTGCCAGTATTATACACTGCTGTCTTCTGGTCTGTCAGTTCTGTGCAATGTTGAAATTTATAAAACTTCTGGACAGATTTTCAGCTTGTGCAAATGAATGCAGACTCACTGGTTGAGAGTGGAACTAGGCCGATACGTGAAAGTGCAGAAAACTGAAAACTCCTTACATAATGAGTCTGATGGTTTGAAAACTTTCTACGGGTCTTGCTTGTGTTTTAAAACTGTATTGATAATTTTGTATTACCTGGCTGCTTCTGTACAGTTTGGTGGCTTTGCCATGGAGGAGAACATTTATGGAGAACTCACATTTATGGAGGTGTGGTCACTCTCCCATAGCAAATTATAAATTCAGTGTGAGACTATATATCACAAATATAAAATACATATATATAATCTGTGTGTATACATACATCACTTGCAGCAACATAGTCTCATACATGGGCTCTATGAATGTCAAAATGCCATGACAAATTAGCACAAATTCCTAGCTGAAATTTGGTGGATAGTCACTTCAACCTTTGTTGAAATAATTGTAAAAGTATCTTGTGCTTCCCTTTTTCTTGACTGTAAAAGGCAGTGGAGTATGAAAGCCTGATGAGTTTAACACTGTTGGTATTTCTTGAATTTGGTATGTACTTTCCTAGTTATACCTGGGACTTGTTTTAATCATTTACCAGCAATCCTGTGCATGTCCTGTTTTCAGTGTGTTGATTATAATGAGTTGTATCTGCTGCATTTTATCGTGTTGCAGAATATCAAAACCATAAGGACACTTCTTTAAATTTCAGAAGCGAGGAGCAAAAAGATAAATGGAACTTTCAGTCCAGCACAGCTCATGCTGACCTCAGTTCTATGGCAAATACTGTGAAAGACTATGGAAATAATTGCAGTGGAGTAACTAGGAAGGACAGTGATACTCTGAGTATGCTTTCCCATTCTTCAGGTCATGGAAGAGTCATTTGTTCCCACAGAAAGTGATGCAAGATGCTGTTCTCACTGAAATTGGTTCAACTGTAATTTGACATAGGCACATAACAAGCTGCTGAGCTGCTTGGTGTCAAAATTACAGTAACGTTTGTGTTGCATGCAGGCCTGGAGACACTTAGAAAAGGAGAAACATTTGCAAAGGGAGTAAGAAGGATAAAATATCTCCAGTGATCTGTACTTTGAAGCATAAATTGTGCAGCTCGATGAGCCTTTTCATGGAGGCATCCAGATTCACTCTTGATGATGAAGTATTATAAAAGTGGCTTTTTCTACCCTTTTTTTGTCTGATGTGCCACCTTTCCAGCAGCTGGAGATGCTGGCTGTGGTGAAGAGGGTGTGGTCTCTCGGAGAGATGAGAGATTAAGATTTAGGAATGCAGAAAGAAGGGCCAGAGCCAGCTGCCTCATCTGTTCCATCGATGTTGTCAAAGAAAGCAGCAGATATAGACTGGGCTACTTACTAAATTCTTGTGTAATGGCCTTACCAGGAAAAACATACGTTCTCTTCTTTAGAATTGAACAGAGGGATTCTCAGTAACAATGCTGCTGTGACTCTGGGTGCAGTATGTTGCCCATAAGGAATCAGCAATCACAGACAAAGGGATTTTGATAGGAATGACTCCCTCATGCGCGGTCGGGCACAAGTTCTTCAATTTATTTAACTTGAATAAACAGAAAATGACATAGCGGATCCCATGTCAGCCAAAAGAGCCATCTGTGGTCTAACCCTGTGACAAACAGTATAGCAATAATTCCAATGCCACCAACAATGTGGAGTTTGCCAGAAAAGCAGATGCTTCTTTTGACATGCATCTTCAATGCGGTGCCATTCCTATCCCATAATTGCTGTCTGTGGAGGGAGGGTGGATAGGATAGCCAGATGAGCAGAATGGTGACATTGTAGTTTTGGGGGGAAAAGCCAACAGTTTGGAAAATGATAAAAAAGGAAAAAGAAAAATTAATTTTTAAAAGCGGAAAAATTCTCCTGTGTGCATCATGAAATCTGTGACACTTTCTAAGTAAGAGACAATATTTGCATGGATTTGTCAGAAATCTAAAATCTAATACAATATGGAAGAAGAATAAATAATACTTCAGAAACTTCTGTGCAAAGTTTTAAACTTTTTTTAAAAAACATTTCCTTCTCTATTATTTTAAAGAACTAAAGACTGGCCAAACATTCTTAAAATATTTTTTTTCCTTTTTTTTCCCCCCCCTGTACTGTCAGCTTTTGTAACACAGGTATTCAGGCAGTTCTTGAATGAGCCAAGGTGTCTGTATCTATACTCTGCTACTTTTTAGCCAGTAGCAGGATTAACCTCCAAAATACAGTGATGGATGGCATCCGTAATTGTTAAGAGGCAGCATATTTACTGCTTTATGAAATAAAAAATGTAACTACCTACAACCATAAAAAATATGCATTTTAAACATCACAAACAGAAACTCTTGAAAGTGGCATGTTTTTGATCACACTGAATATTTCCATAGCCCTGTTTGTTGGCACTGGAAGTAAAAGTTCACAACAGATAATGACAAAGAAATTGAACAAATAGCAGTAGAGCTGGAGACTAGCATTTTTCTAATGAGAGTCTGTCCTGTGAACTGAAGTAACTGCATTATGTGCAGGAGTCTCACTGCCAGATCTTAGTTTTGTGAGATTTACTTGGAGAAGTGGTTACCTGCTCTCTTGTATTTTCCTACAAGGGAGCAAGAAATTATCCAGGATAAAGCCACGTCTCTCATTTTCCATACATTTGAATCCCACTTCTTCCCATTACACTACAAGTGTAGTCAGAGAATAATACATATTATTTATTTTCAGATCTTAGTGCACTGACATCTGAAGTTTTTAAATGGAGGTAGTGAACAGGAGTTTCCTGTTTAATAAATGTTAAAGCAGAGTCTTATATATGATAAGAAGTGATCACAATGAATCTCTTAATGCTTATGAAAAGCTTATTGAATAATTTTTACTTTAATTCCATGAGTACTGTCCTCTGGGTTGCCATTGAAGTGTTTGTGAACTGTATGTGATTTGCAGACTCTGATGTTACCATCTGTGATTTAGTCTAAACTACTGCATGACCCAGGAGTTTCTAAGTTAATTGCTGTTTCAGGTGAAGCATTTCTCCTACCAAGGTTATCTTGAAAGTTTCCTGTTGTGAAGAACATTGTAAGACTTTATCCCCTGCTATTAACATGTACCAAGAGATGTGTAATACAAGGGAGGAATCTTTTATTATTTGGGTTCAGTGTCATGTATGGGACTTGCTACCTTTCAGGTGCTTGCATAAACCATTAGTATGCAAGTTACACCTCTCTGAAAATGAATGTGTTTTCTTTTAATTGTATTTTGAATCCTCAGACTGGAACAGGAACTCAACATAATCTAGATATTCAGTACTCTGCTTTCTGGATCCTGAGCAAAAGCCTTGACTGGTTTCACTGAAGAAAATAGGCCTGTGTATGTACTAGAATTAAGAAAGAAGTTGACAGTGAATTCTTTAGTGTCTATCACTTGGTAAAGGGCTAACCATAAAAGAATATACACACTTTTTTTTCTGTCTAATAGGTCTTAGTACCATGCTCTTTCTTAGGCTACTTCAGCATCTTGACTTTCTTTTTAGATTCTTTTAATGTGGCCTAGCTGTTGGACTGCTGCAGATGGTTCACATTTCAGGAAGTGAAATCTTTTGCTTTGTATGTGTCTATAATTCTGTCATGGCTAGGGCATGGTACCAAGGTATTGTTTCAGGGGATTGTCCAGGAAATCCAGGTAAAAAACTGAGAGGGAAGACAGACGCTGTGATTCATGATGAGCAGGTGGAAGGGGAAAGGGAGGGTTCATGACATGTGGAAAGGAACAGGATGTAGCCCAGTTCAGCACTCCCCTTGATCTCCTTTGGGATAGCTTTTGTGCTGCAGTGTGGCTAGGTTTGTGTATTTTGTACTTTTTGTCTCTGAAATAGGGGAATCAGTCAGTGGAGCACTGAAAAATCCCTGAGAAAGGTTAAGGTTAGTGGAGTGAGTTTCTGGGAACTCTGAAGCTTTTTAATTACCACTGAGACTCTAGAAGAGCTACCTGAAGGAAGGAGTTTTTTGTGCTCATTGCTTGCTTTATTGTTACCATCTTGCCTGCCAACTCCAAGTTAGAAAGCTTTTTTTTTCCTTGAGTAATAACAATAAAAAATTATCAACACCCTATTCTTGGAGAAAAAAATCTGTTCAGAAGCATCAGTGTGGGTTTTGTCATATACTTCAATGTGGCCATGATTATGCTCACACTTCTTCAAGTGTCTTCATAGAAAGGATATAGATAGATTTTGAACTTTCTTCCATTGCTAGCAGAAAATTGCTATTGCATTAAACTTAAATGTGTAATTTAAATAATACTGGTTCCATTTCCTGTCAATATATGAAAATGTGACATTTTATAACAAGTTGGAATGGTTTACTTCAATATTTTCTGGTTTTAGTAATTGTTGCTTTCTGGTGAGAACAGGTTCAGTCCTGCTATGTTGCTGTAAGATCTGAGGAAAGGAAGCAGAACAGCTCAGTGGGGAATGAGCTTGGGTTGTAATCAGAGGAGTCTAGAGGTGAAATTGTTAGGAGCATCTGAGCCATGACTAGGGCTTTATGCTAGACTTCATCTTGTTTCATTGCTGATAGAGCCACTTTTCATGAAGATATTTTTAAAAGGAAGCTGTGAGAAGTATCTACTAATTTGTGCATTTTTGTGTTTCAAGGAAGGGCTTCTTTAAATGGCTCAGAAAAAAATGCATGAACTGCTTCCCTGGATTTTGCCAGAAATGTGTTTTTTAATGGCAAATTGGTTCAAATTAGTTAAAGTACAATAAAGAAGAAAGAGAATATTAGCAGTGTAAGAACAAATATCAGAGTGAAAACAACTTTTTTATTGTTATCTTCATAGAAGCATGGTAATATCCACCTACAGTTTTGTTTCCTTTTAGTATGGAAAAGACTTATCTGTATTTAGAAAAATAGTTTTCATTGGACTTGGCTGTAACATATAGGCAAGAAAAAAATATAGCCCTATATTTCTGTCTTGCAGAGCTCTTCTTAAAACTTATCTGTTGAGGCAAGGGGGCTTCCCTGTTCAGTGTGATTTGTTTTTTTTCCTTGATTACTTAATTTTCATCCTATATATTGCAGTCCATCATTGCTGTATTCACAACTGAAGTGTTCTGGGCATAGTTCTTTCATGCCAAGGTATGGAACATTTAGAGTGTTTTTTTTGGGAGAAACACAGGGCTGGATCTTCAGGTGTTCCTGGTCTGCCTGTGATATTTTGTAGCAGGCAGAGTCTTTGCCTGATGCCAGCCTCCACCCTCATCTTCCTGCATCTTCCCAGTAGTTGTTTCTGCTCCGTGTGGCTGAACCACTAACACTTGTCATCAGCACCTAAAGAAAGATGGAATAGGCTTGCATCCTGGGTATGCAAATAGCTCTGTCTGATCACAAAACATGATATCTATAGTTTCTGCCTTGTGCAGTACACCAGCCCTTTCTGGAATAGTCCTGTTGACTCTTAACAGTGTCACTGTGAGATCATATTTTTAACCTGTGCAAAGAGAAGTTATGGTCGGTGGTCTAAAGGAGAAAAAGGGGGCAGGTATCAGGGTTTTTCCTGCCTGAGGAGATTTTCAACAGCAGTCTGGAGCTTCTGAGATACTCTTTATACTGGTGTCATGCTGAAAATGTTAGATTTCGTTACTGAATCTTCCTGTGACAAGTGCTTACAGACTAAAGAAGAACAGTTGGAGAAGCTACCCTAAGGCAGGAGATGTAAGTAAAGCAGCAGCAAAGCTTTTGGTTTCTACTGATTGGCTCATGTCCACTGAGAATTGAATTTGCAGAGGTCTCCAGAAATTCAGTTTTGCTTGCTGTATTGTTTCAGACATGATGAGGAAACACATGAAACAGAATAGTGCAGGACACTCAAAATGGCATCTCTGCTGCAGCTGTCACTTTGGTGGCTTAGAATAAGTGATCAAGGTTTAAAGTTTAAAGAAGGGTAATAAAGCAACTGTCTTCATCCATGAACACTCATTTCTGTTAAACACTTGGAGTTCTTTCTGCTAGGGACATGATTTAATTCCGAACTAGGTCCTATTCCTTAAACTGTGGACAGTGTTGCAGTGTCTTGCTTCGCTAGGTATGGCATCTTCTATTCTCCTGAGCCCTTGCTTTCATTGTACATGTAAAGCTCTCTCTAACCTAAAGTGTTAGGTAGATTAATAAATAAACAATTTAACAAAAAATAAATCCAGATTTAATACTTTTTCTCACTTTTGCATACTTCCACAAAAAAAGTATGGTAATTTTTATATCAGTGCTAGTTACTGAAGGTGCTGCTTTCAAAATCAGGGAGGTTAAGCAAAGTCAGGCAGGGTAAGCAGGTGCCTGTAGCTTAGTCACCTGAGCAAAGCTAGGGAAACCCTACTGATGAGATTTTGATACTATGAGATGATCCAAGTAACAATTCTGGCTAAATCTGATAGTTAATGTATGCTGCAATGTATGCTGGAATTTAGAGTAGATGTGTGAAAACTAACTCTGTTGTTAAAAGTCATGGTACTTTTCCCATTAGGAATTTTGGCTGAGTGATTAAACTCATAACAAAATGCTAGCATGTTATATAACTTTATATGTGTGCTGTTTTGCACAAAGTTAGAGGTTTAAATGGATTGCTATTGTAGTGGTCATACTCTGTTTTGGGCAGTCATTGTCCAAGTTATCTTCTACTCGTTGGAATTCTGTAGTCTGAAGGCAGCAGGGATCAGTATCGCTCAGCCACTGGTCAAAGGAATTTCTTGGGGTTATTCCATTTTGGTTTGGTGTCTTTTTGTCTGTTGACAGCAAAAAGATTCTTCTGTTCCCTGGTAGACAAAGTCCTGCTCTGACTCATTTGCAGTCTTTAAGTGTAGAATGGTTTATAAGAAAGACAGGAATGGCTCATATAAGATGAGTATATTTGCCAGCTGGTTTTCAGTACTTGAGATTATTCCCATTTGGGGTTTGTATTGAGAAGAAAACACAGGCAGACAATTCTGCTTGTTTTAAGGCGCTTCATGGGGACTGTTCAGGCACTGAGCTTTTAATTTTCCTAATAAGTACCTGTGGTTTTCCCATTGCTGTGGGGGGCTGGAGGGAAGGTCCCTCAGAGATCAGGCAGGGGTGTTGGGAGCTCCTCGCAGCTGCCTCCAGAATGGGCTGGGGAGATCGTAGAGCAGATGGGCTGATTATTCTGTCACTGGCCTTTTTTGCTTAGACGTTTGTTGAAGATGACAGGAAGGAAACTGCTGTGTAAAACGAATGATCACTAATTACCTTTTGGAGTGAAAACTACAGGAGGAAATGGCAAACCAGAGTGGCAATGGTATTTCTTGTGAACAGGAATATTGTCACAAGAAATAATGGTCTGTTGCTTCCTCCTATCCTTGAGTTCTGTGTTTTAATTTAAAATGCAATGATTATGAAGAAAAAATAATAAATGTATTTTTGTCTATGTTGCAGTATTACAAATTACTGTGACATCCATACAGTAAAAATTTAAGAACAGCTTTTGATATGGATTTTTAGCAAAAACTACCATTCATAAACCAAAACTTTTCAGATTTGATTTCAGGTTTTAGACAGAGCACTCAGTTAAGGTTTGTGAAAGCTGTTTCTAAACAAACAACCCCAAACTTTGGTCAGATCTCCACTGCAGAATGTCCTGCCAGCAAAGCACTGTGTATCAGCCAGGGGTGTGGAAAAAAAGTCATACATCCTCGCTGACATCAATATGTTGGCGAAAGCCCAGGTGTGCATGCAGCTGTGCAGGCAGAAGAGAGCTTTTATCGACTTGGCTGATGTTGTTTGGGGAGGTGACGCAACAGACAAACTCTTCTCCTGGCCTGCGCCGGCAGCGTAGGAGGATCCGCCAGCGCGGTCAGGGCTGCACTGCCAACCAACCCTCTGCAGCAAGAGCAACTGGAAAAAAGGCCCCTTTGAACAACAGAGGAACCTCTAAAATTTAGTTTTTAAAAGTAGTCGTCGACAAGGAACAGAGCGGAAAAAGTGATTCAGATTTTAAAATTAAAGTTTTAATGTAAAAAATGTGGTTTAGTTTTATGGCTTTGAGATGTCACTGTCCCTTTAATGGCTGGCTGTCATTGGGTTGCAGGCTTTGAGAACTGCAGGGCACCCAGCACATGTGTTTTATAAACCTTTAAGGCTTGTAAAGGTATGAGTCTCTCTGGAAGCACTGAAAAACCTTCTGTCTGTAAACTTAAGGAGACAGCTATAGTCCCATTTACATTCCCATCATGCTCGAATGTGACCATTAGCACTAGAACACCTTCATGTTTAAATAGAAGTTTAAATTTCTCAGAATGGAGTGTTTATGTTTTGCAGACAGACAGAATTAGGATTCCTACTCTCTTTCTACACACAGACAAACATTTTCCTCTCCTGCCTTTGGCCAGCTGGTGACAAGATTTTACAAAACTCCAATTCTTCATAACATAGAAAAACAAGATTTTAAGGGGGAAACACTGTAAGAAATAAAAGAAAAACCAACCAAAGATACTGAAAAACTTAATATAGCTCTTAGCCTTCAATTGTAATTATCAGTTTATATGAAGACAGGTATGTGTATGCTGATTTTTCTGGCAGCTGTGCATGCACATTTTGAAACCATGAACAGAGCAGTTTTGCATTCAATCACTGCATCTTGAGAACTTCACTGAAGGCTTTTTGAAGAGAATATCACTGTGCCAGACGAAGTTTATTCTGTTGTGAAAATGTTTTGAAACTAGTTGCTCTGTCATTCTGCATTGCTTGTAACCCTAAAAATAATTGCCTGGCGTTACTGGAAGCAGAGTGGTCTGACAGACTGACTTGTGCTGCTATTGTTAAAATCCGTCAATGTTTCCATTGCAAACTTGGAAAGGAACATTTAATCTTTTTCCCTGGAAGAAATTCTAGATCGGTGCTTCAATTCCAAATATAAATATTTTGGAAAAGATTTGATATTTCTAAAAAATCTTTTATTGTTTTTAATAAAACAATGAAAATATCTAACCCTATGGCAATTAAATATTGATATTCAGTTTTGAAATGCTAAATGGTCAGGAATGTATTTAATTATTTTTTGTCATTTTCATTTCAATTAAATTAGGCAGCAACAATGTTACTGCTTATCAATGTTGATTTTATAGCAAGACTTGCAGTTGGCTGTTCCAGGCCATTATAGCTGCATAATAAACTTTGCAACATGCCAAATTGGAAGATTTCAAAACCGTCCTAGGGAAACACAAAAAAGAAATACATAATTACCATAAAGTATCTGATACTAAGGCATGCCTTTGTACTTTTCTCCCACTCACACTTCCATTCCAATTTCTTGAGGTTATCTCCAAAATAACTTCGCTTTTCTTGTGTGTAGTTTCATGGGTAAATTCTAATCCTTTCCTCTCTGCCTTCACATTCCTGCTCCCTGCCTTGTGACAGCCAAAGCTTTTGCGTAGTGTGAAGCCCACATGTGGTGTACCAGATCAGGGAAGATCATTTTTTGTTCAGTTTGTGGCTGTACAACTGTTAGTACTAATCCAAGGAAGAGCGTGGCACTTGGGTGGGAACAAGTGAGTCTACATTGACATCTCACTTTCTATTTCATTTTATTTTTTCCCCCTCCTGTGCCTTTCCTCTGCATTCACGGGGCAGTTCTTTGTTGTGAGTTTGTGGTGGAAGCTCAGGATTTGCAGGAAAGGGGCCACATGCAGCCACTTTGTCAGTGAAAACCATGTAGTCACAAGATGTTTACAGGCAGCTTCAGTTCTCTAATACATTTTTTTAAAGTATTCCTCTCTTACAACACCATGGATATGTTCATAGTACTTTTTGTACAGTGCCCTGCTATACTTTCCTCAATGCAAATTATTTCTCTACTGCAGATCTCCTCTAGGACGTTTTTATGTTCCATTGTGGTCTGATTTTAAGAGCAATAGTGTTAGATACCTTCAGGGGTAGGTAGAAGTACTTATGTGCTTTTCTGCTTTTGAAGCTTGAATTTTTTACCATTATATAGAGCCTTTTTCTTGACAATTGTGAAGTAATCCACAAATATGGAAACAGACAGCAGTATGAAAGTTCTTCTAAGGCATGCCATTCATTTAAAGTCTGGTCCTTAAGCTATCTGTGCTCCTTCTCTATTTCTAAAAAAATAATAGTAGTATTGTGTGAAGTACTAAAAGCCAGAAGAGAGAGAAAAGAAGCTTCTAATTATTTTTGTATTTTTTTATAGCTTAAGGAAAGAGCATGATCTTTGTGTCCACCACAATTTGATATGTGAAACAGTCATAGTAATATAAGCTTTGTGCCTGCTGGAACCTAGAGGAACAATAGTTCCTATTTCATTTTCAAATCAGATGACACAATGAAGAGTGATAAAATCCTATGAGTAATATTCACTGGAGGTTATATATAATTTGACCCTGTGTCATGCATCAAATGGTGGTTGGAGATATAAGGATGTGCCAGTGAATCCTGTCCCAAATGTGGTGTGAAAGCAGCTGTATTTAAAATCTGTGGGTAATTAGGAGCAGATTGAACATGGTGCTCCAAATGGTAACTAGGCTGCTGTAGACTGAGCTGATGTGCATGCTGTGATTGCTACCTGAACTTTACTCTAACATGCTTTTTCCTTTGCAGCAGTCCATTGTACCAGCCCACCCAATGGCTCCTCCTAGTCCCAGCACCACCAGCAGTAATAACAACAGTAGTAGCAGCAGCAACTCAGGATGGGATCAATTAAGCAAAACTAACCTTTACATCAGAGCATTGCCTCCAAACACCACTGATCAGGACCTGGTAAAACTATGCCAACCGTAAGTACTGTGTCAAAATGTAAATTATAATGTCATACCTTAAAAGCTTATAGTAGGTATCCAAGATGAGTGTTTGGATTATGAGGAAAAAACCCAGATTCATAAACAAACAGCCTTATGCTGTGATATGGTGACAGGTTTCAACTTTGTTGGCAATCAGAAGGAAAAGATTGTTTGATGTTTTGGAGAAGCAAAGAAAGTGGGAATACAGTGATGAACTGAAGCAACCCCACTGCTTTCATAAAAGCTGTGATTACTCATAGTGCTGTTGAAATCACAGATAAAATTAATACTTAAATGTGAAACTTCTTATTGAGAGCCTGCAAAGAGGGTCTCCTGTTCACTACTAAGGTAATCTGTTGATACAAACTCGAGTAATTGTTCTGAATCACTGTAAAATACAATGTGCATTTGAAGGCTTATCCTAGTTTCAGACTAATTTATGGCTGTACTTTACTGCACAATTATTTTTATGATTAGAAATAGCTGATCTATGTAAGAATCCTCTCTAGTGGCTGGAGTTCTGGGTAGACTTGTCTTAGCAGCGGCCTTTTAGGCAGTGTTGTTAACGTAAGATTTTTTTGCTTACAAGAGTTATTTGTTCTGTTTTTTAATTTTTACGTGCCCCTTGCTTTCAAATATGGGTTATGTGACAGAAGACTATGCAGTTGGGTTGTTTATACACTGTTTAAAATCACTTGCCTGAAATGTTTTACTGGATTTTTAACATGTCTTAGTACTTCTGAAATTCACAGTGCACCGTCTGGACTATTTTGAAATCAAAAGTACTCAGCTAAATTTTCAATACTACATGTAAGAAAACATCCAAGTCTGTCTATTTTGGATGAAGAATTATTAAGATTTATGTATAATGCTGCTGTCTGAAATTTCTAAAATAATTTTACGTTCCATTTAGCAGATAAGTAACTAAGAACATACAAAAAATAGAGCACAACACAAATAAGAAAAATAGATAGCAAAACCTCTAAATTTTGGATCCAAACAAGTGAAGTACCTTTGGTTTTGGATACTGAAAAAAATCTGATACCTAATTTATAGAGGAGATTTTCTATTTTTATTTTTAAAAAATTGGACTTTCAGGGTAGTAGTCACATATAAGTCATCTTAGTATTATAATAAAAAACAGCTTGCTCTCAGGTCTTTAAAGAAGAAAAGTTCTATTTGTTCATTTCTCCAACAGCAAATGAAGTCCTTGTGTTTTGCAGAGAAGAGAATAGATAATCAATCTGTGAAAAGACTTGTTGATAAATTAAACATCTTTACAGCTTCCCATGTGACAATGACCTCTCGTAACTTGAATTTTAGTTGCAAATGCATGTTTTACAGAAGTGGATTTTTCCTTCCCGTTTTTGTCTTTTTAACTGATGAAGAAACCTTGGCCTGTGTACTCATGTTAGGACAGAGCTGTGAGGTTATTTTTCACTGGAGCCACCCCAGTAACTACTATTTGTGCAGTGGTTACTATAGCTCCTTAATCTCTTTCTGAAGACATTTTGGTTTGCACAGTCTCAGATGTCATTGATGCATGAACAGCCTAGAAAAAAATATGTTCAATGCTTTGCTGTAACTGGTCCCCTTCCTCTTAAAAAGCCAAAGATTCCAATTTTGTTGTTGCTGTTCAATATATAATTGTAGTTGGAATAGCATGAATCATATAAATAAAGAACAGGCAAGAACTTCAGCCATGAAGTTGCTAAATCAATTCTGATGTGAATTTACAGACTTGGAAGGTCATGGCATTTATTCTTGTGAGATATTTCCCTCCTAAGCATTTTACTTAAGAGGAAAGAAGATTCTGTCTCAAAATTTTCCATTTCTGCTGTGGAAGCAAGTGAGATGTCCAGAAGCTTTAGGTTGGACAACATAATCCCTTAGCAACTAACTGGATGTGGCAATAAGGTAGAAGTGGCAACTCTTTCCCTGTTCACAGGCTCAGTAATCCTCTTTTGTAGACCATGGGAAGTTTCAGATGCAGACCTTTTTCTTCTATTAATTTGCCTAAGCTTCTAAGGTGCAAGAGGGAAGATATTCTTGAAAGTGAACCTGCCATGTTCATTGTTTAAGTTGAGATAAATACAAAATAAATGGAGAATAAAATATTGCACACACAGAAGTCAATGAAGAGACTATTGTTTACTCTAGGTCTCTGAAATATTTTTTTAGCTCTTTCCAAATTCCTAAGATTTTACTGAGAGGCTTTTAGAGTAATTTTAGCTCATTTTCTCCATATAGAGTGGGTCTTGCTAATGTAAGAGGGTGTCCACTGCGGTGCTTGATGCTGAGAATGGATAGAAAGGCTGCTCTGCATATTGTAGAAATGGTCTTCCTACTTGGCAATAAGCAGCTTCTGTTGGATGTACATAAAAAGATTGCTGGCTTGTTTTGTGTCTTTTGACTGGTGTCAGACAAGGCAGAGAAGCACGTGTGGGCTGAGGAAATAATGGTTGGAAAGCATCATTGTCACTGCAAGTACCAGAAACATCCCATCTGCAGAGATTTTTCCTTCTGATCATAATGGACTTGTATCATATATACTCTACTGAAAAGTTCTTTTCAGTGATGGTTATGGTAGAGAAAGATTGCTTTTGACAGAAGCCCTCAGAATACAAGTTTGAATAATCTACAGAATACTTGTGTGTGGGATTGTTGTACTGTGACTTTGATATAGTCAGGATTTGCGTTAGTTCTTGTCATGACAGCAGTGCTAATTTTGGCCATGCTTTTGCTTTGTTTAATTATTTTTGGTGAATCACTAGAAAAACCCCTTCTCAATGATGGAAGTGTTGGGTTTGCTCTCCTGTTGTAGCACAGCTGTGCACTATTTACGAACACAGTGAGCAAACGTTCATCAGCTTTGTGGAAAAGTATTTTCCTGGCAAGAGCACAGTTTGCCAGTATGCATGCCTACAAATCTGTCTCCACCTTCAACGGGCTGGCCCTTTCTGTTTTTCTATTACGTGAAGCTTTTTTCCTCTTTTTCTGGTTGAAAAGAGCACATTATGTTTTTGTTGTGAGGGCTTGGGAGCACAGCTGTTTTTCAGAGCATATTACTGGCTTTTGTGTGGGAAATGAAGCTGCCATGTTTCTATTCATTCAAACTTGAGCCTGCTACTCCAGTTCTGCGCTGAGAAAACAAATTTCTTCATATCAGTTGTGCCAGAGGCAGAAGTGTGCAGAGGACCAAAGCAGGTATTGTTTGTCACAAGGATGTCATAACAGTCAGCCCAGAACCAGAGGAGTGTCAGGGGGACATGATATGAGTCAGTCCTGCCCATAAGAGCTTCCCATCAGGTTTGTGGGAGTAGGCAAAGCAATCAATGCAGTGGCCCACAGATCCTGTCTTTTCTGTGGGAGGCTGGACAGGAGCAATCAGCTGAATAGGACAGGAGCAGAGGACAGGAGCCAGTGAGGTTTGGGAGAGCCTGCAGGAAGCTGCCTGACTGTGCTGTGTGGTTTCTTTTCGCAACCATACAGTGCCATTGCATGGAATCTGCTGCACTGAGCAAGCCTCTGCCATGAAGAGCTGGTTTGACAGGGTTGCTGAAGCAGTGGTTACTTCAGCCATGCCTAATTGCACTCCCTTCTCCTGGTCTGGATAGCAATACTTGATATGCTTTCTTCAGCTCTTCTGTTGGGTTTTGAATATATTACTTAGGCTTTAACTATACTTTCTTATTTGGTGACTCTCAGTAATTTCCTTTAACTTACTGAATATCTGGATCTGAAGATACAAGGTTAAATCCATTCCAGTTATTCACTGAAACTGTTGAGCCTGCTTATCTGATTAGCGACTTATATGTTTGGGTCTTAGCAGATTCAGTCAGGAGTTTGTAACTTGCTTTGACATGTTTTCTAGGTGCTTTCCAGACTCTCACTAAGCACTGTGCTTTGCTGAGGATGACCTTTATGCTGAAGCCACATGGTTCCAAAGCCCTGTACTTTCCACTGTCTTGCTTATGATTTACTTGCTGGCTTGAAGCAGCATTGTGTCTGTGTAATGCTGTTTCTTCAGTGACCTCCTTTTGTGACATGTACATCAATTAAATGAGGATGATGCAGCAGACCCTTCATCCTCCTGACAATCCCCAGTTCCTGGGTGAGATTTCAAGCTTTGAGGCTTAACTCAAGTCTCCTCTGTTCAGTTCAGCATAAATCATCTGGTCAGCCCTCCCTTTGGTATTCTCCCTTCCAGGCTGTTTTCTCACACTGTGCTGCTTGTATCAAGGTGTTTGTAGTCTAAACGATAATTTTGAAATTGCTTTTTCCTCTGGACAGTTCCACTTAGTTGGCCTTCCCCCTTAAGTTATCACTGTAGGGTCATATTGTGGGTTTTTAGTGGGATTACATTCAGGATAGCTGCTGCTTTAAGGTAACAAAATATAGAATTACCACAGCAGGCTATTGTTCTGTGCCAGTATGATCTACACAAAGAAACAGAACCTTGCAGTGGCTTCCTTTGCATATATGCGTTCTGAAATCACTGTCTTGTTGAGAGAGTAATTTTAGGGTTCCTTGCTAGATATTTAGCGTCATGAACACAGGCATAGCTAAAACAACTGGCAGACTAATGGTTCTCTTGAAACACGTGACCCAGATGTGATATACAGCTTTGTTTCGAAAACATACTTAATTATGTACTCCAGTGTTGCCCTATTTTGACGCAAGATCACTTGAAAGTTGTTTAAATTCCCTGTTCTTAGTAAAAGACGTATTTTCATTGTTCAGTGACATCCATTAACATATTAATAGTTCCAAGTTCTTTGCTGTGTAATTCTGACCTCTGCCATGTTGCCATTTCTCATCTCCTTCAAACATACTTAGGACTGAAAAGAGGTGAACTGGAACTCAGACATTTACTGTAGCAGGGAGCTGACACCTCTGTGGTCACTTAGGATCAAGAAACTTGTTAATTTTATTCAGCATACCTTGTTAGGAAAAAAAAGGCTGGACTTTAGAAAATAGTCTGAACATTTCTTGCATTTAACTCCTTGGGAGGGTGGTCTGGGCAGGTCATTGCTGCTTAGAAATACCTATAGCTCATGAACACAACCCCTTTAGATAAATGGTGTGGCTAAGTGAAAGTGGAATGGAAGTTTTCAAAGCTGATTTCTCCAATTCTTTTAAAAGTATTTTCTCTTCATTCCTTTTTCCTTTTTCTCCATTTTCTTGCACTTTTCTTTCATGGTTTGCTGGCTGCAGTGAAGTATTGCATTCATAATTACGTGGAATATGATTTCATGTCATATAATTAAATGTGATACATCAGTGTCTCTAAACTGTTCCCTTTGAGAACAGTATTGATACTGATTATATTGTGTCAGGAGCCTATCTATTGTTCTCACCTTTTTAGGGTAGAAAGAAGCCCTCTGCAAATTTCTTTTTTTCAGAGTTACCTGTGCATTTTTAAAAGCAGTATTATTGCATACATGTCTGAATAAATAACACCAGGTTTACAGAATAATGTTTGGTTCTAGGAGGAGATAGATTCCTTAGTGATTGAGCGGTATGTGATTTGTACTGTTCAGCTCTATTGTGTAATACCAGCATCATATTTTTCCTTTATTCCCTGTTCAAGGACTATGGCATGGTTTGGGGTTTGTATTACCTGCAGTAGATTTTCCTTAGCTGCACTTTTCACTCAGTTTTGCTCTTCAGAGCAAACATGCCCCCAAGGATGGTGAAGATGTTCTCCCTGGATGTATTCATTGATTGTGCTGGTGCTGTTGCCTGTGCAGTGGTGTGGAACACAGTGGAGAAACACCCACAGGAGCCCTGAGACCAGATTTAGTTAATCTCAACTGTGTTCTGCCCAGCTGATGCACCCAGTTTCTCAACCAGTCAAACTGTTAGAGGAGGAGTGGCCTGCCACTGTGGTGTGCAAACCGGCTCTGCTGGCTTCTGTCTGAGCTGGTGATCTTCTGAGAGGTTGCTGTCAAAAATATGTATATCCCGTTTCTACAGCTGAAGAGAAACTGAATTTGTTATTGTATATTCCTTTTGCCAGATGCACCAGAGAGATGTAGACCCGATATGGAGGCTGAAATGCTCCTTTTTGTCAGGGCTTGACTTCCATAACAAGTAGTGAGGCATTTGCTTGGTATGCCATAGAAACTGTGATTGGCCTGGAGATGTGATGTTTGCTTTAAATAGTCATTTTCTTTGTTGTTTAGCACCTGATTTCAGCAGTCATGTAATGAAGTGCCTAGGCTGGCATGATGAGGAGGAAGGCTATCTTCCCTTGTATTTGGACTTTAATTAGCTAGAAATAAAATTCAGGCAGCTTTACATTCATAATCAAAGTCTATACTGAAATTCTCTTTGAGAAATTCCAGGGTGTTTTACAGTAATGCTTTCTTGTACAATGTTATTAGGAACCCATAGATATTTTCAGAGAAATTGTAGTTAAGAGAAAAGTAAAAATGTCCTATGCTCCAGATGCAGATAGTCTCTTGACATGCCTTGAATTTAAAACAAACATAGTTTTAATTTTCTCTTTCAATATTTTTATTATGCAAAGATTGTGGTTTTTCAAAGTCAGTTTTTCATTTAGCCTAACCGAAAAGCAGTTCCCCTCAGCACATTGTTTAAAAAACAAGTAATCCAAATACAGACATGCGAAGGAATTCTGTGTTTGCCCTGTGCTCGCAGATGTGGAGATCCAGTGATTGCACAACTCCCTGTCCCCTGGGAGATGAGAGTTCTTTTGCAGTGTGGGGCCAGAGGAATGGTGATCCCATGGAATTTCCTTGAGGAAGTGGGGGCGAGGGAGAAGAGAGTGGAAGGAATGTTTCAGCTGCAGCTGCTTGTAAAAGAAGCACTAGGAAAACAGATTTGGTAAAAGTTACCACCATTGAAGGTCTCTTCTTGGAAAACAAAAAGCTGATTTGGTAGCACAGGGCCGGGTATTTGTTGTACAAGGATGGAACCGCAGAGCTGCAGGAGAGAAATATCCAGTGGCAGCTGTTGGGATGCCTTTGATCAGGGTCCCAGTCCTCAGCTCCCCAACGGCAGGGACCTGACACAGATGGGAAGTGATAGTAGCAGTTATTCTTTGGAATAACCAGTAATTCAAGAACATTTTGAAGGGATAGTTTAATTCCAGTGGACTGTTAAAAATGTTAACAAGTACTAATCAGGCTTTTTAGTGGGTTCCATGATGCCAAATACTGCCCCCTTCTGTCAGAGACCTCTTAGGCAGGCGTCTCAGTCAGAAACCAGTCCAGAACTGACTCAACTTAGGGCCCAAGTTGGTTTTGGCCTCAGCATGTTTACATCAAGCTTGTCCTTTTCTTCAGGAAACCATTCAGCATTGAAACCTGAATCAGTATTTGCAAGCAGGTTCTTATATCCAGTGTCCAATATCTTGTGTGGTTCCACATAACTTGTAGATATCTTGTGAAGTCTTGTCTTTGTTTGCTAAAGGTTCATTCTGCATAGCTTTGATTTCTGTAATGCTAACTTCTTGAAATTAAAAAATGAGCTATCTGATGTTGACATAAGGCCACTCATTTTTTCGATAACCTTTTAGCCTTTTTTAAAACCACATTATTGCCAAGATACATTTAGGGTTGACAAACAACACTTTGCAACCCACATAATAAATATTCATATTTAACCTGTAGAATAAAAGCAGCAGCACATATAGATAAACTAGTTTAATTTAATTCAGGTCCTGCTACCTCCAATGAAACTCTCCAGTGTAACTGAGGAAATAGAAACAGAAGTGTTTATCTTTTAAAAAAACTCTACATAATGTTAAGCCTTGATGCTCCTTTTTTTTCCCCCACAACTCCTAAAATTTTACCTGTTTTGATGTTCAGAAAATGTCAGCTGCCTCAGTTCCATTTGAGCAGTTGCCTTACTCAAAGCTCAGACCAACTCTGTAGAAAATTAAATCATTAAAGGGTTACTGAGAGAAGAATTAGCATTTCATCATTTAAATGTCTGATCTTTGTAGATAAATGTGCTGTACCTGGGAAAAAAGTCCAATTTTAATTTGAATGTTGACAATGTTATGATACATAGACATGGAGAAAAAAAACATCAATGAAAACTCAAAAAGAGAAGACTTTGATTCGGGGTCTGTTTTGACACTGTTACTAGTACAAATATTCTACTTGAAATAACCTGTGTGAGTTGAGTTAATCATTTACAGAATCAATTGCAGTGGAAGAAATATGTTCTGATTTGTACTTCTTACATTTCCATTTCTTCTCTTACTTACTTTACCAGAAGAGGAAAATTATCCACCAAAATGTGTGTAACTTCACTTCTGGTTATAAATAATTACATTTAATTAACTGATCATTTTGGCCATCTTACCTGAAATATGTTTCAGGTAAAATGTGTGTTCTTCTTAAATGCTGGTTTTCCATATTCTGTTGTGTAATTTTATATGTTATCTTTAGAAGACAGAATCTGAATCAGTTTTTTTTCCTAGGATAACATTGTGGACTTAGGTCTTACACATTATTAATATTTCTAATCCTAGGGCTGCTTTTTGGGTTACATGTAGTCACAAGTCTTCTCAAAGTATCAACAATTATTCTGTTGCATTAAAAAGGACTTCAACGTCTGAGTGAATGCAATAGTGGAATAAGTGTTATGTTAATAAAAGATCTAAAATTATAAGAAAAGAGCTTCATACAGGGTAGTACAGATACGTGAGAAATGTCAAATCTTTTATTTGTAAACCCTTAATGTCAGAAATAAATCTAAAGACCTGAAAAAGAGCCAAGCTACATACGTCTGGTTTCAAGGACTTTGCTCAAAGGGCAACTGAAGAGCTTTTGGAGCCCAGAGACAAGCAGAGTTTTATAGTTCAGTATATAATTTCATTTAGTATGTATATCAAAGCCCAAAGGGACTGCTGTGGTCACAGACAGAAATGCTTCCCCATGCCCCAGAGAGATGGCAAGCTTGACTGGAGCTGTCTGTGTGCAGTGTCTCACAGAGACCTGGAAAGCACAGCGCGCCTGGGACCCACCGCTCCTGTGCCAGCGCTGGGGTTAGGAACCACTCCCTGCTCCACAGTGTGCTCTGAGGATTTATCTGATCGTGAGGGCTGAGCTTTTCAGCTACCTGAGTACTGACTGCCAGATGAACTCCAGCATGTCTGGTTCTTTGGGCTTTGTGGTTTCTTCTTCTTTTCAACCTGTCCTGTGCGGTACCCCAGGCAGAAATCTCCCCTGTGTTAACCCTGAATGCCTTGGCTGAGTTCTGGAGAAGACATTTGGCAGAGAGAAGAGAGACTTTTTCCCTTCAAGGCCTGAGGGTATCAGCATGGTGGGGTATCCAGCCGAGCTGATGTAGCAGTGTGCATTTCCTTTCCCTCATTGCTGTTTGTTGTGCTGTTGATCTGGAAAGGACTCTTTGTAAATCATTTGCCTTTCCTCCCCCTCCTCCCCAGAGATCCTGGGGATTATTCAAACTCTTACATTTCCCGTACTTGAAGCTACATGTTTTTTATCATGTGGAAGGCTTTGTCGTAGTTTTATTGCTAAGGCTTTTTTATTTTTTGCCAAAAGTCTGTGTGCTACATTTTGAAGATCTCAAATAATGAGAGGGAAAGTCTTGCTCTCTGTTCCTTTTTCTCTGTGACAGCTTAGAGGTCTTCCACATTTGAGAACAGAGATACAGTACTAGCAGTGAAAGACTACTAAGCCAGGACTGGTGCTGAAAAGTCCATCATCATACAAAGGCCTCAGCATGAATGTACTTTTTAACTGTAAACTAGGATCAATTATTTTTGAACATCTTCTAAATATCCAGTTATGACATGTTAAAAATACACAAGAATCTGTCCCAGTCCTCTGTTCTTCCCAAGTGAATTGCATATTACTTTGTTCCATGGGAAATTCTGAAGGTTTTTTCCACCCATTTTAATTATTTCTTAATTAATTATATATTTGTTAATTCTCTTTGAAGTCTAGGACACTCACTCTGAATTATGCAGTTTCACAAATGTCATAAATATTTTGAAAACAGTAGCCCTCCCAAGAAGAGGGGAGAGTTCTGACTGCCTCTGATCAACTGTTTTCCATCTGAGCCTTGAACTGATGTCAAGGTGATCATCTGAGGAGCACAGGCTCACTGGTCTGGCTATAGCTGAAAGGTGAGCAGTAGCAAAACCTGACTTTTAAAGGTAACTGGATACTGAACAAGTATCCAAGTGGTGGATGTAGGTTTTGGGAACATTGTTAATTTCTATATCTCACGGGATTTAAAAAAGTGTAGTTTAATTAGAAACAGCAGAATGCATCTAAATATGTAGCTGTAAAGCCAGATGCTTGTAACGGTATAATAATATACTAATAGAAACTCTACTGCTATTTATATCACCACAACAAAATTTGTTAATTTTTTGCCATGAAAAAGGAAGGAGAAATTAATTTATGTGTTTCTCTCTATAAAGATTTTCAAATTCTTGGGATAGAAGACATCTGAGTACCTTTAGGGCATCTTAAATTTGCTTGTCGTTTTCTGGTAGTTCCTGTGCCTTGTTTTGTCCTCTCCATAAGTGAAAGATGGGGATGCAGCTTAAAGTGCAGAGGAAAGAGTAAATTTTCAGAATTTTGTACTGTAGTCAGGAGGGAGCATTTCTGAGGGCAATGTTTTCTTCTGCTGACTAGTGTCTTTTCCAAACTTTAGCTTTTTTCAAAGGAAGAGAATTTGCAAAAAATTTAATTTTTCCTCAAAAATTTTGCTGGATTTTTATTTGGATCTGGTCACTGATGTTGTGCCTTCTTCAGGACCCAATATTCTATTCATGCTTGTGCCAAAAATATTTGACAACTCTTGAGTTCAACTTCTTCAGTGGTGGAGGAAATGTGAGGCTGTTTCTCTCGAGTTGTTTTCCCCTAGTGGTAGAGGTCAACATTTGGCTAGGACAGTTCTCCTTTATTTTTTTTGGCAGGCAGTTCTCTGACATTCCTGTTGCTGAGATCATCCTCACTAGGCTTTCAGAAGAACATCTGACTGGGGTTCAAATTCTTCAACTTCTGCTCTTCTGACCATATAGTATGTTATAGGACAGATTTTGGTCCTTGCCATTGATAATTAATTTGTTACTAGATACCTTTTGTTAACACTAAGATCTGTTAATTTGTGGTTTCTTCCTTACATTGTGATTTCGTTTCATGTTAAGGGTGTGGATTCTTTTAATCCCAAAGATAATTTAAGGGAATAAAAGTATCATAAAATTACTGCAATCTGAGTCATACTTGGTCTGTGAGTTTAGTTCCCTGGCCTTCCCACACAGCGTTTCCGATATGCAGTGAGCTGAGGGTGTGCAGCAAAGACTTTAGAGTGACCTAGATACTATTTAACTCTTTACTAGGGGGTGGCTCTTTGACACTGGGTGTAGCCATTGCCTCTTCGCATTCTTAGTCCTTTCTTATGTGATAATTGTATCCATTTCATTTCCCTGCCTCTGAGTGGTTTTCATATAAGGTTTCTATTTGAATTGTTTTAAGCATCTTGTTTAATTTGATTGATTAAAAATTAGAAAATGAACTATTTTAGAACCTGAAGTGTGGGCATGGAGCTTCATCCTCAGAAGTTATGGCTTCTTTCCTCTAGTACTTTATCACTTCTAAGAGAAAAGCTTGTTCTGCTGCCCTCTTGCAGGCAAAGAAATAGTCATCTCAGGCACTCTGAAACAAAAAGGTCAGTAAAGCCCAGAAACACTGTGATCATGTCATACAAGCTTCCTTGCTGACATGAGTCTGTTCAAGAAACGTGGTGATGCAGGATTGACTTTACTGACTTTGGGCTTGCCTCTAAACTTTGCAGTCACCCAGTGTTGATTGATTTTTCTTGACTCTGTGTAAGAATGTGTTTTTGACTAATCCCTTCTGTGGCTGCTGATGTTCTGGGTTTGTGAAGCTCCCACAGATGCTCCTTTTAAGAAACTTTGACTATATATCTTATTCTGCTTAATGTAGTTTCCATCCAGGTTTGCAGTTGACACAGCCAACTGGAGGATCCTAAATTTCTCTGAGCCTAGCTGACTCCCTCCTTTGCACAAGTGCTTTTGGGTTGACTTTTGCCTGCTAGGCCAGGATTAACCTCTATCATCTGTGTACTTCATTGTTAAGCCCAGTCATCCAAGCGCTTCCTTGGGCACACTGCCAAAAGTGCAGTCTGGGACACTGGACTCACCCTTCCATGATGGTATTTGACACAGTCATTAAGCAAAAGTCACTGGAGATGAGGGGCTGGGCATCACATGAGTTTCAGCCAGCTCTGTGTATTCTACAGGGCAGTCTGGTGGTGCCCAGGGTGTGTGACTGCAGCTCAGGGCTCAGTGGGCTGATACTGCGGTGGTTCCAGAGGGTTTCAGTTGTCCTGGGCTGCTGCAGTGATAGGATCAGAACAGGTTAATGACATTTTTAAAGAAAAGGGTATATTTAAGCTACTGAAAGCAGATTTCCATCTAAGTATCTATTACATACTCTGCAAAACTGCGGAAATCAAACTCTGCCTCCTGCTTGCTTCAGTCAATATTCAAAAGATCATCTAAGCAGTGTGAAACTGCTTAGATGAGGAAGTGTCACTGAATATGACCCTGACGCATCAGCCACAGAGGTTGCGTTTTAGATTTTGTGTTACAGCTTGTGATTGCTCATCAATCTAAAATTTGGCAACAGATGGATAGTATTTTTTTTAATGCATAACACTCCTCTATCCCTTTCTCAGCACTTAATACTACTGCAGGCATCTTTTCAACAGAGCTGTGCAGTTACAATCAATAATATGTGAGCTGATGTTTCTGCTCAATAACATACAGCCACTTAAATGCCCTTCTGAAGTATATTGACCCCTGGAGAGAACTACTTTAGTACAACTGTCTTCCCTATTGAAATGGAGATATTTGCTATTCAGCACAGCTGGGACTTGAGACTACAGAAACAGATTCAAATAGAGATAAAGTCTACATGCTGTGCTATTAAGGGGACAAGGCATCTGGAAGGCTTAGCAGCGACTTTGAGTAATTTGTCCATTTAGCTCTGTTCTAATAAGTTTGACATTAAGTTACCAAAAATTAAAGAAGTTCATACCTTATTTATTGTAGTGTCTTCATTACAAGGTGTTAATTCCAGTATAAAATAGCTATTGAAAGCAGGATATTACTATAAGTATTTCATAAAAGAACCACTGTAAAATGCAGTTCAGAGAAACTGGAACTTATTTGGATGTATTGGGATTTTTCCTTTTCTACCTTCCAGACAGAAGAGAGGCAGTCAGCAATTTCTGAGATGGGGTGTTAAATTAGTGCAAGATAGGACAAACAGTTATCTTTATGTATAGTCTTTTTTAATCTAGCAGGCCAAGTCTTGGAAATCCTGTTGGCTTTTGAGTTATCTTAATGTTACAAAACCAGAAGGAAAACTTACAAAATACGTTGATGTATTTTGAAGAAGTTACCAATGCTAGGCATTATACCAGCAACAAAACATCTCCAGTGCAAGAAAAAGCGTTATGTATGCATGTACATATGGATATATATATTTTTTATAAATGTATTTTTCACAATATGTGAAACAGTCTTTTGTAGTTCAGAGTTGGCAGATGGATCAGGGCTTGGGAAATGGGATGTGGTAGAAAGTGCCCTTTTATGACAGTCTTCAACCTTATGGTTTTCTAGACTGATGGCTTCCTTGAGGCATCTTCTGTTTAAACTGAGTGTATAAGACTTGGTTAGCAACCTTCACCGGAAGTGAAATTGATATGCAAGAATAAATTAAAGAGTAATCTTCTGCAAGTATGTAGGCTTGTGGTATTAATAGGTGTCTGCCTATCTATGCAGTGAGGAGGTAATCTCACACCAGCTAAGCCGGTAGCCAGATGATAAAAACATTTTGATTTATACTGTTCTGACTAAACAAGAGAAAAAGTATTGGGAAGTGTAGATAAATGATTTTATTTTCCCTTTGCCTTTTTCTTAATTCCCTCCCACAAGAAAAAGAAATACGCTTAGGAATAGCCAAAATAATGGACAATGCATCATATGCTGACAATGACTGAATTTGGCTTCCTTGGATGGAGGAGTAGGAATTAAAAAGTAAAAGGTCTTCAGGTAGAGATATTCATTTATGCTCCCAAGCTGATCTCTACTGTTTAACAGAGAGAAGAGGAAAGAGTTACGAATAACAAGAACTGCTCTGTTATGTCTTCATAGTTTTATTCTTTCAAACTGTTAGTGCAGGTTGTGCAAAATCAGTGAGGCTGAAATTTGCCAAGATTTATGGTAGAGTGTGGAAATACTGCCGTATTTTCAGATTAAAAGAGCAAGCAGTGGTAAATCAATACATGCACATCTGCAGACCTGCCATGAGCTCGGCTTATAAATACATATTATCATTCATCTGGGTTAATTTCTCTTCCTCCCAAATCATTGTCCTGAGTAGTGATCATTTCTCAGTATAAAGAAAAGGGGAAAAGAAATCACTAGACTAGAAACAACATTTCCTATTTGTAATTTGAACCTTTATGGTACTTTCTTGTTATGCTTGCAAATGAAATATTACTTAAAAAAATAGCGCTGTATCTTTTGTGGCTATGTGAAGCCTTATGCTCTCATATCTTCTATATTCTGTCTGGGAGCCATAGAAACGATGATAAATTATTTGCAAATAATATTGTTTCAAGCTTTCAGTTGTGTGTAAAATGCAGATTTTTTTTTTCAGTACATAATTCATGTCCATTCTGTAGCACTAGGGTAAGAAAACAACAGGGTGAGAGCATTTGCTTTCTTAAAATAACATGGTTTTGTTCTTCCATCTTGTAACAGTAGGAAACTGTAACCTCTTCCTATATACTTGAATAGCCTTGTCAGTAGTTGTACATGCAAATTGCTGCAGAAAACATAGATTATCCTGTGTTTTCTTAAGTAAGGGTGATGCTAGTACTAAAAAGTGAGTTAGCCAAGAATTCCAAGTATCTTTTAATTATCTTTTTTTTATTTTTTTTTTTTTCCTTTTCTTTTTGTAAAGTCTGAGTTCTCCAGAGCTGCTGAACTTGGGTGCTGGACAGTAGAGATTAGGACTTGCAGCCTGCTTTGTGAGGCAGACTCCTTGATTTTTCTGATGTGGCTTTTACTGGCAGCTTCTTGTTTGGATCATCTTAATGCATGTTAGTTGATTTATGATAATTTATAATTCTGAGATTTATTGTTTGTGACTATCTGAATAACTGCAAAGTATTTTCATTTTCATACAAAGGATCCTCAGTTCCATGTTTTATGGTAAAACTTTCTGTAATGCTTTCAGTGAAAGAGCACTTCACATGAATTACAATAATCTATATTAGAAGCAGAATAGTAGCAAATTAGTTTCTAAACCATTCTATCTGATTTGCACACATCACTTCATATTTAAATATTTTTCTCAAAGGAACAATGACACATAATTTATAAGGAAAACCAGAGTGGTTTTCTACTCTCATTGGTTAACAAACTCAATAGATCTTTGGCAGGAAACTGCACTTTTAATGTCAACCAGCAATTGTGTCCCGGCAAACAGATGTTTGAAAACCATAACTCTTCATAGTTTACACATTTAAAAATACTTCATATGTGTGCTTTTAAAGGAGCAAAGAGAAAAATTTCCTAAAAGTTTAGACAAAAATTAGTTAGGAAAAATCACTTTAGTTTTGCTGTACTATTGATTTCATAAACTGTGAAGATTACGATAAGCAATTTCCTTTTCTGAAAGAATAGATATTTGTTTTAATGCATTACTTTGATTTTTATTTTCTTTTTCTCCCATTTAGGAGTAAGCAAGCTATGATTAGTTGGACGATACTTGCACTTCAAAGTTTGTCGAAGAGGCAAATCTGTTTGTGTTTCTCATAGGTTATTTATCCTGCTTAACCTATAAACTCTAAAGTAACAAGGCTACTGAACTGACAGTTAGCCTAGCAGATGGTTCAGAGATTATGCAAAATCACCTCAGCTTGTCAGAAGTCAGGTTGGGTTACTGCAGGGGCAGAGATAGCAAGAAGCACAGAACAGGATCATTTTTCACAATTTGTTGCTTGAAATTCCATTTTTCTTCACAGCATGTGACATCTTGTGTCTACAGTTAAAACAGCTATGCGATCAAAAAATTTAGGACCAGCATGTTCGTATTCTGGCTTTCATAAGAGTCATTAGGTTGATGAGAATCTTTAGGGGTCTATGGAATATGAAAGCTGATCTCCAGTGCAGAGCAAGAGGTCAACTCTGCCACTTTAGCTGCTATTGCCCCCTCCTTTTTCTGTGTCTGGAGCTGTTGTGTCTCCCTACCATAATGTTGAGCAGCATTCTCTTGTTAGCCTATGGAAGATTAAATGGAAATTAGATGCCATATGTTTAGTAGTAAAAATCATGCTGCAGCTGAGCAAGGATAGGCCAAGATTGAGGGCTTTGACAAAAATCTCTCCCTGAAGAGAGGGTGATTATTAATCATAGCTCTGCCAAGTGTCTGAACTCACATCCTCAGTGGAGCAGCTGAGGCTGCAGATACTGATAAACTTGTCAGAGCCTAGAATAGAAGTTAAAGGTTCATCCTTCAGAATTTGCCTTTTTCTTTCTTTTAAATTAACAAAAAAAAAAAAACTCCCAAAAACCCTAATGTAAAGATTTTTATACTTATGTTTTTAAATGTCTTTTAAAATTGATTGTACAGCTGTTGTGTTTTTTCTCAAAGTAGCATCAGGAGAATTCTTCTTGATGCTTGACAGGGCATAGTAAGAGAGCCTTCCCCTCCAACTCCAAAAGCTTTTTGCTGGGAATGGGTGTGCATACTTAACGGATTATTTTTAATTTTTTCCCCCCCCCAAGACTGTGTTGTCATAGTACTGAAGAATAGCTGCTTTTTCACAAAATGCAACATTCTTAACCTTATAAAGTAAAACTAAATAAACATGCCCTTACATTTTTGTTGATTTAAGATTGACAGAGAAAACACCTCTGCAGGCAGCTGTTGAAAGTCTGTTCATTAAGAAACGCTAGAAAGCCACATTGGGAAAGCTGCTTTAGTGCCAGCTGTAATATTTCTGAAAATGCCCAGAGACATTAAAACCCAAAGTCTTCCTCAGCTGTGCTAAATAAAAGGAAGTTGTGCAGTGGGTCTTGCTTTTAAGATAATCGATTTGTTGTGCACCAAGGATCATATTAATTGAAAAACCTTCGGAAAATGTAATAAAAATAGCTGTAGGATGCTAACAGGACTCTTTCCCCTTGAATTTCAGTCAGCTTCTAAGGAATGGATAGAGGTTATTCGCATCTCTACAAAGCAAGAGCAGAAGGAAGCAAACATTTCCTGATTCTAAAAACATATCTTCCCTGTCCCCACAGCATATCTTTGTCTGAACCAGGAAATAACTACTCTTGGGAAAAACAAATTGGGTAGCTGAAAAATAATTTCCAAAGTCGTGTGTGTCACTCCACTGTCCATTAGGATTTTGAATTCCTGATTAGTTTTAGTTCTAAGGAGCATTTACATTTGTGTAGAATCTGTACACTACAAACCAAATACCTATTCATAAAACACTGTTTTTTATCTGTTGAAATTAATATTGTCCAAGAAACTTAGAAGGCATTTGTTTGCACTTTACTAAATTGTGTATGTCCATTGTGCAAAAGCATCTACTCCTGTGAGGACAGACAACTATAAGAGATGAGAGAATATCTGGGCTTGCACCTGGTTTTGCTGCTTTTGATTACTTCTCAGGGAAATCTGGAATTGTAAGTTACTGAGACTGAAGAAAAAATTATTTGTACCACAATAATAGTAGTTTGCACTGTGGAGATGTTGGTAATTGCACTTGTAATGATGATGACATAGATTGATTCTTATTGAAAGCAGAAATTAAATTTAAAAGAGAGATAAACATAGACATCTTGTGAAGAAAGCTTTGCTGATCTTAATGAAGAGTTTACAGCAGTAATTAAGAATATTGATTTGTCAGTAAAGGCAACATTCCTAGGAACCTAGAGGTTTTTGGCTTTCTTATTTGGGAGATCTTCTTTCCATTTTCCATTTCCATCTTTTTTCCATACACAGATCTCAAAATTAGTCTTTACATTAATAGACAAAATGTAATTTTTGTAATTTTGTAAGGACAAAACAGTAGTTGGCTTTTATAATAATAAATTCTAATTTATTTGGAGGTATTATTTATCTCCCAAATAAAATAATAATAATAAATGAGAATGAGAAGTGCTTGGATATTTGGGTATTTTGAAAATACCATCTTTCTTCTGAAGTACCAGAGATTAAAAGGGACAATTTGTAAGAAAGGAAGGAACTACCTTTATGTCAAAACCACATGATCATTTAACACCATGTGATCAAAATAACAGTCTAATAAGTAAGTTCTGTTTTGCATATAGTGCAAAATATGGTCTAATGCCTGAAACAGGACACATCTGGTGGCATTGGTTAGCCCGGCGCTAACCAATATCTGAAACTGGTAAAGGAGACTTTACTGAACCAGATAAATTAGCCAAATCATTAACAATTTTAAAACAGAACTCATACTAAGCTAGAATATCCATACCCATTGATTTGGAAAATAAAAATATAGAAGTATAACTGCAACTTTTTATGTAATGTTTATTTATGCACTTAAAATGATTGGTCCAGCTTTTGGTGGTAGATACTTATTATGTTCTGGTAGAAAACCTTCAGGCGCATGATGGCCTTGAAGCAACGGAGTATTCCAAAGAGTTTCTCCAAGAACAGTGTGTCTTTCAACAACAGAAAACAAAATACAGACAAAATGTTCTCAGCAATGTTTCCTTCTGAACGAGGGCATAGATGTGGTGAAGAAGAATTTAAAAATGGAAACCATATGGTTTGATTCTGTTCTCTAAACTCAGTATTCTGCTGGATTGAATAAATTTCTTTATCAAGTTTTTATGAGAAATATTTACCCATAACTAGAGAGTGGGATCAGAGTAGTCTATCACAAGGACTAGCAGTGTTGTATTGACAATTGTTTTCTGAAATTACCCCTTACTGGAAAATTGAAAATTTGATACATAGAGAAACAAAAAATCCCTGTAGTTGTCTAAGCTTAAAAGGGACCAAGAGCTTCTATTGAACCTTGTTCAGTACACCACTTTCCCAAAATGCAGCAGAGGCAGAAGTATAGGAGCCAGATAAAACTTTTTATGCTTTGGTTTTGGATCCAGGAGAAAAGATTGATGAGGCTGATCCTCTTCCCTTGGCTGTGCTGTTGGCTTAGAAATGCCCTGAACACAGGAAGATCAGTGAGGAACAGGAGTGAGCTGCACCAAGTCGGCTCTTGCTGACAACTCTCTTGGCTCTTTTTCTCAAACCTGTGGAATTTTCTTTGCTCTTTCTGCACCAGGTGTTACAGAGAAACTGGGAACTCTAGCAGAGATCAGGCCTTCCCATGGGCTGTTAGGATTTTTCCTCCTCAGGTCTTAACTGAGGTGAATGGAGTGGCTTCCACCCACTCCATATCACCATGCTATCACAGGCAGGATAGATGGTGGTGTGGGCCTGGCTAGTAAGACCATCACTTATATGTTATATGAATGTTTTGAATCATAATGAAACAGAATACTTCGTGTTTGGGGAGGTGAGGATCTTAAAATTTGTACATCACAGATTTGCAGAAGTCCATGTCTGTTGTGTGCATTAATTTGAAGTCATACTAAAAGACAACATGCAAGAGTTTGTTGCATTAGAGTACATGCAAGGTACCCACTGACCATGCTGTGTGGTGAATAAGGCCATCTTAAATAAGAAATATTTTTTTGTTGTTGTTGTTGTTGTTCTCTCTTATTTTTAAAGCTGATTTACAGACTGAGCAGGCCCACCTGCTTTTTATTTTCAATGTTATAATTAATATATAGGAATTGCTTTGAAAGTATTTGCTTTGTGCATTTTCATCTAGTTACTTGCTCTAGTCAAAATTACAATTTCTTTTGATGTGGATCTATTCAGCAGCTGCATTATATTTTAGGATTAATTGGTCTGCTCTCCTATGTGACATTCCCTGTGACAGGCCAGGTCTGCCTGTTTGTTGTGATCTCTCCAGTCTTTGAGGTCACCTGGTGAGGATATTGGCTCCCTATCAGAATATTTTGTCTTCAGCCAGTTTCTCTTTCCATTCCAATTACACCTTAAAGTCAATTCATCTACTTGGAGCCACTTAAAAGTTATGAAATACATGTCTGGTTTTACCGCATGATTCTGGATCTTAAAAATAAGAGCATTCCATGGAAGACAATGAGAAGATGCTAAGATGTAAAAATTAATCTAGAACAAATACAGAAGATATGCAGCATTGTTTCTGTATATCAGAGGAGTTTTGACAGCACTACAATAATGCAAATTATAACAGCAGAATCTCTAGGAATGTTCTTTTTACAGCTGGACTGGACTTAGGCAAGGGGAGATCACTGTTCATCTTTAACACAAAGTTCTGGACAGTTCAGGAGGGAGGACCTAAGCAGCATTTAAAGGCAAGGACTTTCCATGGTAGCAGAGATCCTTCTGGCATCATTTTGTCCAAGTCAACATCTTGTGGTAGAGAAATCCTTCATAGCCAAAGCTGGAAGACAGACTGAAAGTACTGCAAAGGTAAACAGTATAAGCTTAGTGGTATGAGGCATAGGCATATTACATTATGTTGTGGACAAAGATTTGAACAATTAATTCCAGACAAACCTTATCAAGCCTCTCACTGCCTGTTCTTACTGTACCTCCCCTAATGCACACACAGATAAGTTCTTTCAACACTCAGAACAGCACTTGGGGCAGAGACTTCAAGCTCCTCCATTCCCCATTCTTTGTCATGCTCACTATGGCATCTTTTCACCCTCACATTTCCATGTACGTTTGTCATGCTGCCAGATGTACAAAGGGAGAAAAATAAATAGTGGTTCAGGTTGATTCATGTACTTGGTTTCTAAGGACCCTTTTCTTTTGACATTATGGAGATTGCCAGAATTAGGCTTCAGAGATACTTTAAATGTAAAAAAAAATCTCTAGCTATTTGCAGTGAATCTGTCAGGATGATTTTTTTGCACTGGTTTTAACTATGTTGCTGAACAATATGATTTTAAAAAATTATGTGGTGGTGCTTTGCTTCTAGTCTTCTACTTCAAAAGCATCTAAGACAAAGGTATAGTGCAGTGTTTGACATTCTTATCACCTGCCAGCACATTTTGGGGCAGTATGAACAGGTGAGGGTTATTTTTTCATTTCTGTGCTATGAGTATCTAATGACCAGTAGTAAACATTATCCTGTTAAGCAGCTGTACTGCAATTTTTCCTAGCTTGGCTTTGAACATGTTTCTTCTTTATCTTCTATCCAGACAGATGTTTGTATTGGTGTTTTGTACCACAGCTATATCTTTAACACTGGGTCACAGGCAGTTACTGAGCACACCCCTTTTAATCCCATACCCAGTGCACCCTGACAATTATTTTACATTTATATTTATATATTACACACCTGCCTCTTACCCAAGCCCTCTCTTTCTCAGTGCGTGAGTTGATATCGGTACAAGTGCTGTATAGAAAAGAGATTCAAAGCTGAAAGCATCTTTCCATCTCCAAACGTAATTCAGACTGAAGAATGTGTTAATAGCACTCAAAAAAAAATTACTATTTATTGCTGCTGAACATGAGTTTGATGTTATTTTGGGGAGAAAAATAACCCACTTAATAAGAAATACCTTGTTGCTTGTCACCAGCCAGATTAGCAGTTATTTCTGAAGACTGGTACTTAAAGACAGCATGTTTTTAAAAACTGTTTCAGCTGAGAGGGAAGGAGCAATCACCAAATGCTGTAGAAGTGATTCTGCCAGCCATAGGAAGGAGCAGTGCTCTGCTGTAGCTACAAAATCTCACCAAGCATGCAGTAAGGCTGTGGAGCAGAAGAGAACCCTCAGCAAGTGCCTTAGACAACTGGATGTATATAAGCTTTGAGAGGAGTTAGGATCTTCAGGCAAGACCTAACATCATAGACATCTTTGGAATACAAATTTTCTCTTGCTTGTTATAATCCTTTTTGTAAGCAGGCAGTACATACCAGCTTGCATCATGACTGGTGTGTTTTATAGCTCATTGATTTCTGCAGGGTCTTGATTGCAGTTGCACCCAACAAATGAGCAGTTGAAGACAGAAGCTTGTGTTAAAAGCAGAATATAATGACTGTAGAATTCAAGAGGAAGAAAAGTTTTCACAATGGTCATAATTTGAAGGAAGCACTTGGGAGAAACTGCAAGGAGTAATTCCTCTGGTATCAGACCACATGCTGGGAACAAGGAGGGTGTGCATCCTGCTGGCCAGGCTCAGGGTGGGTAAACTGCTTTTCTGTGCCTCATGACATGAGTGGAGAACAACTCACACATGGGAGGGAAAATCGTAGGAGAATCCTGGTGATAGCTGCTATTGTTATACTGGTTTCCAGTTTGTTCCTAGACTCACACTACTGAAATTTCTTGGCAGCCTTCCATGGTGGCTGGTTCTTTGCGGGAGCCATGCTCTCTAGGACAGTGCAATAAATCACTAAGCCATCTTTGCACAGTGGAAGGCGGTCCATGAAGTTTCTGTACAGAACAGATGTGCAGAGATGTGTTATGGGCTGGTGAGCATCAGCACCATGGCCTGGAGCAGTCCAAGGCAGCCCCAACCCAGCTGGTCAGGTCACTGTGTTTATATAAATACTCAGTTCTTCACCACCACCACTTTTTGTGCTTTCAAGAACTGACACAATAGCAGAGACAAGATCATTGTTCAGGGATTTTTTTCCCACAAAAGGCTATGTAGCTCTTCACTTTAAGAAGCTTTAAGGAGGCTGATAGGATATGGAGAATGCTGGCTGTCAAATGTCATGCTGGGTGCAAGTGCCCTGAGCAATTTGCCTCTCTCATATACAGCATGTGCGTTTACTCTGTGCTCAGAAAAATTCTGGAGAAAACGTGAGAAATTTTGACTTAGGGACTATAAAGCTTTCTGAATGGAATGACATATTTGGAAAATAAGTGGTATGAATAAGGAAGTACCTGCTCCAACTATTATGCAAATTTCTATTGCTTTATTACAGCTTCTAAAATGGTATGCACTGATTTTAATTGATGATTGTATGTTTTTAGGTTATGGATGGATAGTTCTATTTTATATCAGTGTAGATGCTCACAATTTAAAGAAGGAAGCCACCAGCTCATGGCTTGTGTCATGGGTTTACTCTCTTGCAGTTATTTGAAGCTATCCAATAACTATTGCATAAACAAGCAAGGTCTTGAAACTGGTCACAAAGAGTGATAAATACACTGAAAGATATATTTAAATGCTCTTTGTGGGGAAAGTACTTTGTAAAACTATCACTTTACAAGTGAACAGTTAATTGAGTACTCTTAACAAACAAAGCTTAGTTTATTAGACTTCTAATATATTTTGAAGAATTTTTAAGACTATTTTGAAGAATTTTTGCTGCAGAAATGGAATTAGTTGTTTTTTGATATAACTTTATTTGAAATTATGCTCACTCTGTTGAAGTTCTATTAAGCAGGTAAAACAGCAGAAGTTCGTTTTTCCCCAAATTCCCCTTTCGTATACTGGTAACATTTCTCGTAATTCTTCATTAATTTTGGGTTCTTGTACAATAATGAAGACCCTCTTAGCACACAGTGCACAGATACACCTGTTAGTGTAATAAGTTACATTACATTCTCAAGTGAAAGCAAACTCCTTTTGCATAATTTTTTTCTTCTGTGCTCAGGGCACCCTAACAAATGTAGTTGACAAGCAAACAGAGGAGGATGTGGGAAGGAGCTTGGGAAAAATCTGTGCTCTGTTTCCAGTCCCACTGTTGATGCAGGCCTACAGAATTGCTGTTTTAAATTTGAAAGTGGGATTTTTATTCCGAGGGAAATTGGAAGCAGAAACAAATTCTACTCTAAAAATTACCAAAATACCTAATTCTGATAAACTTTGCAGAGTGCTTCAGAAACAGCCATTGTTCTTACAGCTGGGATTACTCTCCACCTGTTTCTCAAGCTTGGTTGCTAAGATCTCTGTGTGCTCACCTTTGAGCTGCATAGCAGACTCGGCTTACTAGGTATTGAGAAGCTGAGAAAGTGGCAATAAGAAAAAGAAAATCGAAACTTTCCTGGGGGATGTTTTTGTTTTAGTTGAAATTGCTTATATTTACAGAAATGTACAAATTTTTTTTGCCAACTTTGTTGGTCAGCTTTCATAAATCTTGCACTTGTCACATTCCAGAACAGAATAATATTAAACCAGATGTAACATTTTTGTATTTGTCAGTTGGGGTTTTGCTGGGTTTTTCTCTCTCTTTATTTTTTTTTCTCTTTCTATACTGTGCTAGCCAGCAAGCCTAGCACTGACAAGGCAACTGGTCTGCTTTAACTAGTCTATATACTGAGAGTCCCAGCTTATATCTATATCATGGTGTCCTGTACATACCAGGATTTTAACTATATCAATTTTTTTTCTATAAAGCACTGTTTTCTGGCTTGTTCTGTGATTCTGTGATGTCACTGAGAATATAGGGCAAATAGAACAAGATTGTGCTTGAAATTGTTAATTTTTTTGTCACTTCCATCTATATATGGGTTTGCATTCCATAATTAGATAATCTATATATTGTTTCATTTTGCACAGAGTAAAGGATATAGATATAAGATATAAGATAAAGATATAAGGATATAAATAAGGTGATTTGTGTGTCTGTTATAATAGGATGTTATTTTCTCATTTTCCTTACACATGTATAATACATTTTAGGTATGGGAAAATTGTATCCACGAAGGCTATTTTGGACAAGACTACAAACAAATGCAAAGGTATGTATATTTTCCCTTATACTGCATTCCCCTGAAAGCCGTAACCAATTCCATAAAATATGTTAATGTTATATTTTAAGTGCTTTTTACCTTTGTTGGTTTGGTGTGGGATTTTTTTTTTCCCATTCTTGTTCCTAAACGAGTTTTATCCTTGCTGGTGGTTGGTGTATCCAATGCATTTGCCTCCAGTGGAGCTGGCAGGCAGCCGGTGTTGGTGGCGCAGCCAAGCCGAGCGAAGCTGACATGCACAGTGCTGGCTGGCAGCTCGCCTCTATTTTAAAAACAAAAATGGAGTTAAAAGCAGCTTTTCCCCTTTTGCCTGGAGAAACTAGGGAAGCTTGCAGATGACCATTCAACTATACTAAGCATCTTAAAAAATTATACATTGTGGAAATAAGCTCCAATGATTAGTGTAGCTTGAAGCAGTACTTAATTACATGTTCCAGTACTCTAATTGTGTTTTGTTATGTTCTATTGAATGTATTGGGAGCAAAGAGAGGGTTCATTTTCAATGAAGTAATTGCAGCTGGAAAAAAAAAATTAGAACTCCTCTAGATAATCTGGATACATAATTTCATGGATTTTCATCACTCACTGCAATTGCAGCTATTCGGATCCCAGCATGTTTGTGGTGGGAGAAGATGTGGTAGCAGACACTGAAATGCCAGATTTCAGACTTTGATCTTTTACAATTAAGAGGATAATTTCTAAGCAAAGTGAAATATTCAGTCAGCTGATTGAGCAGTGTTAATAAGCATAGTGCCCATGAATGAGCAGAAAGCTGATAGGCAGAGGGAGGAGAGTTCATTATTAATTAAGACAAAGCTTTTGTGCAGAACTTGGAATCAGTGCAAGGACATAGCTTCTCAACTCCCAACTTAAGCAAATTAAAGTGGCACTGACAGTTCAGAAAACGAAATTTCTAGAAGATTTTTTCCTAACTTGTATGCAGATGTCATTGTGACTAGGAAAGAGGCGATACCCTTTTCAATTATTTTAATTAGTTAATGCCTATGATTGTATTTAATTGATTTAGTCTGTCCATTCTGTCAGTTACTGAATTGTTCAGTAGTCCTTTCAAAGATACAGAAATTCTCACGTTAATTCTTTAAGAGATCTAAGATGACTCTTTCAATAAAGAATTTAAATCTCATTGACAAAAAGTGGTAGCTAACAGCCTGTTGTGACAATACACTGCAAGGTGAGCTCACTGCGTGTCGATGAAATTGCAGTGGGAACATAAGTAGGCAGAATGCAAATATCTAACTGGAATTTAACCAAAAGATTGACAGCATCTCTGGCACTTGCCAAAAACACGCCGTGGGGTTTAAAGTAACTGGAGCAACAAGCAATTGAGTTTCTGTATCATCTGGAAGGTGGCAAAGCCAGCTTTGATGGCATGCTTGGTGTCAGTACATAACTTGGTCTGTATTACACCCTGCAGTGTGTTGGTGATAACCCAGGCTGCCGTGGGTGTGGAGAGCTAGTTTGGGGTATGGGAAGTTAGTCTTGCCTTGGCAGCACAAAACTTGGTATGAACTCATTCACTTTGTTTCATATCAGGATTTAACAATCCACACCACCACGTGTTACACAAAACAATATGCTGCTTTCTTCAGCTTCTTGGCAGAATAAATAAGCTTGCACTGATGTACAAGACTGCTTGAGTTGTTTTTCCCAAGTTAAGAGCTTTAAAACTTGTTCTGTTTTAACATTAGACAACCTTTTCTCAGTATAGATATATTGTAAGAGGATAGTAATATATTTTGAAGAAATATTTCCATTTTCTACTCCTCCAGAGGTTATTTCATTGTTGGTTTTTTGTTTGTTTTCTTTTACCCCAACTTTAACTGTGGAAAAGAATTTTATTAATACTTGGGCAGTTCACTGGTGGAAAACAGGGATTGAAAAATGCATAATGAGGTCTGCAATAACATCTAGTGGAAGTAGCTTCCAAACTCTGACTGCCTCTTGGTGAGCCTTGAGCCTCCAATTCCCAGGCTGGATTAAAAATCCCAGCCTGTAAGGTCAGTGTCTGTTAAGGCCAAAGTACATTGCTATTTGGACATCCTGGAATCCTTTAGTTATGTGTTCTTGTTCAGAATAAGAAAAGAGGTTATTGCAAATATATGGAATTTGTTTAAATTGGTGTTGAGCTCATTTTAATATTTGAAGATTGCATTATATGGCATAGAAAATGTTTTCAGGACAGTTTTTCACATTCTTTCAATAATAGGAAAACCGTTTGCTTTCATTGAAGCTGGATTTTCACTCTTAAATTTAACTGTCTTTTATGTATATACAGTGAGATAAGTAATTTACCAAAAATTGGGTAGATGATGTGTCTTTTAAACTAAATTCCTCTCACAATTCTGAATAAACGAGAAGTAACTTACAGACTTACTTGTCGTTTATTCAAACTGTAATAAGAATTTACTTCAGAAAAGTTAACAGATTATGCTTTATTTGGCGATCTCTGAAATAATATGCTATTAGAAGTTACATACCAGATAATACAAAGCAAAGCACTATACTGCTTGTCAGCAATTTGGCCAAAATTCTGATAATGAGTGGGCATGTAAATGGATTTGTTCCACTAGGGCAGATCTCCACCAGTTCAAGGTTCAAGAACTTTGCTAGGGTTTTTTTTTGGGTTGGGACACTGCATGAAGAACTTGAGTTCAAATTGTCCCTCTTCACCAACAAGAAAATTGTATTAAATAACTGTGCCAGTAGCACGGCTGTTGGGTGGGTACTGTTTGCTTATGAGCTGGTTGCCGTCTTGTTAACAAAATGATGTTTTCTCTTTCAGGTTATGGTTTTGTTGACTTTGACAGCCCAGCAGCTGCTCAGAAGGCAGTTTCTGCTTTAAAGGCCAATGGAGTCCAAGCGCAGATGGCAAAGGTGAGTTAAAATAACCAGCTAATTCTTGCAATGGATTGTGAAGGTGAACAAGCTTGTGCAGTGGCACAAGGGCAGTGTGCAGGGCCTTTTACAGAGAGCACATGATTATTAAGATAATGAAATGGAGACTTTTTGACTGCTATATCCCAAATAATCTTAACTAATTAAATAAAGAAGCATGATATTGTAAGGTCTCTAAACTGATCTTGTTGCATTTATCAATTTATCCATAATAGTCTTTTCCATTGGCTTCATCAAACAAAAGCTTAGCAATAATTTGTAAAAACTACAGCAGGCTTAATGAACTGGTTTACAGCACAAAGGTATGAAAGGTTTCATAGATTGTTTGTTACTGAGGTTAGAAGCCTTGTGATTTAGAGATTAATTTTTAAGTATACCATGGTAAAAATTAACCTTTGAACTTTTTTTCAGCCCTTCTAGTATATTTTTTGCTAATATAAATAAAATTTGAATCTGAGCATTAATGATAGATGTCTTGAAATTCTTAGCCAGCTCTTGGCTGACCTACTTTTGCATCAAGGCAAGCCCAAGAATTATTAAAAAATAACAGAATGAGAACTATCTTCTTTTTCTCTATAATTTTTAATGAATCTTGCCTCTGAACCACCTTATTAGCCAAATGTGATCTTCAGAGCATCTTCAGTGCTCTTTTATGAAATTAGGGAGATGATGCTTTAGTAATGATACCATCATGCATTCTTGTTGGGTCAGATGCCCTGGTTCCAAAAGAGACCCATAAACACCTCTACAAATTTGTTAACTAAAGAAAATATTACCAGTATAATCTGCTGATATAATTCTCCTACCTCTTAAAGCAAATTTAGTTTTAGTTTGAAAATTATATACTAATTTAAAAAACCTAAAATCTAGTAATCTCAGAGGCTTTTTTATTAAAGTAGTCTGCTAAAAATCTAGCAAATCTTTTATAGTTTTCCACTAGGTACAGATCTTTTTCAGATGAGATATTTTCCACAGCTTCTCAGCTGAAAGAACAGTTAAGCTAACAACATAAATGTCTTTGGATGGATTCCAGGGCAACAAAATAGAAACCATATGCTTCATACTTAATATGTGTTTCATTACAGCCATGACACAAACATACATGCTTACTGGAAAACACTTGGGTTTTTTTTTCCTTTTATAAGGTTTTATGTATACTTAATAAAGGCCATTTATTTAATCTTAGGTTTTAGGTGATCACTTTAAAATATACCCCAGATTTTTCAAAGTTCTGTCTGCCATCTTAGATATTTTGAAGTCATGTAAAATCATTTTCTTGATGAACTTTGTCTGATTTAATTGTTTTCTTGAGTAGATGGAGAAGCTCTAACGATTAACTATAGCAACCTAATGAATAGTTTCTTTATCTTTTTTATGGTATATATTTGTGACTCATTTCCTCTGACAGTTGCAAGATTGGTAATATTTCTTTTTGTTAGCATTAATGAAAAAACGTGCACCAAAATATTCTACAGTTTTGGGTATTTTTCTGACCCTGTGTCAAGCTTGATGACCTGTGGGAAACCTGTAACTATGAGGTTTGCATTCCAGTGAAACTTGTTCTGCTAATTAACACAGAGTGTTTGAATTACTAAAAAGACCAACCCCAAAATCAGCCCAATGAACAGTATCACAACAAGCAGTCACTGGTGACTATGAGTTTGAATACTTGGATTTTTGTCTGTTTTGAGCCATTGGATTATTTTTTCCCCCCCGGGCAAACTGCTCTCCTTTTGTTTAAGAAATCCTATCTCTGCTTAGATGCTCCAAACTGGAACAGCCAGTCACAGTTGCTTTGGCAAAATTAGCAAATCACACCCTTCACATGCAAGGTACTACAAAAGTTTGTGTTTGTGTGTTTAGTATTTTATCCTTTTGCATGTGACCAGCTGTGCCATGGGGTGATGGTCCTGCAGGGACACTGCTTCAGGCGTAATCCTGAGTGTCACAGAGAAGGATCTGAGGAGTTTCCTGGCTGGCTGGGCAATTGATTTCCTTACTGACCGCCACAGCTGCTGCAGTTCAAAGGGGAAATCCATGCCCAGGGCGGGGTTTATCCATGGGAAGGTGTAATTACTCTGTGCCCAGGGTATCAGGAGCAGCACAGCTCCTCAGTGCTCTCACCCTCCCCCCCGACGTGGTTCCTGACCCACAGGAAGGAAAATGTTCTTGCTGAAGCCACGTTCTGACTCTGACTGCCATAAGGTCCTTTTTGCAGTGTCCTGCTGTAGCTCTAGGTCAGTGAGCTAAAAACTACTCACATCAGCAAATTTATCTGCAAATCCTGCTTTAGTGTGGAAGTGGTTCAGATTTTTATATATTAAAATTTTTGTTGTTTTGTGGAGATAATGTCAAATTACAGTTATATTATTTTTCAAAACATTAAATAGCAAATTTCATCATTATTATTATTATTATTATGCTGCCCATAGGATAAAATCATGCTGTACTTGGCAGTCTGATTCCCAGTTGATCTAACTTGAGAAAAATCCCACCTGCTATGTTTTACTATTGCTGAGCAGAGTGGGAAGGCCCACAGCCCGACATACAGCTTCAGGCTAAATCCTGCCAAATCTGTTCTGGGGGCCACTGTTGGAGGAGAAGCTGCCACCACTCAGGAGATGCCACAATAATGGAACTCAGTGTCAGTCCATTGCTCATGAAATACCATGTCTTCAGCTATTCTGCTCTTTCTGAGATCTGAATTGGTAACCCTTGGATAAGACAAGGCAGCCTGGGAAGAGTTGTGCTTTGTGCTGGACCAGTGTCTTCTGGTCACTGCTGAAACAAATGTTTCCAATGTTTCCTTTTGGCCAGAAAATGTGGCTAAGGTGCTAATTGCATAGCCGGGGGATGGGAGTAGTTTTTCGATGGAAATTTAAAATGGATTTAACAAGCTATTACCCTTTTTCTCTCTTCCACTTGAGTATTGCTAGTGGTAAGTCCATCGTTTTCAGAGTATGTAAGTGGCTGTGGAAGGGATCAGATGATGTGAGCTGCACTGGTAGCCGACTTGTTTCTGGACCCACCAGTAAATACTGGAGTAGATTATCTCTTACTTAACAGATGTATTGTGAGGATAGTGTTACTTCTAAGCTAGTTAGTAACTACTGGGTATCCAATTTTAATTTTCATTCCTTTGAATTTATCAAAATTTCTTAGTTTATTGTTTTCGCTCCTTAGAGGAGTAATTATAAACCAATAATTATAAGTTCAAATGCTGTGATTTTGTAGAGCTGTGCAGTCTTATTAGATAGTATTGAAAATCTCTGACCATTTTGTTTGTTAGAAAAGTTGTGGTTGCTGTCAGAGTGATTCTTCTGAGAGCTCTCTTCTCTTCCCAACACCCCACAGGTAAAAGTGAGATAACTCTAGGTTTCTACGTTATTCAGAGCAGACAGAAAGTGACTTTGTGTATAGGAAGATAGATGCACACAGAAAATCCACTATATATTGGTATTTTGAATGGAGATTTAAAATACTGAGAGTCTGTAAGGATGTTTTAGAACTGGTGAGGTGTAAATGCTGTAAGTTTTCTTGGGCTTTTGACTTTGAGGTTAACATAAAGCATTTAAGTCACTGCTCAGATCAAGTTCTGTCCCATCAAATAGTGTTAACTGAATTCACCTGTAGCTACGGAAGTAACTGTTTCAAATGGAAAGTTGACTAACTCTTACTTTCTAGATGTAAAATAATGTATAATTATAAAAGGTAAAAAAGAGCTACTAAGTAAGATTGGTTAATAAAACCCACAGTTCTTCTCATCTTTCTGTCTAGCAAACTTAAGGCAGGAAGAGAATTATTGTGTTTGCAGCCCAGATAAAGTCAGCAAGAGAATATCCATATTATACTGACAGCAATGTAGAGCTGCACAAGCCAGCTAGAATACCAGTGTGGCTCTGCCAGCTCAGACTTCATTGGGTGTTAACTCCTTCCTGGCATGGCAGGGACATTTGTACAACCAGATTGTCCATCTCCTGGTAGGCTGACAGATTTCTGGGATAACAGTGAAAGGCTTATATCTACTAAAAATATTCTACATAAGGAATTACCACTTTTTGCAAGGAGCTTGCAATGTACTTTAGGCATCACAAGAAGGATTAATGGATGTTCTCACAACTGAACTTCAACCATGTGTTTAAAATTAGTGCAATGTCCTCTCTTTAAAATGATTTAGGCCATCCGAGTCCAACACAGCTGTGATGAACTCAACGACCCTGATTCTCCACACGTTGTTGTTGAAGATGTTGTCTACTTGTGTCTCTTCAATTCTCTCTCTCTTCATGAGATTTGCTATTCTTCTGTCTGTACAACTTCATTATAAGATAGTCAAGATAATTTATAACTTATATGGTTGGTATTCATTATTTTCCAGTTTGTGTTTTCCTGGGGTTTTTTTTCCCCTATGGAAGCATAAAGTTACCTTTAGAAAACATGTACTACTTACAATAGAAGCCATGAAAGTAGTCTACAGACATGGAAGATTTCTGTGGTCAGTGAGACTTGTTAAGTTGAGCCAAGGAATGCTGTTCTGTGTACTAATGTGCATTTTTGTGGGAAGACTCACTGTTTATTCATTCGAAGATTTCCCCAGAGTTGCACATTTTTAGGACTCAGGACTTCAGATTCATAATGTTACAATTTCCTCGTCCTTAAAGTCTTTGCTTCCGCTGACACAGTGAAGTGTGGTCCTTCTTATTTGTTTTAGCTCTCACATTAACAAGTCACTAAATACTTTCAAAGATTTTAAACTTGTGCAAAAATTAGGGCCATCTTAACAACTGTTTCTTATTTGAATTGTGTCAGAATAACAAGGTGCTAACAATGTAAAGGATGCTCTCCCATCACATACTGACTTCCATCATTCTTTAGACAAAATTTGTGTTTTCTGGAGTGGTCTACAGGCCCTCGAAGCATCAGACCAAATTGTGAAACGTGTGGGGGTAGATTTTAGCTAATGCTGAATATGAGCCCATTGTCTGAGTTATGTTGATCCTCTGGAGTACAGAGATGACCTGAATTTGCAATCTTTATATTTTTCACTTGTGGCTACAAAGGCAGAACTGTGATGCACTCTCCATGTGCAGGTAGCACATCTTTCTTTCCTAAGTTTTATCTTTTATCTTCCCTAAGCCTTTATCTTTCTTTCCTAAGTTTTTATACTTTAAACTTACTCTAGGTGACTTTTTTCCCCATGTGTATTTGGAAAAGTCGAATTGTCACACCATATGAAGTGAGAACTTGGGGAGGGAAAAGCTGCTTAGCTGCTTGTCCTCATCTCTGTAACAGAAATCAAGGCTTTTCCACAGCTAATAAGCATAATGTGTTGAAGGCAGCTCTTCCTTTATGTTGCTGATGAAGAATATGGTTTTAAATGAGCAAAAATAAGAAACAGCTAACTTTTTTAGGTTCAGTAATGTATTGCTTATAGTATTTGTCTTCACTGTGACAACCTTCTGGAGAATTAAATCAGTTTTCATTCCTACAGAGCAAAGTAAGAAAAATAGTTTAGGTTACCATGGTAGCTAGTGCACTTAATCTAACTGGAGAAGGTAGGCATGTTGCAATTTTTTTTATTCTGCATCTGGGCTTCTGTATGCCAAAGAACATATGACAGGCAAACTGGAACTAACTCAAGCAGATTTCTACAGCAGTTTTTAGCAACTGTCTTGAAAAGTTTTCTTTTTACCTAGTTTATGCTACTTTTTGTAGCATCTGTAACAGATTTTAAATAAATATAACAAATTTTTCTCCTTATATTTGTAAAAGTTCTTAAAAGTTATTTTGTAATAAATGGAAGGTAAGCCAAATTTTACTTGGCTGAGAGCCAAATGACCATCTCTTCAGGAATTTCGAGTGCACTAAATAGACAGTTAACAACCACTTGCCTTGAGCAAAGAGCTTCAACCCACAAACTTCTTATCTCAGTTGCTAAGTAGTGGTGTGGTTTCTTCTGACAAGGGTCTGGTGCCTTCTTATGAACTGTGGTGGGTTCATTCAGAGCTCCCAGGGAGCACCTCTGTGCCCTTCTGGCAAAGGGAAAGCAAAATCACTGAGAAATAAAAAAGGAATGTATTAATGAAGTGATAGTCAGATTGATCACAACGCTTATTGTAGTTAAATTCCTCTTCTTAATACAGATGTGCCTGTAAAAATGAATTCAAATGTTTAGTTTATTAATCATATGCAGTTCTGGAGAACAAGTGAAGATTATGGTAGTGATTTCTCCCTGAATTCTGTTGTTAACAGTCTGTGGTCAGACAGTATTAAAACTGTGGCTAAAACAGACATATTTCAGTGAGACACTGGCCAATTGTAAATTTTGAAGTAGTATATATATGAAGGCAGACAAGCATTTAATCCCTCCCCTATCCATGCTGTGAGCAGTGTCTAGTCACATGTTTGTGAATGGCTATCTGTTCACTCTGACCTTACACACAGCAACAGAAAACAGATGTCTTTGCCTTTTGCCAAGTTTCTTGCTCACAATTTAGGAACAATTCCACACGCACAGGGAGGTTTTTGTTGATTTCTTTCAGATGATGATAGAGCACTTCACGTTATGTAGGAATCCTGATCACCTCTTTCTGCAGAAATAACTATTAACAGTTGATCATTCCCATCACTTTTATAAGAAATGCTATGTCTTGTAAGAGCTCTGGGAAAAAGCAGCATGTTACTCTGCAAGAGCTCTGCTCTGCATCTTAACATTACATTCTTGTAGAGAACTTCTGGAGACACAGCTGAAGGTGTTTTGAGAAAGGACTGATAGAAACTCGATGACTTGCATTGCTAAAAACAAGACTTGCTAGTTTCCTCAGAAATATGGATACTTACAGTAGCCCACAAATTCCCTGACATTGCCCATATGAATCTGAACGCCGAGCAATTTTAGCATCTTTCAGGCTCTGCTGAGGTTTCTGTTAACTAAGGAGAACCCTGCATGAGATATGAAGACACTCAAATTAAACAGTTTTCCTAAATTGTATAAATTTAAAAAAAACAAGTATATTCAGTAATTTATATGTTAATGGAGGCTTGTTGCCCAAAGCAGCCCAGTCAGCTTCCCACTGACTTTAATAAACCTTTTTGATAATTTCCAAAAAATAGTGCAAATAATTACAAGAGATTTAAGGTATATAAGGGGAAAGTGGCATATACAATTTCCTGGATTTTAAGCAGAGGAGCACCTACCTTTAAATCCTATGAATGATTACAGTGGATAGGCAAGGTTTGGACTGAGTTACATTGCAAGGTATTTTTGATGGTTTCATTTTTTTTTCTTAATTCCAGAAGAGGAATTAAAAACTCAGGTATCAAATGAATTATTTTTCTCTTCTGAGACAGAATAGTAATAACCCTGTGAATTAAGCTATGGTGAGACAGGTTTTGGTAAGGAAGAAAATCACAGAACTTAAAGTATTAAACTCCTGCTTGCCGGAGAGAGGAATGACAAATCATTTGTATTTCTCCTAACTTTCTGAATTTTAACTGCTAGCCTTGTAACCATTTTCCATGACAAAATCTTGTATAAAGGCAAACATCTGTTTGTACAGTGCCTTTTGTGTAAGAAAGCACAGAGATGGAAGGAGGATCCTAGCTGTGTCTGCTATTTGGAAGTCAGCTTGGAAATCCAGTGTGTTCTAAGGGGAAGGAACTAGCTTGCTGCTTATGATCTCCCAAAACATACCCAGATAGCTGTTTGAAGGTTTAATAGCCTTGTGGACATAACAGACGCTGCAAGATGAAATAAGTTATTCGCAGGAAGAGAGGAGGTGTTTTGCACATTAATGGGTATAAGTCTTCCACTGTCAAACCATATAAAATTCCAAATACACTCTAGAAGAAGGTCAGTCTTCCTTTGCATCTATGCCAACAGTAATAGGGTATGCAAATGAGTGTTTTAAATGAGTCCTTTTGTGAATCAATGGCAGTCTCTTTCTTTTCTTGAAAAGGGAAAAAGTGGATTAAATTAATCTGTCCTGACCTAGTTGGACTTGGTGATCTTTATGGGTCCCTTCCAACTTAGATATTCTGTGGTTCTATGATTTATCCTTATAGCTGAACTGCTGCTCTTCCCCAGGGTGGCCATGGGTTTGCACCTGCAGTGCAGATACCACCTCAGTGCACTGTAGAATGTGTTTGTTGGCATTTCAACTATTTTGCTGGAAGAATTACAGATGGAAGAAATTTCAAGTTGTATTCCAGGATTTCAGTGAGACATCCTCATCTGTTGGCAGCTTTTTTTCTTTTCATTTCCCTCCTATGCCTGCCATCTTGAACAGTGCATAGAAGTGTCTTCAAACTCCCCTTTGTCTGCTGTGGTCTGTGTGTTCCATCAAAGGATCAAATCAGAAGTAACTGAATCCTGGGAATATTCAGGCTGTGTTAGACTGATGTGGAGAAAGGGTCAGGAAAGCAGAAGTCCTTTCCAGTCAGCCATTCAGCATGTACCTGACCAAACCCCAATAATTAATAATGCAAAATACAGATTGTTTCATGAGCCACAAGTAAAATTTTTCAATCACAAAATGCTTTCTGTTTAGAGAATTTCCTTAGAACAGTTTCTTCAGATGCACTCTGTTGGGTGATTCTAAATGTAATATTTAGTTTGGTTTTTTGTATGTTTGTTTTTTGTTTTTTGCATGTAAATTACAGTTTCATTGCTGTGAACAAAATGGGGCCCTTTTTATCTTCTCAAGTGTTAGAATTTTTCTATGAGAATACTTTTATACTTTCTGTTATTCTAGAATAAAAACATTAGGAAATTAGATAAGAATATGCAAAGAGTCTGGCTTTCCAGCTGATATACTGTTTTAGATTATTTAGGGAAGTTTTAGGATATTTGCCTGCAATATATTTTGCAGCCTATAATAAGAGGTAAAACATTCAAAACTTTTCCTTTCAAATACTATTTGGAATCCAGAAAATCTTGCTATGGCTACAAGTGCAATTTTGTAATGCCAATGCCTGAAACCTCCTTTAAACCTCCTCCTTTTGCTAATAGAACTCATTAAAGAAGGAAGTTACGCCTACATATCTCAAGGTGCAAAACAAAATTGCTTAATATTACCTAAGCAGCAAACCAGTTCTAACACTTTGAAGGCTGTTCTTCATATCACATTCCTGCCTGAGGAAATTTGAGCTGAATGTCAAGATGTAACTACTGTAATGCTGCCCAGCAATTAATATTAATATTAATGTCAGCTCTGGCCTCACAGTGAATCCATTTTCTTATCTTCTCTTTCTGTTGATTTTTCTAATACGAAAAAGAATTCAGATACCCTATGATAAGGTAATTTGAACCCCAAACTTGTCTGTGTGCTGTATAAATTCAGTATTATTTGGGAAGGGGCATGTCTCCACTAGGTAACAAAAGAAAAATCATACAGGATAATCAAATGTCATTTGTAATGGGCCATAAAGGGGCCAATGAGGTCAACACTTGGGAGCTGGAAAAGGTTGTTTTTTAAGGTGTGTGGGATGTTGGTGTGGCTTGGAATTGGAATCATATCAGTGGCAGAGGCATGCACATCAGGAGGATGTAATGGAAGAACATTTCCCTTCTATAGGTATTTTATTCAAATTTCTTTAAAAATCCTTTTGGAAAACTTCAAAACATTAACTCTTTTGAACTGAATGTGAGGCTTGGGGTAAAAATGCAAATAAGTAAAGGTTTTTGGGCCTAGAATTTACTTCCCCATTTTTAATTTTCATTAGTTTTTGGAACAGGATAATTCCTTTCTTTGTCTAAAAGGACAATGAGCAGAAACTGATGCACAGGGAGTTCCACCTGAAAATGAGGATGGACTTCTTTACTGTGCAGTGACAGGGCACTGGAACAGATTGCCCAGAGAAACTGTGGAGTGTCCCTCACTGGAGATATCCAAGAACTGTCTGAACACAATCCTGTGCAATGTGATCTAGGATGACCATCCATGCTCTTTTCCAACCTTACCCATTCTGAGATTCTATGAAAATTGTATATGTTTATCAATAAAATTGATTTCTGATCATATCACTGCTGATGCTAGAAAAGTTCTACTGAATGTTGGCATCCTGGAGAGACATTAAATTATACCAGGGTAACAGTGATGACAGTGAAGTTTTGCACAACTTTAAGGACCATCAATCTCTGTGGATTAAGAATGTGCTTCAGTACAGAGCATGGCCAGTGGTCACCTGCATGGAAGAGATGCTCCTTTGCCACAGCTGGAAAATCCATAGAGAAACACTGGAAATCATCAATTTCAACAAGAAGGTTTCTTTGAGGTGTCATTTTGTGGCACACACATAGATAATGCATAGCAGTGAGTAGCCTAAGATCAGGGGAATGGCAAAGATATGGCTACGTTTGTCTCCTCCCTAATTGCTCATCTCCTGCTGCCCTCCTCTCTCACTTTGTCTGTTTCTAGAGAAGGTTTTTGGAAGACTTTTGTATTGTCTGAATGCATAACGTAAAAGTTTAATGAAAAGTCAAAAATGTTCATGTGTGGAAGGAGATGACAGTGTCCTACTCACTTCTGTGTCATGCTGTTCTTTTGGTATTATTCTGGCAATGTACATACTCTTAAATCAATTTTCTCATTTTTCCTCATATTGTTTTCCAGTTGTCATCCCAGTCTTTTCTTTATTTACATCTGGCTTTCTTCGTGCTTTCCACCACTCTTGCATTTCTTGTCTGCTTATTTCTTTCCTTTATCTCATTTTTACTTCCTTTTTTTTTCAGAAAAATTTGAAACATGGAGTTTTAACATGGACTATAAACTGGTCAATTATTCACCTTTATCTCTACTTAAAAATGTTGGTGTCAGCAGTAATAGGAGAAGGGGAAGTTTCTCAGGAATGCTGCAGTCTATGACAGAAGATGGAGGTCACTAATACTAGGAAAGCAGCATTTACAAAGGGCCTGAGAAGTAAAATCTGTACCATAAGTCATATGTAATTGTTTGTTTTAAATTCAAAGTGTCAGTGGCAACAACAGTAACAGTTGGTTTTATTTTTCTTTCAGCAACAAGAACAAGACCCAACTAACTTATACATTTCCAATCTGCCTCTTTCAATGGATGAGCAGGAGCTTGAGAACATGCTGAAGCCCTTTGGGCAGGTTATCTCCACAAGGATACTGCGGGACTCAAGTGGGACAAGCCGTGGTGTTGGCTTTGCAAGGTATTTCAGTGGTGTTAGCCATGCTGGCTGCCTTTTTCCTTTGTTTTGATTGAAAATGCAAGAATAGGTGGAAAAGGCAGAAATTATTGAAAATTATGGAGTTTGTAAAGAGAAGGGAGATTGAGATGGAGTTATCCAGCAGGGTTTTGTTAATTCTTCCTTTGGTAAAGCTGTGTCTCATCTTGCTGAGATGGTGAAATCTGAATTTATTGCCCTTACTGGACAATTATCTGGAATAAGAATTCACTCTAAACCACTTCCTTCTCTTTTCTGTACTTCTCCTTTCTCCTCTATCCCTGAAGCAGTAAGCAAGAATTACATGAGGCTTCACAGAAACTTCTGTAATGTTTCTGGCTTGTGAAGTTTGAATCCCAGCAGACCAGAAAGAAGAACCTTCTTCCCCACCCCTTTTTTTTTTGTTTTTCTTCATTAATTCCTTGGAGAAAATGAACTCATCATTGCCCTTTGAACATCAGCCCTTTGAATTTTCAGGCTCATTAACATGATGTCAACTGGGAAAGAAAATATTTTTATTCACTTACAGTAAACCTCATCTTAAAATATTTGTGTGCTAAGTCAAATATCTCACCCAAATTAACAAGATCAAGTATTTTCCATAAACTAGTAGATACCTCCCAAATATTCTGTCTATATGAGTCTACTTTTTCTCTAGCTAATGTGGTTATTTTTTTCTGGGATCCCCTCATCAAAAACTCTTTTCTGTGCCGTTTTTATTTATATAAGTCCTGCTTTAAACCTAGTATAACAATCAAAATTTAGAGGCTTTAAATTGAAGGCTTCTATTAACAAAAATAAGAGCATGCTTTGAGCAAAGAATTGGGATTTTCAAAATATGTTTAAAATCTCTGCAAAATCAGATTTCAGTTACTCAGGTGTTCAGCCAGTATTACAATAGCTCTGTATTTGAACAAATAGCAGAGTCTAAAATGAGTGCACAGAAAAGAACTGAACAAATTTATCTCCTGATGAGGCAAAAATTTTTAGGGATTGGTTTTTCCTGTGAGTTGGCTGGGGAGTATTTCATAGCCCTGTGATTTTTCTTTTTCTTTTTTTTAAATCTCTTCCCCCAGCGGTCTCCTAACTTTATATGCTTGCCAAGCTGTCCAGTTTCAAGAAGGTATAACAAAGGAACAAAATTTAAAAAAATAGAACCATTTTCATTATTTGAGAGTGGAAAACCACCAAAGTTTGGGCTTTGCTAAAATTTCTTCCTGTCCCCTTTAAAAAAAATCAAGAAGTGTTTGTGATATTTTTGGGGTAAAATTAACTGGACATTTTAATTTCATTAGTATGCATGTATTTTATATGTAGCTTTTGCTTTTTGGTACTACGAAGGCTCGAATCCACTAACACCCACTCTAAAATTCAGTAGGCATTTTGGATTCATTCAGTCTCTTCTCCCTAAACTTGTTTACCACTTCTACCTTGGTAAGTGTTATGGTAGATAATATGGTAGGATATATTTTTTCTAATATAGCTGGAAGTGTTCTAGAATCATGCACAAGTCAAAAAGACTTGTGTATATCCAAAACCTCACTTGTGTTGAAGACATTAAAATAGAATAAAGTATTTTCTCAATTGTTTCTCTATTATGCATTTTGTGTTTTATATATACATGAGTGAAGTTATTTTTAAAAAAATGTTTATTTATGTACAAAAGTTATAGAGTTAGTATTGCTTCTGTATCTTATTAGAACTTTTTTCCTTCTACAGGATGAACATTTTTCTTGTATTGGAAAATTCTTGGATAAATATTAATTAAAGTTGAAATTTTCTAAGAAACCTGTAGACATTAAATATTTTAATTTCTTGCCTTTGAGAGACTTTTATTAGGTTAATAGGGAGTAGTGTATTTTGTCAAGTCCAGACTTGAGTCTGAAACTAAATTATATTGTTTGCTTCATGTGAGACCAAAAAAAATTAGATTTCTTTGATGCAGATCCAATAATCCAGAACTTCTGAAAATTCTCTAAGAGCTATTTTGGGAATCATTAGTAAAACCTCTTGTTCTGGCTTTTTCGTGTTATTGGTTGTTATCTATGCTTGTATTTTGTCAGCCTGTGCAGAAAGGATATCAGAATTAAAAAGATGCCAAGACAGTAAATTTTAGTCCTGGTTGTTTGCTGCTAAGGCCATTGGCCTAATTTGTGGGTATGTATTACAGAGCTTAATGAACAAATGAAAAGAAATTATCTGTTCAACATTAATCAAACATCATCTTGCAGACAGCTGCAAAATAAGTTCTTCTTTTAAGATTTATTTTGTTTTAACTGCACATCTCAGTCATTGGCTGTGACTGAGTCTGAGCTGATGGCTGGGGCTGGCACGTCCACGCTGCAGGTCAGGCTGCAGCCACAGTCTCCAGAGCCTTTCCCAGGCCAGCAGGAGCTCTCCAGCTGTCTGCCCAGTCTGTAAAGTCTAGATCTGACAGCATAAGTGCACAAACCAGTTCAAGATTTTGGATACATTCTCAGTAGCCATCACAGCTATGCTGGTATTGGCTCCTGTTTTGAACTTGGAAACAATTAAGAGCCAGGTGCTTCATTTAGTGGAGATGATGTTATAAGCTAAAAGCTCCCAAGTCAGTTTGGGTCATGCAGTCAGGCAGCTTTATATTTGAGTTTATTACCTTTAAACTGTGCAGACAGTTCTAAATCCTCTCTTAAGAGTGGCATTAACCTTTGCTGCATGTAGCATGTACACTAAGGATTCAGTTATGAGTGATAGTGAGTCAGTCCTTCTGCTTATTTCAAGACAAGAGAGGTTCTTCTGGCAGCTTGGACAGCTGCAATATAATTTCTGCGTAAGTAAGAGTATTATTTTGAGTTTGGCATTGACTTTGGACTCAGAGTGCATAAAATGTTAATTGAGTTTGACTTTATCTTTCTGAAGTTATATGTTCTTAGAAAACATCTCCATTGTTCACACATAGGAAAGCAAGCCACAGCGAAGAGGGAAAAAGCAAGAAATATGATTTAAAAAAATCACAAACATGGGAATCTGGTTGAGTGTTTAATTTATGTAAATTATTCTTTATTTTCTTAGGATGGAGTCAACAGAAAAATGTGAAGCAGTGATTGCTCATTTTAATGGAAAATTCATAAAGACACCAGCAGGAGTTTCTGGTATGTTGCATATATTTCTTACAAGATGTATGAATGGGTTACTGCTTACATGGTGGAAGCCTGTTACACTGATTGTTGTATCTGGCTTCTCATTTAGAGGCATGCTTATTAAAATTAAACTGTGTCTTTTTGGATGGCTTGCTTGCTTGCTTGGAACACAGTATATTGCTTTTCTGTGGTAAACCTCTTCTAGGAATCTAGTAGTCTTCTCTCCTAGCAGAGAAACAAGCAGCTAAGATGCCAGCTATGTACAAATTTACATCCCACGTAATCCCACTTGAAGTGAGGAAACAAATATCTGTATCAGAACAGAATTTGGCTGATTGTCCATGAACAGGGCTTTTTTCAGAGGCAAAATTGGGCTGTTTTTGTAATCTGTTAATTTTTTTCAAAGTCTTTTTTAAAAAAATAATTGCTTAGAAAAAAAAATAAAATGTGCAGCAATGCCTGGCATGATCATTCACTAGGGAGCTGCAGTTCTCAAGTCAGTGTAGGTTTTACAGTCCTTCAGGAAAATGGAAGGAGGTCAGCATAGAATGCTGCTTCTAGAAATATTGTGCAAGGGAAAATTCAGAGAAGGCTTAGTACAATTTTGTTGTCACACTAAGTTCCTCATCAGTTTGTCTGCTTTGTCAGCATTGTTTCTAAGAGACAAAATGTATGTTCCATGAATACTGAAAAATGAGGAGAGGAAATGCAATGCTGCTGAGTAAAACAGAAAGTAAAGAGGACAATAAAGAAGGAAAGAATACATGCCTGACATTCCAGGCAGCTTTCAGTAGGCATTTTATTGAGAATCCCAAGTGGGAATTTTACAAATTGCAGTGTTGATGTGGTTGCTGAAGCTGCCTTTATCCCACTGGTGAAATGTTCTGTGCAGCCAGACCCTGTCACTGAGAGGAAGAAAGTAGCCCTCGGCAGGCAGACAAGAATGTGGCTTGTTTAGTAAAACTCCAAACATGCCTCATCCCTGAAAGATTGCTCCAGTTTGAGGCAGTCTGTGCTGCTGTAATGATGGAAAATGCTTCAGAGCACAGGAAACCACTCCCTTCGGCAGACTAATCTAATGCAGTATTTTGGTTTCCGTAGCCTTGCATAGGGATTAATTGCTGATACTATTGTTTGTTTAAAACTTTGTTACAAGGTTTTGGTAAATTTGAGTACATTGTTGCATCTGTTACTTCAGCTATATTGCAATATTTTTCTTTGTTACATTTAGTTAAAATGTTACAGTTTGTCAGTGTATAAACAGACAGTAATGGCACTAAAGAACTGTAACAGAATATCCTATTAGTGCTTTTTAGTTTATTAATTTTTATTTTCACTTGCATTCTCTTGTTCTCAATGAATGAGCCATCAAGCATGTCATTTCTGATCATGCTCTGTCTCCAGTGGGTCCTTGCTGAAGCTGAAGCTGCATCCTTACAAGATGAGGTTCAACTAGGTTGAAATAAAAAGTTGCTGCATGGAATTGTAGGAATTATGTTTTTAAAGACTCTCAATTTTGTTATATAGGGTACAGCCCCAGCTCTATGTTTCTGTGCTGGTGCTGTGAAGTTTCATTGCTCCTTGCAAAGGTTTTTCTGGAGTTCAAATTCTTCCCAGATTTCCGTACCACGTAGCAAGCACCTGTCCAATAATGCAGTCTTATTAAAGAATTCAGTTTATGCATAATAGTATACTGCAGTCTGCCAGAAAATGGGTCAGAGTCATGAGGCAACTGTGATTTTGGACAACCTGCACAGAGAAAACTGGATGGTAGCAGGAAAGCTCTTGAACAAGCAAAGATTAGGAAACTATTTTGAAATAGATTAGTGACCATTGGGATTATAAAAGATCAAGTTCAGACACATGCAAAAAAAAATCATAAAACCAAATCTATGTTTAAATTAAAACATTGTGTCCTAGAAACTTGGCTAAAATCAGCAAAGGGAGCTGGCTCTGAAAACACTGTTATCAGGATGAAGAGGGTAGGAGAGATGGGCCTGTAATGAAATAGGTGTGGGAGGAAGAACATTTGTTCAACAAAAGCATGTTTTCATAATGCAGCTTTGTTATTTTAACTAAGTTTGGGCTTTAGTGGAAGAATGGGTTAAACAGTTATAGAAAGCATAGGCAAAACCTCCTTTGGAGCATGAAAAAACCTCTAAGAATCTGGGAAGGCCAAGGATTAACACAGGGTGGTCACAGAAGTGTCAGCTCCAGAGTTAGGTGAGTGACTGGGCATTAATGATACTGAGCAAGCTAAACCCAGATATAACTGTCTATTCAGGCTTTATTTAGCTTAGTAAAATATATATTCAATATTTAATGTGTACTTGTTTATCTTCAGTAAAGAAGAAGAAAGGTTAGCTCAGAGAGTAATTTGACATGCACTGCAAGTTGGTATAATCCTGAAACTCCTAGAAGTGATGTATTACTTTCACCATTTGTAGTTGGGCTTTGTCCTTTTTTTATGTGAGTTATTGTATTAGTTGGTTGTGTTTTATGGACTATGACTTTCTCTCCATTTTGTCAACAAAAACGAAACTCAGAACTTTAATTTTTGTATTTAATTATCTTCGCAACTATGATATGTAACTATTATATGATTGCTCTAATTTTAAAGTAACTTATGCATTTAGTTTCACTCTCCTCCTTAAAGAACTATTGTTTTCAGTGAGGAATGTAATATTTAAAGCTTTTCTATTCCCCTGTGAAATGTATGCATCATGACATGAATTGAAGGAAACAGACCAGACTGGTGTAAAGAGCCAGGAGCCAGCAGATGAGCAGTGAGAGCAGAGCAGCAGCATACTTACCCTTCCTCCTCTAAAGATGATACTCAGTGTTCACTGGCTTTTAGTCTTTTGTTGGATCCATAGTGATTGTACAAATTATCTTCTGGGCAAAATCTTGAAAAGCATCTCCTCCCAGTCATAGTAGCATGTAGCTGTGTGGTGATACATGAGAATAGTTAAATAAATAATTACCTAAAGCTGTAGAAGTTAAAAAGTTACTGAAGTTCCATGCCTGTTCTATAGGCTTTATGGATTATTTAATATTTTTTTTTACTGAAAAAGAACTTAGGTGATTTTGGTTTAATGGGTGTAAGATAGAGAGCATTTTTGCTGAACAGCCCATGCCATTTTTACTTTACTTTACAGCCAGGAATGCCTGGCTATGGTGATGATTAAAAAAACCAAAAATTATCCATGACTCACCCCTCTCTTCCCACTTAGGATAAAGCTATTGGTCGCTCAGATTCACTTTTAGGGAGAAAATTGAGCGTGGAAAAGTCCTGCTCCTGCCTCTGTTCTTGACTAGACTAGAAAGGGGTCCACCAGCAGTGATACACACTATGGTTTGAAATGGCCTTGGACATCTTTTTAGTGTGGGGAGGAGTGAAAATGGAACCCTGAAGTATCTCTGTCTCCTGTCAGTCATATTCGAGTGTTTTTGAGTTACTTACCTTTATCCAGAACCTTTATCCATAAGATCCCTAGTGAATTTAAGCTGTTTGACCATAAATTCAATTTTTCGTTCAATTATCTTTCACAGATCCTTTAGAAAAAACACATGAACCACAGCCTGGAAATCACTGCTATAGAGTATCAAGGGCTGATAGTGCTGATGTTAATCCTGGTTGTCACACTGAAGGCAGAGGAACAAAAATTTCATTCCTTTGATCAAGACCCTGAGATTAGCTCAGCTGGTCAGAGCATGGTGCTAAGGCACCAGTGTTGTAGGTTTGATTCCTGTATGGGCCAGCACTTAAGATTTGGACTTGGAAGGGACCCACAAGGATCATCAACTCTGAATATTTTGTGAAATCTGTGAATTAGAGGCTTTTACTATTCTAACTCCCATAATTTAAAATTGCTGCTTAGTTTTAAGAAGCAACATAAGAATAGAAGAGAAAAATGCTTCTTAAAATATCCTTCTGTGACAAATTATTAAATCTTCTATAAATTATAAAAGCAGTGTAATCCTGAGCATTATGTTAAGTGAAGACTAGGATGGTGAAGAGTATAATATCTAATTTCTCTTTAAACATATAAAGCTACCCTCATATTGGGTTGCACAATTTCTTTTTTAGTTCCCACAGCCTTTGGCAAAAGTTTCTAGCTGTACAGGCTTGCTCTATCATTAAAGTGATGTTTTAATGTCAGAATTCATTAAGTCCCATATGCTTTGCACTAGAAAATAAGCAATGAAGGTCTCTAAAAGATGCAGTTTAATTGAAAACTGACTAAAGGAATAGTGTTTTTCAACTCTTTTGTTGTATTTTTCAGTAACTGAAAGTAGGGTTTATTGAAAAGTTGATAAAAATAGCCCTGTAAAGTCAAGGGTGTAAACTCAAGGTCCAACAAAGAACATCAGTTTTGTTCTTAAATTTATGGTATCACCTGGTACAAATTTTGGTAGACACTGAACAAAAACTGAATTTTAATGTACAGATGTGCACAAAGTGTCTGCAACAAGGAAGAATTTACTCTCTGGACTAATATTGCATTCATCTCTCTCTTCTGTAAAAAGAAGAGGCCCTAGAGGAGAGTGATTCAGGGCAGGAAGAGATGGTCAGCACTTCCCATGCCCAAGTTTTAAAGCCCTGTCCTGATGTTGCAGGCCAGGAAAGCTTGTGGTTACAGATCCCCTCCATAGCTGCAGCTCAGCAGGCAGGCACCTGCAGACCATTGGCAGTGTTGGTTTGCACTGGGTGTCAGGAGTGGGCATGTTAAACGTGGTGTCCTAGCTGCAAAAGCTGAACTCCACTGTAAATTGTAGCCTTTTACATCCGGTACCTCCAAGCTGTGAATGCAACTCTGAATATTTGTACTCTTCCTTTGTCTTGCACATACAGACAAGTCTCTGAATGATTAATGATCTGCTTCATCACTGGGCCTGCATAGTTCCCAGCAATTAAACAATAAAAATGACTCTCCCTTCCTTCCTGAACTACAAAAGATTGCTTAACTGGTCTGTAGGACTTTTTAGAACTTTTTGTTCAAATATGTATCATATGTGTGCTCTTATATGCAAGAGAGAGAATATGTTGCATATTCATGAAGAGCATGAGAAAAGGTAAGCTGAAGAAAGAAGGTTCAGATTTAATTTTGAAGAGAGTCAAGTCTGTGTTCATTCTTTGGTGAGAGAGAGATCAGTAGGTCAAGATAAACCCAAGGTTTATCTCCTTCTCATGACCCTCCCTCCAGTGCCCATCAGTCATTGTGATGTTGCAGGAATGAACATGGTGCTGTTCAGGTCACATGGATGGAGGAGCAGATAAAAATTACAGTTGGGCTTTCAGCTGGAGCTGTCCCCACTGTCAACATTCAGATCCTGAAGCAGAATCGGGGAGGCAAATGCCGTACAGCTGTTCACAGCAGCTGCTGGTATTAGGTAGATGGTCTGTGTGGGGTTTTTTAATATGAGTTGGAACGTTCACAGCATTTGGCATCTTTGATGGGTGCAGTGAGGAGCAAGGCAAGGTGGAAGGTCAGGGAAACAAGGGCTCCCATAGCTGGATCTGTGTTCAGTAAGATGGAGCACTAACTTCCAGTAGATCATAAATGGATAGCTTTTTAAATGTTTGCGTTTCCTCATTGATGCAGGTTTTGGATATTATGTATGCAAAATCTAGTACATATGTATAATTCTTACTCCACTTTTTCTTCCTCTTTAAATTTGTCGGAGAGTTTTTACAATGCAACACAGAAGATGTTTAATCATCTAAAAAGTAGCTATTTTGAGCTACTGACAAAAAAAACAGATTTATTCTTAAAATAGGCTTTTATGAACATTTAATTCAAACAGTTGGACAGGTTTATTCTGCTTTTTTTTTAAAAAAAAAGTTTTTATGTTGAGACAATGATGGGAAATAATAGCACAAATAATGCTTCCAGGAAAGTTTTTTACAATTCATTGTAGGGATTTTTAATGAAAGCATAATGCAGCTTTAAATAAAGCATTTACTATCTGTGAGTGCTGTAATACAGAATGACAGGCTAGAAACCTTTTTCTCATGTCTTTCTGTAGTGTTCTCATACCAGAGAAACTGAATTTTGAAATGAAATTTTGATTTCATCCAAAATTTTGAAAGTCACATATGTTCCTCATGAAAGTAGATTTTTTGAAATAACGTGTAAGTAGCCAAAATATTCAACTTGGAGAAGAGCTTTTTTTCATTTAAGGCAGTTAACTTCAGTATTTGGACCTCCTCTCTCAGTGTCCAGTGGATTTTTGTTTTCCACACTGTGTAAAATCAGTCAAAATAATTTCAGACCAGAACCTGGCAAATTTATCCATATTGACTAACATATTCTGAGATCACCTCCTGTTATTTCAATAGAATTGTATGTGGGGTAAAATGCTGTGTGCTATGACCAAGGTTATTTGATATAGCTTTTATAAAGCAACATCAAATCATCCATCACCATATTGATACAGTACCTTTTTGCTCCAAATATGTTGAAACAGAAGTTGCTTCACATAATTGAAGACCCCAAAGCAAAACTCAGTTTTGGGAATGCCAGAAATCCCCTCAGAAATGCAAGGGTTTGAAGACAATCTTTTCCAGTTTGTATCCTACTGTAGCGTTCCTGTTATTTCCTTGTTCATTTACTCCATCATCTGTAGGTCTCCTATATTTTTCCAGTGTAATTAGCCTAACCTTTTCCTGGTTTATTTTATGATTACAGGATTTTAATTACCATTCTCTGAAGAATAATACATTTTAAATTAATTTGGTTGTCATGTTTAATGTTACAGTCTGACACTCTGTATGACTGCACACAGGTAGGAGAGGTCCAGGTCTCTGACCTATGTGGTCAGTGCTGGAGATGAGACAGGGAACCACACACCAGTTCTGTCTCCCTTTTTTATAGAGCAGGCTGTCAAAAGATGTGTCATGCAGGAAGTGGATATTTTTCCAGTAGAACCAGACCTAGTGTTTTAGGTGTGACATCCGAAGCCAGGGATGACTGGGCCATTAATGATTGTTCTGTGCCAAAGTTTTAAAAGTCAAGCTGTTTGTGAGGTTATGCATCTCTGAGGTTTTCAATACCAATCATCTTTTGCGAATGCAGACAGGGTGAAGAGACATCATCACTCACCATGATTATATTAATAGATTTTGTTGAAAATTTGTCTTGGGGTTGTTTTTTTTGCAGGTGGCCTTCCCACCCCATGTATTTATTCTGCATTTGGAAAATTGTATGTTTTCAGGTCCAGCCATGTCTCCTGAAGATGTTTCCAAACAGAGAGTGACTGGAAGAGTGTCATGGTAAAGCTTAGACAGCTCATGTGTCAGGAATTATTGGCAGAGAAGCATTTACATCCAAGTCATAACAGTGCTTCCACCCTGTGATTAGGGAGGGTGTGGTGTGATGCAGCAGAGCTGTGCTTCAGCCATAGGTACTTGGAAATGTGGAAGCTAAGAACAGGGAAAGAAAGAATACTATGCAAACCTTTTCATTGCTTCAATTCTGCCACTAAAAATTGAATTCATGGTCAGGATTGTATTAGGAAAAATAATAATAACAATAAAAATAATAAAGTATGGTGATGCCGTTTCATGGCAGTATGCAGAAAACCCCAAAAGGAAAATCTTGAAAAATTTCTGGTTGCATTGGGTGTTCTTTCTCAGAGAGAAAATAGGAATGACAATTCTGGCATTTTCTTGGTACAAGGTGTCAGAAGATGCTCACTCTCCCTTGCTAGCTGGAGTCATGGGTGTACTGTGCCAGCTCTTCTGCCTGCTCTGGATGAGTAAAACTTTTAAGTTTTGGGACATTACTGAAACCTCCAAGGGGTGGGGAGAATATGTTATAGACCTTTGGTCAGATTTTTCTCCACCCTCCTTAGATACATTTCCCGAGAGACAAAGCTCACAATTCAGATGGCAGTTCTTGTTCAGCCCCCAGACCAAGAGACACATACTCAGGTTATACAGACCATGTTTATTTCCAACAGGTTTTACAGCAGTACCTTCAAATAAAATATATAAGGCATTGCAGGTGCTCTGTTTGTGTGTGGCTGCTGTCTTTGTGCTATGCTGAATGGTTGTTGATGCTGTAGTACAGCTCTGTGTTATTTAACTGTCATATTTGGAATATAACTTAAAACCATATCTCATTTGGAGAGTTGAACACCTGTGTATGAGTGCTACTTCAACTAATTTTTCTTTCTTCTCAGTTCCTGCAGAACCTTTATTGTGCAAGTTTGCTGATGGAGGACAGAAGAAGAGACAGAATCAGAATAAATACGTACAGAATGGAAGAGCATGGCACAGAGAAGGCGAGGTGAGACTTGTAAGTCCTCCCTTCAAGCTTTAGTGTGGGTGTGCAATAATGAATACTTAGGAAAATGATAGGCATTGAGACTTCTTGGCTTGGGTCTTTGGCATATTAAAAATGTGCAAGCAACTCTTACCTCACAGTTAGTGTCTCTATTAAAAAAACACTTAACTGTGTCTTTCTTCTGAGGAGAAAAGGCAAAATGTGAAACACTGAGTCTTGTCTCATTAAAGTGAAGAATAAAATCTCCTTCAACTTGGTCATAATATAAACTTCAGCTTTCTCATATTATTAAACTACCAGAAACATAACTGTGCTTACATGCAGTAAATAATCCTTTGATCTGTGCAACGCTAAAATGCACATCACTTTCACAAGATTAAAATAGTATACCAGTGCCATGCAGCATTATTATTTTTAGTCAGTTGTTTTAATCTTTAATGTTCAATTTAATAGTTTCATAGACCTACTGTGGATAGCAAGCCTAGATGCCTCATTTATATTAGGCAGGAAAATTCAAATGTGCTTTCTGAAAAACTGCACTTCCCATTCATTCTTATAGTTCATGTATTGTAGGCAACACCCTAACATAATCATCTGCATGCCCTGAATCTGAAACACACACATGTTCTTTTAGCCAGGTGTTCAGTAGATTTCATTTTGTTCCTCATGATGGGAACATGGAAACTTGTATTCACTATCAGTATTGCTGATTCTCTTCACTATATAATTACTTCTTTCAATTAACCTTTCCCTAAATTTTGGTAATAAATTATTTCAACACAAATTTTCTGTTAAAAATGAGACAACTAAAGAAAAAATAAGAGAAATAATTTACAATTAAAATTAATTTTGTCAACTCTTTCTTTTCCACTATTTTTTTAAAGGCTGGAATGACACTCACATATGATCCAACCACAGCTGCTTTACAAAATGGGTATGTTGAGGAATAGCACATTAAGAAAAAAAAAAGTTTGCGTTATGAAAAATTCACAGAACTAGCATTTAATAAATATTTCTGCATTTTCTAGATTTTATCCATCACCTTACAGTATTACAGCAAACAGAATGATCACTCAGACATCCATTACACCATATATTGCTTCTCCGGTTTCTACATACCAGGTTTGTATTTAGAACTCGTTGGCTGAAATGGTTCATTGAAGCTTATGTTTATTTATCAGTTGTTACATCTGGTTTTATGAGGTCTCCAATAATGCTTCATTTTAATGAAGTGGCCTCCTTGTGCTGTACAGCATGAAAATGACAGCCTGAAAATCTGAGTGTGTGTTTCAGGAAGCACAGTGATTTAATGAGATTCTGGTGTCTAGCAAATCCAACTCCCCAACTTGTGCTGATGGCTGAGGGATTTGTAGCCACTTGTGCATTTCACGGGAGATTTTTCATTTTCTCTCAAATTCTTTTAATGTCACCAGTATATCTGAAGTAATTTTTCAATATTTAAAACCTTATTTGTGTAACTAAATTCATTTTTAAAGATGTTTTCCCATGCATTTTGAGCTTTTCTCTGTTTTTTTCTCAGAAAGCCCAACAATAATATCTTATGTAGTTGTACTAAGAAGGGTACAGAAACATTCTTGACATTAGAGAAGGAAATTTGAAAAAAAGAACTCAGAGTTCAAATTACCTTAGCAGTCAAATTGTTTTTAAATTAGGAGTAATTAGTGTTTTTAAATTAGGAGTAAAGCATTTATTAGCCTAGGACAGTATTTCTAAAACAAAGGTTACTTTATTTTGAACAATAAATTATGGGCATTTTTGGCCCAAAGCTTTCTGAAGAGGTATTTTGATAGGTGCCATCTTGAGTCCTCACAAGGGATATTGATATACAGTTTAACACATTGGGAAATTATATGGAACAGTTTTAGCACTTTGATATAGATCTCTTAGATCTCAATTTTATAGATCTCAATTTTAGGGCATCGTACAATTCAGTTTACAAACAACTTCCTTTAAATACAACTAGTATGGCAATCTCAGATGTGTGCTCTGTAATTACTACTTGAGACATGCCAATTATGCCAGTGTACGCTAAATGGTGAGCTATTTTGGCATTTTACTATTTAACACATAGATGCAGTAAACGACAGTGATTCAAGTCATAAATAACCCAAACTAATTAAATTTAGAGAATTCTTACCTCTATGTGTCAGGGGAAGGAGAAGAGGCTAGTGAGAGAGACGTGCTGAGCTTTCTAATGTGCTGTGTGTGTGAATATGGAAGGGTATGTAAAGGGGAGGTAGAAGGCTAACAAAGGCACTGTGGGCCATTTCATCAGCTGTCTCTTGCAGAAATTTCCATGTAGCCTTCAATTCCAAGTGAGGAGGATGAGGAAGAATTGTCTAGTTTTAGTCTGGAGTTGTAATGCTGTCTTGCATGAGCAAAGTGTTGTGTAGGAGTTAAAACAGTGCTCTCTGGTGTGAAGGGCAGCTGGATTATTTTTATATTAATTTCTGAGGTAACTTATGCAACACAATGTTTGCTCTCAGCAGACTGTGCTAGACTGTATTTTTCAGTATAGTGAATCATTTTGCTTGGTACTGCATTAGCTCAGAAATTACAGTAAGTTTTTACCCTGAAAAATATTTCAGTAAAATTAACTGCTATTCTTTATTAAAATATAAATTATTTATCAATATAAGACTCTGATATTCAGAATCCAAGTAAAAATTGGAAGTTGTCATAGAAACATACTACTTAGCAGTACAGTATTATTTTTTAGGCTTATTGAGATAGGCAGACCACAATCCATTATGTTTCCACAAATGTAGTTACCAGTATTTCAATATACATGGCATGGAGCTTAAATTATTGTGGATGGAGTTATTAATATCATTATGCTTGAAGTGACACAGTAATTGGAATTGAAAATTAAATTGAAGTATTCTGTATTTGGGAGGAAGGAGGTTCTTGGCCAGAAGGGTTTCACAATTTGAGTATTAGTCACATCTTCATTACTGATCCCTTCTCACTGAAACCTGCAGCTTTCTGTCTTTTACACAACAGGACCTATCTGATATGCAAAGTTTTTGTTTTGTTTTGTTTTGTTTTCTTTGAGGCATGGTATAACCTGCTCCTAGATTTATTCAGGTAAACAAATTTAATAAAGTTTTGGCTAGTGTTTGTTTTTCCAACCCGTTTATACCCAAATAACTGCCCTAAGCCAGTTACTATCATAGTGTGATTTTAGCCAAAGCTTTAGTCAGGCTGTACTGGTATTTTTGCCATTAAGATTTTGCCTGAGGAAAGGGAGTGTTCCAGTCTTTTCCATTCCATTTTTGAACTCCTGTTTGCTCTCTTCCTGACTGAAAAAGAAAAAAAAACAACTCTGGTTTGAAAGTAAGTACCAAAAGGAGGCAAGAAATATTTCCATCTTCCAGAAAATACCTCACCTGGATTTTTTTCAAGGCTGTGTGTTTACCTGTCCTGTTCACAGGACTCTGGGAATGATGGTAGAGGCATTTAAAAGGCTTTAAATGTCCAGCAGCAGTGTTGAGCCTGCTCTGTGTGTGGTGCAGGTCAGATTCCTGCCTTACCCTACACACCTACAGCAGGTGGGGAGGAAACATTTTTGTCCTTACCTTTAGTATTTCTTGCAGCACACTTTTTCCAAGAGCTGTTGCAACCAGCTCTTTTTAAACCGGATAACAACATAACCTGTTAGTTTCCCTTTCTATAATTCACTTTTTCATGCAAAGTTAGGGATTCTACTGCAATTGAAGTATTTGGGCGGTCGCTCATTTTGGAGAGAAAATGTGCTTGTTGCAAGAGCAGGGACTCTCATCAGAACCTCCTCCTCTTCCTGTGCTTTGGGAATAACACACCACAATGCCTCAGAGAGGAGCAGTTCTCCCAAATATTCTCCTTTTTCCTGGAATAAGATTATATCAGAATTCCTGGTTTGTTTTTTTTCAGTTGTGAAAATACAGTAGTTTATTTCATTCAGATCACACTAGAAGACAAATGGTGCTATACCTTTTGAGATCCCAATTACTTTTCCACAAAGGAATTTCTGAGACAGAAGGAGTTTCCTTTTCCAATGTAGCAGAAATCTGCCATTCATCAATTTGACTCCTTTCATTGTACTTGATAAAGTTTCTGAAACCTGCACTAAAAACATTGTCTTTTGTTCTGAAGGGTGGTATATGGTCTCCAAATCTTGCCTCTGATTTACAAGTTACAATGAATACATTTTTCATAGAAATCAGTGTTGTTCCACAGAGGAACTAATAAGTAAGGGAGGAGGAGGCATGTTAACATGATTTAAGTCATTACTTTATCTGAGCTGGAGTATTCCAAAATGTGTAAAATGAAAAATAAAATGCCCATTTTATTCTAGGTTCAGAGTCCTTCTTGGATGCAGCCTCAACCATATATAATGCAGCACCCAGTAAGTTTTTATGCTTCTCCATTGTTGTGTTTATCTATTATATAAACACTTTACATACTTTAAACAACAGGAAGTATGTCAATTCCTGCCCAATTACTTCCATGGATCAAAATGAAATGTGAAACAAAGACAGTAACCTGAACTGGGGCCTCATTTTATTAGGAAAAAACAGTTAGCTACCTTCAGAGTATGAATGTGATGAGGGCCATTAGAGAAAACTTCTAAGAGGAAACTTAGTAGTGTTGTTTTGATTTTTGCGTTTGTTTTGTTTTATTTTATTTTACTTTAAATGGAAAGTACTTTGCAAATACCAAATGTTTTACATACTGTCTACCTTTCAGGAGCTGAAATTGGAGACCCAGTGTTTTAGAATAGGTCTACAATAGTTCAGACTGGATAATTTGTGACAGACAGACAGATGTAGTGATATGAATGACATTATGGGCACTCACTTGAGAAAACCTGCATAGCTTGTTCTGGCTTCACCACTCATGAGTAATGCTGGTCTCCCTACACTTTTGGCTGTGGCATCTGTACCAGACTGTCAGGCATTCTAATCTCTATTCTCCCATGATATTTTGCTGCTTGTCTATGTCATTTGCCAATTAAGTACCATTACATCTGAGACTTACTGGGTTTCTTGAGATGAGCATTACTAATAATAACATGCACTTTAATACATGCACTCACATAGTTAACAAACAGGTCTGTTTCCAGATATAGAAAGGATATTGTCTTGACTTTAATTAACCTCTGCATGCAGATTATAGAATGTAAATCTTCTTGGCAGAACATTTTCTTCTTGGGCATATAGAGAAGGTGATGTTGAACCAGAACACCCTCTCACACACTTAACTATTGTGTATTTGTGGTTTTTGATGTTAAATACACATACACAGAGCAAGTTTTAACTTCCTTCTCTATAAACACAGATTTTCATAAAACAACATCCTGCAAATAATGCTGTGAAAGACAAGAGCTGATACGTTATAATGGTGTATTAGTTTAGGTGTATTATCTCACAGGTACACAAGATGAGATGTCACAGTTGCAAATAAAGACGTGGATTCTAGACTGAAGTTCAGTTTTGGCCTGTGCAAAGATGGGTGCTGTCTTGCTCATTTGCTTTTCAGAGAAGCCTGCAGTCTACAGACAGGAAATTCTTTCAATGTTTGATGTGCCTGTGACTCATTTCATCTACACTGATCACATGGTTGTTTTTCCAAGTATATTCTATACTTCTTTTTTTTTTCTTTTTTTTTCTTTTTAAGGATTAGTTATTGATGCAAAATACTTGCTTTCAGTACACTGCAATTATTTATCTTAGTTTTGAGCCTCCATTAATTTTAATCGCACCTTCTGCAAGCATAAGTCATACAAAGTATTTGGAAATGTGTTTTTGTGGAACATAATCGGTAAAATGAAATTTCTTGATAATCTTCCATTTCAGTTAACTCTGAAAACCTTATGAGTGTGCCCTCCATATTTAGCAGTCTAAACTGTTTAGAAGTTTAGAGTATAATTTTTATGAACTTAACAGAATGGTACAGAAGCAGTAGAAATGTCATCAATAGCAGCTGGTATTTAGACAAAGAATCAGCATTGCTAAGTCTCTTCTGAAATGTGTGTGCTAATGAAAGCAGCCACTGAGTAGGGCAGCTGTCTCATGTGTGATGGGAAATGTTCCTCCTCCAAAGCCACCATTCCTAAAGATGAGATAAAAGTTTCTTCCTAAAGCATGAAATTCCAAAGCTTAAGTTAAGTGAATCTGTACCAGATAACATGTGCAAATTTTTGCTATTAAGTCAGCATCTCGTTAAACTCATATTTTACAAAGCATTTTCAGCAGGTCTCTCAAGTGTATTGCACATCAGTTGAATGTACAACGGAAAGTCAGAGCAGGTCTTCCACCCTTAGCGTCTACAGATGTTCAAGTAAAATATTCAGAATGCCCCAGACCTGCTTTTTGAGTCAGTGCCTGGGATTAAGCAGAGTTCTTGTGGTACATCCCCTCAGATGGACAGTCCATTCTTAGATTCTCAAATCAAAAATTAAATCAAATCTGAGTGCTGCAACCATTTCTTTGTTTCTGTATTTTAACAGGGTGCTGTTCTGACTCCCTCCATGGACCACACCATGTCACTACAGCCTGCATCAATGATAAGCCCTCTGACACAGCAGATGAGTCATCTTTCATTAGGCAGTACTGGAACAGTATGTAGCAATTTGATACAAAATAGAACTTAGCCAAGTAGAAAATACTGCATGTAGATCACAGTGTCCCTGTGCAGCTTGCACGTGGGAAAAAGTAATCCAATAAGTCATCTTATGTCCAGTAAATTATTAAAAACTGTCTCCATTTTAAAATTATATTGAACAGCTCTTATTCAGTCTATTAACTGATCAGAAATTGGAAAAGAATAAACAAAAATAGACCAAAACAAATGAAAGGAATCCACGAGGTAACTTCAGAGTTGCATCCAAAAGATTAAAAATACTTAGCTTTACTCTTTATACTCCTTTCTACAACTCTAATCTCTTATAGTGTGGAACAGAAGTTAAATCACAAGAGATTCAGACTTGCTTCTAAATTGCAAGACACTTATTTTCTGACCAGATTGGATTATAAAAAGAAAATGTGGTGACTGGGGTTAACAGAGAAGGAAAAGTCCTTTACATAGTCTTTGAAGTCTAAATTTTAATTTTCTCAAAATAGATACATGACTTTTCTGGAAAACCTATTGATTTCAGACACAAAAGTCTTTCTCTCATGTATGTTGCTTTAGGGAGACAGTCAATATCTGTTAAACAATACCATGACAAGTATTTTGAATACTTTTACATTTATACTAGGCTTTAACTCAATGTAATGGACTCTGTCGTTCTAGTACATGCCAGCCACAACAGCTATGCAAGGAGCCTACATCCCCCAGTACACACATGTCCAGACAGCAGCCGTTCCTGTTGAGGTCAGTATATTTTATAAAGGACCGGAAATAAGAAATGTGAACATGATTTTTTTTTTCCCCCCCCCAGGAAAATTAGTGCTCAAATGCAAGTATTATAACTGTGAATGTACTGTGAATGCCACATGTATTAAAACTATAAAATGTCATTATTCTCAACTAATTTAGCCAGTATTACAGCAAAGAATTACCTGTACTTGTGGCAGTACAGTACTTGGAGCAATGTTCTCTATGAGCATAGCTCAGGCAAACCCTGTGTTTTGTCAAACATAACTCCAATAGTAACAAGCCAGGGAATATATTGTAGTTTCACTTAATTTACCTGTGTACAAAATTTCTGCCAGCAGACCTTGATTGTAGCTTTTTGCAAAGAATCCTGATTTGACCCTGGCATTTCAGGATACTGTGCATGTTTGTCTAATAAATCTCTCCATTGAAGAGGGATTTATGACTTTCGCTGGAGAGCATAACATAAGTAAACTAAATAATTTATCTACTACTTTGGCTTACCCTACATCCTTTCATAGGTCAGTACTTCTTTAACAGAGGAGCTAGACAAGGCGTGCTGCAGCTCATGTATTCAGAATGAGTGCCAGGCAGTCTCTTCCAGAGCCTGTAAGAAAAAAAACATTCATTTCAAAGTCTGTTTATCCAGAAACTCCAGAATCTATTTGATTCATTTTGGTGCATCAACCATGTGGATCAGAGAAGTTCTTTTGGTAATTACCCAATTGCTCTGTTGGCCAGAGCACTCTCAGTTGAATTAATTGCCTGGTTTCTGGGGAGCCTGGTGCAAAGTCCTATCTACAATTCTTTTGCCTAGTGCCAATCCTATCACAGTACTCATAGTGTTTGTGTGGTAAGTAGATCTCATTCTTCTCCCTCCCCTTCAAAAGGAGAGGGACAGAATGCTCTTTTACATCTACAGATAGAAAATATTCTAGCAGTTTGCTCTATTTATTTCTATAATTTCAGAAGTTTGAGGGTTTTTTTTTCATTATCATCAAAGCATCTGAGGAAGTACAAAGTTTGCATGATCATTTAATTTCTCTATTTGCTGAAATATTAATCAAGGTGAAGTTAACACCTCAGATTTGAAATACCTCACTTGAGAAATGAGACAAAGATTTTACATTTGAAGACTGTTAATTGCATGAGTCAAGTGGAAATACAGATTGCAGGTAATGCTGCTTGATTTTGTGACTCATGGCTTGCCTACCTTTTTATTTGCAGGAAGCCAGTGGTCAGCAGCAGGTTACAGTAGAGACATCCAGTGACCATTCTCCATACACGTATCAGCAAAATAAGTAACTGTGAGGTAGGGGCTCATCCTGTCTCATGAAAGATGTGAATTCAAAGATGCTTTATTTCATAATTTACAGTACTCTGTATTGAACATTTTTTTTAATGTCGTATAAATAATATGGTGGTAATATCTGGGGACAGCGAAACTGATTTGAACTTGGCCAGAGTCAAAAGCCAAGCAAAAAAGGGAAGCAAACATGGGATCCAGAAGTGAATTAATGAATTCTGACTAATATTGTTTTAATAATTTCTCTATACCTTAACTGGATTATGTTGGGTTTTAAATTGTTCATTTTAGCAGCATGCTGTATACAGAACATTGATGAATTAATGCAAAAATACAGAATCAAAATGCTAAAGGGAATTGTACTGATAGACATGTCATGCTCTAGTTTTGTGGTACATGTAAGATTAGAAGCAGCTTTATGGCTGACTTACAGATCACAGGCAGGGAGGCAGTCTGGTAGAAATCCTTGCTGACCTTTTCTCCTGAAGACTTCCCTGCTCATCCTTTTTCCTAGGAAAAAGCAGTTTGGTCCAGAATTTTCTCAATTAGTTTTTAATCCATGTACTCATTTGGCTCTAATTCCAGAATTTTACTTTCCTATTCCAGGTTTCCTCTGGTTCTGCTTGCATGGCCTTTTTTACTAGCAAATCATTAGCTTTACCTGAACTGACTTCATACAAAATTGTTTTGCTTTTTGTACATTTCCATCCTGAAAATGTTACTTGCACTAACTGTTGTCTTTTCCATGATCCATGTTTTAAAGTTCTGGAATTTAGTTCTTCCTTAACATTTTTTTAAGTGCTTTGTAAGCCAGGCAACTTGGCTACGTAATTTTTTACATTACGTTTTCGAAGACTTCACATTGAAAAATCCCATTAATCTGCAATAATGTGCTGGAGGCCATTTTGGAAAGGTTTTTCTACCACCCTTGTGGCATTTACTTGATACTGAAGAATCAAAACCTGTTATGTGCTACCGTTGCGTGATATCTCTCTAAAATGTATTGATCCAACAAAACACATATTTTGGCATTAGCTTTGAACCTGCAGGTCAGCTGTGATGTTTGTCAACACTGCTCTCATCCCCATTATTGGCATAACAGCTTCTTATATGGAAAGATAGAAACAAACCAATGGGGAAACTTGGCAAATTCAACAGATGGCAGAGCCTGCGTAGCACAGCATATGACCTGTGTTATTCCTGTAGTCGGGCCAAATGCTGGCATCTAGAGGAAGCCCACATCCTTGATTTGCTTCCAGGGCAGGCAGAAAGCAAAGCCACAGGCTCTTCCCGTTATCCATCTCGTGTTAAAATCATGACTCCTGCACGTTTCCCATGCCAAGGCTGCTGCCTGGTGTTAACCGCTTTTCAAGGAATTATTTGTTTTGCCTTAAGTCTTCCCTGTGGGCATGTAAAACCTCCTTACCAACAGAGATCTGTGGTAGCTAGCAAAGTGTAATCCTGCATGTCACATCCCCATCCTGCCTCTCTCTCCCAGCCTGTCACTATCTTTCCCCATAGACCAGGCAGGCAGGAGGAACAGCTTTAAGTCTCCTGAAAGGATGAGTTGTTGTTGCCATCTGAGACGTTTTGTATTGATGACTCTGTGTAGAATTCCAAGCTCTGTGAGCAATTCTGTGTGTTTGCTGTAAGTCAGTTCTCCACTTACCTCATTCTTCAGAGAGGCACTGTTACCTGTATTTATATGCAGTAGGAACAAGTGGAATCTGTGTCAGCAGAGGCTGTAGCAGTGGGCACGTGGGGAAGGTTAATATTACCCAGCTGATTTCAGCCTCAGAGCATGGCATTTGGTATTTCTGTCCCTGGAACATGCTGGTACTTGTCTTGTTTCAGACAGGTTAAGGGGAGGGAATTGACAATTATTTCATGCCCTAAATACAGGGAACACTGCAGCCTCTTGGTTGTTGTGGCTTTGTCACTGTTGTCAAACTGAAACTTCTTTCTAAATGCACATGCAGCACTTTTGGGAATGTCCTATTTAAAGTCAGTATGCATATTCTCATAATTCGAGGGGTAAATTACAACTAGCACATTTGCATGAGTTAATGCAGTCAGTCAGAAATATACAGTGCCTTTCCTCTGGCAGCTACATTTAATAACTTTATAGCTTCTTTTCAAAAAGTTGCTCCTATGTGAAAAATAGTCAAAGGGACTTGAAAAGAAAAACCACCTATATGCACCTACAAATGTACAAGCCTTAAAATACCAAACTTTGCCTTGCTTTGAAAAATTAAAAAATTGTTTAAACTTTTTTATCATTAGCTGGGTAATTTTTTAAACCCATGTGGCAATATAAGCCAGTACATTGAATAGTCTGCCTTCAAATTTTATGAGGCCTGACTTGCTGTTCATGATTACCATCAGGGAGGCTCAGTAGCTGTGTCTGTCTTAGCTGTCGTACGTTGCCTCCTTGAGGCTTCACCAAGAGAAAGTTATTGTTCCTTTTCCAGAGATTAGAAGCCTCGGGGATGCCACAGGAGTAGCACACTCAACCACTTTTGGTCGATTAAAAGGAACAGCAAAACAAAGAAGGGAAGAGCTTTGAGTGCAGCCTCACAGTTCCCCCACAGTGGGAGCTCTGTGTGCTGAGCAGTTGTTAGACAGAGAGGGGGAAATGCAGCACAGGCTCTGTCCTGGTGGAGAGCCTTATCCTAGGAAAGGCCAAGCACCTGCAGTGCTGCCTGTGTTACTCCCCAGGTTTATACTCTGATTCATTTAGTCTTCTCACAGCTGTCTAAAATAGGAAATTGCTTCATTTTGTGGACAGCTAAGTTAGAAAAAAAGTGTGTGATTGTAACTCTGCTCTAGCTCTGACCTTTCTGTGTTACAGATGTCCAGTGTTGTCCTGGCCTGGAGAAGGGTGCAAAGGCTGAAACAATCATGGATTTTACTGATCAATTGTGCTTTAGGAATTATTGACAGTTTTGCACAGGTTCTTGAAAATGTTATTTATAATGAAATCAACTAAAACTATTTTTGCTATAAGTTCTATAAGGTGCATAAGAAAAACCTTAAATTCATCTAGTAGCTGTTCCCATGAACAGGTTTATTTTAGTAAAAAAAGTTTTTATCAAGTGTTATGACGCAAAAAAAAAAAAAACCTTCAAATTTCTGGGTATGCACAGATGACCACGAAGACTTATTCACGTGCATGACAGAATTTGTGTTTTGGTTTATTTTTATTTTGTTTGTTTCTTTTATCTTTTTTTTTGTATGAAATGGATTTTCTGAAGTTTAAAATAGTAAAACATCTAAGATGATGTTCTGTGCTTGCAGTGTGTGAGTGTTGCTTTAGTGCAGTGTTGCAGTTATAGTGTCTGGTCTCTTAGCTTTCTGTTTTTCTTTTAATGTAGTGTGAAGTGTCTTATCCTTTTCTATAAATTCCAATTTGCCTTAAATCTTTCAATGCTGTAGCTGTTTCAGTAAGTAGTCCAAACTAATGGTGTAGAATGCTTTGACCAAATGAGCTGGTCTATTATGCCTTGTAAAACAGCAGCATAGGGCTTTTAAAGGTAGTCAATAAAAATTGCTGAAAATTTGGCTTTTTTAATGTGTAGTAAGTGTTTTTAATGATTTTTTCACATAATATGTAAGGTAGTGAAATGCAAGAGGGGAAAAAATGTTTTGTGTGAAACACATTTTCTGACTGGGGAAATTTTAATAGTATAAATTGTTTGTAAGGCCATATGCCAATAGTTCCCTCTGGTAGTTTGAATGATTTAGGAACTCTGCTGTATGATGCAATGTAAAATCTTTTTTTGCCTTTTTTCAGAAACTAACTTGATGTTCTAGTTTTAGCATAAGTAGAGTAGGGAGTTTGGGGTGGAGATATCACCGAATGTTTTTGTCCTTCCTTTATACTAATGATAGTGCTTTAGGATGAGGATTGTGCTGAGACTTAGCAAACAGAAAAGTTGCTATTACAGCAAAATGGCAAAAGCTAAAAGGACTCGTTTTCAAACATATGCTGAGATTTAAGTAGAAGCATAATTGATTGGGTACTAGCTCTCTATAGTAGGTAAATAAAAATAAAAAGACTTGGCACTTTTAAAAGGTAACTTTACCAAAGAACAAAGAGCCAGTAACCAATAATTCTGATTTGTCTCAGCATTGCGTCTTCTGTACTCTTTATTTTTGCCGGACCAGTTTGCGGTTAAGAGAATGTGCCTTTTTTGTACATTTGCATTTAGGTTTTATAATTTTAATTGATGTATGGACACAAAAGCATGAAGGAAGACTTGGATCCAAGCAGTGCCACACTTTACATCATCACTACAAGTGTTAAGTGTAAAGAAAACCAATTTTGAAACTATGAAATTCCTGATTCATAAATACACAGTTATTTGTACTTCACGTATTAGATAATTCACTGCTACTAAAGCTTTTTATTACAATTGCATATGTTTTAAATTGAATGATAAATTAAGTTGTCTTCCAAAACTGTGTACTTCTCTGGTCAGCTGTATATGATCAGTTATCTACCTCAAAGTTTATTTCCTTTTGTACTGGGACAGGTTGCTGGCCCTCCCTGTTTCCACAGACCAAATCATCCTAGCTCAGGAGCTAGGGCTAAGCAGTTGTTTCTTTCAAGTATTTTTTAGTTTTTAAATTTTGTGTGAGTATTGGAGTATAGATGTCGGTGACATTTCATAGTTTCAAAAGTAAATTGCTGCTCTGAGAAGTGTAGATTCTAGTGAAATGCATAGTCATAAGAGATGTGTTTTTGTTTTTTCTTTTTTTAAAAAGTTGTGGTATTATTGGTTCTATGCTCCCTGGAATATTACTGCTTTGTAAAAGTCCAGACTTCCTGCAGCACCTTGCCTGTATTTGGTAACTTTCCAAACCTGGATCTCTCACTACTTGCTATTTTTGCATTAATTAAAAACCGCAGTATGATAGCTGTGTTAGAGGGAGGGAAGAGTTGCTGCCAGAAATGTCTGAACTAAGTGCCATACTCATTGTCTGGGTAAGATTTGGGAAATTTAACCTCTGTACATAAAGAAATAATCAATTACTTAAACATCACATAGTAGACAGCCATTAAATTATAAAAAATTAATTTATGAAGAAAGACCTTTTGTACAGATTGAAAAAAAAAAAGATTTTCATAGAGATATCTATATGATCAAGAGAGTTAATTTTTTATTTTTGTTTTACTAGTGCCACAAACTTGCCAGTGGTAACTTATTTGTCCGGTTCAAGATAACTCTGTAGTTTTGTTTCCTAGGACTTGTTGTTAAACGCCAAAAGACATTTTTGAACTGTAAATTTGATTAGATTATTAGCTTTTTCTGTTTTATTTCTTTGAAAACTTTTGAATAAAAAAGATCCAAAAAACTGAAAATGCATTGTCTTTTTCCTTCAGACCTTCCTTTGTTGGGGAAAACGCAAACAGGTTATGGTATAACTTCTGCATTTACTTTGAAATGTTTGGATTTGCTTTCTGCTTGACAGTTTGAGTTTTTTTCTCCTCTGTCTTTTGTCGAAACCAAATTTTATGCCACACTACAAAGTCACCAATTCTTTCAAAAAAAACAGGGAAACATGATGAGATGTCTGATTTGGATGTAAGAACTCTGTTCTGCTGTGTGTCAGCCCACACGGGGAGTTGTGTGTAACCAAGCTTGGTGACTGTAAATGCCATTTTCCTGAGGTAAGGTTGGAGTTGGAGGTTCACTTTGGTAGCTCCTGGCACAGGATCATTGCCTTCAAATGCTTTTGTCTTCCCACATGAGCTGGCATTGGCTGGAATACCCAGTTCTGGAGAGCAGAGGTGATACTACACTGGGATTCATAAAGATCCCCAGTGTTGGCCTTCCAGCTGCCATCTTTAAGCCCTGTATTTCTTTAAAGGTGATCTCTGATTTTATGATCCTTCTGGCAGGATCAGTACTGCTGATGGTGTGTATCACATAAGAGGACCCCTCTGACCAAAGTAAGGCTTGGGAAAGCAAGAGGGGAAATTAAACTATTGTGTCTCCTCAGCCAAATACTTCACCAACTGCATGGTCTTGACATGACTTTGGATTGATGTGGGTGGCAGGAGAGGGGCTCTGGCCTAGCCTTAGGCACCCCAGGGTGTGGCCAGTGGCACAGAGCAGGGCTGGGTGATCCAGAGGGCTCCTGCTCCTTGCTGTGGCAGCTGGATAGGCAAAGGGGAGGCTCGCTTGCTGCAGGCTGTGCTGCTCTGGAGAGCCCTCTCCAGCCTGGGAGACAGTTCTTTCCATTGCACACCTGGCTTTGAGGGATCCCAAGGGCTCTGCCAGCACCATGGCAGACCAGGCAGCCTGCTGGGATGGCAGGTGGGGGCATGCTGCTGGCAGTGCACAGGCCTGAGCTTTCAATCATACGATACTTGTGCAAGATACTGAGAATAAATGTTTCCAGCGGACCTGGCAAAGCAGCTCACTTGGAGAACGGGAAACTTGATTTACAGTTGCTTATGCAATAAAGACATCCTCAACAACGACAGCACTAATTGACCCAAGGAAATGGCCTGATGTGTCAGGGGAGTTTCAGGTTGGACATTAGAAAAAGGTTCTTCACCCAGAGGGTGGCTGGGCACTGGAACAGGCTCCCCAGGGAAGTTGGCCACAGCACCAAGCCTGACAGAGTTCAGGAAGTGTTTGGACAATGCTCTCAGGCACATGGTGTGACTCTTGGCAATGGTGCTGTGCAGGGCAGGGAGTTGGACTCAATGATCCTTGGTGGGTCCCTTCCAGATCAGCATATTCTGTGATTAATGGAGAGAAAAAAAGGTCACACTGTGCTACTAAACACTCAACTACCGCGACTGAAAAAAATACCATTTGACCGTTTGGGGTGTCATTTAAATATTGGCCCAGTATGTTTGCCATCCCAAATGCAATGCATGAGAAGATGAATACAGAAAAGTTGAAAAGGGTTTTGTTATATTATTCATGGTCATCGCCATACTGAATTAATCTCAGATTAATAAGCATTCTTATAAAATTAGGTATGAATATTCCTCACAAAAGCTGTATGTAAATAGACTCCGAATAATACAGGCTGGAAGTTGTTTTTGCTCTCTACTTGCTTTTCTAATTATAGCTATGATAAACTTAGCTTTCTAAGTATATTTGATAAGAATGAATGCTTTTTATCAGGTTAGTATCTTTTGTCTGATCTAATAAGGTTGTGTGTATCATTCCTTCAGGTAGTATGTAATAATACAATGTCTTTACGTAATATACTTTTATTGTATATAATAAAACTCATTATCAACTAGTTTGTTCAAACGTTGACTCCATCCTCTTGTATACAACCTGTTTTGAACCCTACTTGCAAACTGCTGTTAGTAATTCTTTTACCTGTTAACAAATATGGGTAAGTACCAGATTCATGTAGGATGATTGTGTTCCAATATAAATACTTTGTGCAAGATCATGCACCAACTCTGTTGTTTTTTGGTTTTTAGTGATTAAAAAGTAGCCTTTCTTTAGGCACTGAACATAATTTTTTATCTTTCTCTATTTTCTAAATTAACTACTCTGGGCAGGTGCAAGACAAGTGCAAGAAATACATTAACAAGCAATATAACCAAGTACTGTTGAGCAACTAGCCTGTGCTAATGACTGCATATATTGGGTTAGAACAGAGTAAGTCAGAGTAGTCTAAAGCACTTTGCTGATGCTCTGTGTTAGCTTTTCATAGCTAAAAAACGTTAGTAAGTGCTGTTTTGATCTCTCCTTCCAGCTTTTATTTCTGCCATGGTACCTCCACCATACCAGACAAAATCATGATTGACTAAAACTGTGCCACCTGATTTTCCACAGCAACATCATATCAGAAATACATTTTATGTGCCAGAATATGAGTTTGTACTCCTTCACCTCCTGTGCACACTTCAGTGCACTAGTTCCTTTTGCTGTAGTCAACCACTCCAAAATCTTTTGTGAATTTCCACATGTGTTGGAATAGGATAATCTGTCCTGTCCAGCAGGGCCTTCTTGTGAAAGCCAGTGTGTTGTTTGGTGGCATTTAAGGCATGTGTTACCTTCCAAACGCTTGCCACACTGATGTACTCTTTCAACTGCGAAAGATCATCTGTATCCTTCCCCCGCCAACAAATTCTGGCATTGATAAACCCAAACAAATCTGAGGCTTTTGGCTTTCAGACTCAGTCCATTAATTCTCTCCAGAATAGGGGTTAGGATATACAAAACCTATTCTGTTTGGCAACTTCTCTTTCAGTGACTAAGAAAAGCCAAGCTAATGTCAGAACAGCAAAGATTTACAGTGCAGTGATCAGAGGGAGGGTGTAAAAGCCTGCATGTGGAATGAGTCAGTCTTTCCTTTTCAGGACAGCTCTAACCACATCTACCATCTGAGAAATCTCTGCAGCCCACTTCTGTAGTAAAGAAGAAATCATATCACAGGAAAATACTACTGGGTTTTTTTCCATGTCCAAGAAGAAGGGCCAGCTTCTCCACAGGCAAGGCTTAACTATTTAAGTTATCTTGCCTTTTTCAACACTATCCCCTCACTCAGTACCTACATCAGTGGTGTTCTGAATTCTGTTGTGTTATGTTGGTCTCCCTTCAGCTGACTAAACTGACCTCTTGACAGCTTCACTACAATACAAAGGGATTTTTGGAGAACTGAAGGAATGAAGGTATGTGGCACCCTAAAAGACTTCCCTCATGCACACTGCAGGTGTTCAGGTCAACCTGCTCAGGCAGCTTTCTAAGTAGTTTTATTGTTTCAGAGCCCCACATGCAAGTGTTAGCAAGGGAAATAACATTTGGAAAATGGTTTCTGCAGAGGCACTCTGCTGATCTTAAAGAAGTCATCTGCAGGGGAAATTTTTCCAAGCATTTTAACCACCTGAAATTCATGCAGAGGCTTGATGGTTTTAAGCAATGTCTGTGAAGCACTTAAGGGTAATGGAATAAAATAATGATTTAAAACAAGCCCAAGAGAAGATTTACTTGTAGATTTTATGCTTAGGTAAGTAGTTTTAGCTTTTTCCAAGTACAAATAGAAAATTACCTTTCCTTTGTGTGTTTCAGCCTTTTCCCTATGGGAAATACTTTCATATCAATGAGAAAACACTGCTAATTTTTTTTTTCTTCTAGTGAATGTCAAAAAACCTGAAAATATATTTACAGGCATTTGTTACCGGCTTGTTTTTGCATCAGTTTGTTCTAGTATCTTTAGCCAGTCTCAAAGATAATCTGTAAGCAGAATATACATAACTAGGCACGTGAAGCAGTTGTTTATTGGCCAGCCCACAGAAAAGAAAGGATTTCACAAGCCATTGGGCTGATCATGAGTCTGCTCACCCAGCAAGGTAGCAGCAGTGGCTTTGCTGGCCAGGCAGACATTGGGCAGAAGGGGGAAGAGTCAGTCCCTGCAGCTCCCAGGAGCAGACCCTCAACATTGCCACATTTCTGTCTTCTGCCAAGCTCCATCAGGGCCCCTGGCATGGGTGCCTTGCCCCAAGAGACTGACTGACCTGGTACTTCCTGATTGTCTTGCTCTTCCTTTAGATTTTATACCCTTTCCACATTGCTGCTTTCCCTCCGAAACCCGTGAGCTCCTGACAGTCCTGTCCCACTAGCTCTACCTCTGTCTATAATTTTACCTTTCTTATCTCTCCAGACTTTCTCACAACTATTTTTCCAGCACTCTGAGCAAGGTTACACAGCTGGGCTGGATCAGAGTTGGGCCCTCGTGCAGGGAGCTGTGGAGAGGAAAGAGAGGCACGGGACAGGGGCTGCAGTAAGGGCTGACATACTCCAGGTCTTCCTTGAGTCAGGAAAACATTCAAATGCAGTTGGAAGAAAGGGTATTCAAAGAGCTCCAAGTGTTTGCTGTCTTTGCCAGAACAGAATGAAAACTAGATTTCAAACAGCTCTAAGAAGCCAGAGCAACTCAGTAGAATGAAATACTCGAGAAGTCAGCAGCTGCATGGACTGTCAGTTCCTGACCTCCTTCAACCCTGCTCTGCTCACTTTCCATACTTCAACAAGTTCCAGCTGCCAGTAGGCAGAGGGTTCTGACGTGAGTGGGAAGGAGGCAGCTCATCAGCAACTCACAGGCTTCACACAGCAGCAACCCTTTTGTCATTTGTGCATTCAAGTGAGTCACTGTGCCCTGTGCTGCAGAAGTTATGGAACAAAGCCAGCACTAGGGAAGCAAGCTTGTGCACAAGAGTGGGAACATTTGGGGTTTAAGTTGTCTCTAGGTAAACTGTTCATATTTAAGAGTGGTCTAGCTCTGTCTTTGCAGTGGTGTCTCTAGAAACAGCAAGCATTACCCTGTATTCTAGGGTGAACTTTGTACAACAGAATTGAAAATCCAGTTATTAAAAAACAAAACAAAAAATTAGGCAGTTACAGAAGTTCCTCACCTAAAAAGTATTTTGCAGATGAAACTAGCCAGTCGACTCTGGAAAAACAGTTCAGGACAAACCATACCATTCCGTGTATTACAGTCCACATATGCCCAGCTCATCTCTTCCAAGTGGGGATCGCCTGATGAGCCCTGCAGTGTCTGCTGCTGCCCTGCTTCAAGCCTGCGACTAATTTCCTAAGCAGTGCTGTGCTACATCAGCAAAGCCAAGTTCTGGAGCTGCCCTTGTTAAACTGTGAGTGAAGTGTTTAAAGGTGAGTGAGGGGTGAGAGCCCCGGGCTCCTGGGGATGCTCTGTGCCAGCCGGGACTCAGGCTCCCTCCGCTGCTGCCGCCCTTGGCTGCTGGTGCTACCGGAGGAGCAGAGAGGGCAGAGCCTCCCCAGCTGCCGATCTTACCCAGTAGCTTAAATTACAGCTCCTGGTGCAGCCACCAGAGGGCATCGGGAAAAACCGAAATTATCACAAAAGGTAAATACCATTCATAGCATGTCATTGAGGAGCGCTAAGAGTTACCTGTCGTTAAAAGCAAAACCTCATCCTGCCTTTGCACAATACAATGCGAGTGCTCACATTTCTGATAAGCTGTTTTTAGTCCTCATAAAGATAACAATAGGGGTTTTATTAGAAGAAAATAAAAACTAATTTTCTTTTGGTTAATGAAGGATGTCTTCAGTGCACAGCAGGTGAGGAGGGAAAGAAAGGAATCTAATAGAAACCACCAGAACACAAATCGGAGAGAATTGGTAAGTAGCTTGTAGGTGACAGAAAAACACAAAATGAGACAAACAGCAAGGGAGTTCTGGAGAAGTCAAACAGCCTGCGAAGGTTCAACCCAGACCATTAACTCAAAGTATATTCATTCCAAACACAGTGTAAAACAAACAAATACCTTCTCAGGAAGTAGATAAAGCTGTGAAACTAAATTGGTGTCTTGGGGGCTAAATGAAAAATCTGTACTACAGACCAAAATTATTCTAAAGTATTTAAAGTGATCTAGAGAAGGCAGCTCATTTTATACAAAGTTCATTCAAGAAAGCCTGTCAGTGATCACTAAAGAAGGCTTCTTACATATCAATCCAGATGACTAATACAGATGTGGCAAGTGGGAGAATGGGCCCACAGAAATGGATATTTTTGCTGCCTGTCTCTATCCACGCAGCTTGAATCTCATTAATAAATTAACCATAACCCACAGAGGATGTTAGTGCTTCAGATCCAGAAGCTTTTTACAGCATCCCTTTTGGTCAGGGAGAATCATGTTGCCAATGCACTTTGGACTATTGTGTTCCCCTCTGGTTCTGCTGGACACAGCCTTGCACTTCATCACCAGTGCCTGAGGCCGGGCCGGTGGCTCTGACCTGCACAGACTTGCTCTTAGATGTGGACGACAAGAAACATTTGTTAATCTCTGCAAGGGATTTTGTCAGTCTTCAAAGTAATTAGATGATTCACTTCTGGACTAGGCCAGATTGCTGTATCAGGCACAATAAAAGACCCAAAGAGCAATCAGAGCAAGTAGGAGAGTTCACAGACAGTCATGAATAAAAATACTGTAAGTCTGGAAATATAAAGTATTTCTCTGTTTTGCATACACCCTAGCTTTAGGCTAAACAGTGCACAGACACAGACTTGAATTTCTGGGAAAAGATGTGATCCAGGCATGTGTTTGCAATTTTGAGGACTTTTTTTAATGTTGAATGNGGATTTTTAATTTTTTTTTTCTTTGCAGTCTCAAGTACTTGTGATTATCTTTTGGCATCCAGCTCAATGTCAGCATGACTATGTTTGTCACAGGTTTTATATGCTGCTGCAAGCAGGACTCAAATTAGGATTGGTGTGACCAAAGGACAATAGCTCTGCCAACAAGACAGACTTTTTTTGATCTAACCAGCAGATGCTCTGCTAGCGTCTCTCACTTTTTTGCCTCTCTCTTGCCTAGAGGACTGAAACCAGCCTGTCAGTGTGATCGTACTCGTGGGAGCTACAACTGTTTGCACAAGGTCTGAATCTAGCCTAATACCTACTTTAATAACTGCTTCCAACAGCTACTTGTGAAGGCTCTGGTGGTATACTCCATTCAATGTATCATAACTTTAAGGCAGAGATTTTTTCAGAAATGGCTACTGTTTTTATAGAGGCTATTTTGCACTCTAGTGGCTTATTTTAGATAGTAACAAATTGTTCCTGTGTATCTTTGGTCATCAATGATTTGCAAGAATAGCATTGCAGGAGGAGGAGGAGGCTAGGAAGAGAACCTGATGGGGTTCAAATCTTGAATTCCTTTTTGTTCCCCTCCTGTGTTATTTGACAGGAGTTTTGGAAGAAGAACTAACAGACATATGAAAGACCTGGCATAAAATATTGGACCAGCTTTTCAGGTGTCACTGAGGGGCAGCAGGTCCAGAGGGGTGTCTCTCGTCCAGACTAAAGAAGATCTCAACTGGCTTTAGCTTTTCATGCATGCCTGAAGGCTCCTGACTGCCAGTCATCCTGACAAGGTGATGACTAATGGGGACAATTAACTCCCTCCCCTAACTTGCTGTCTGTCATGGCGATTGGAAAGGAAATAAGAACACTTTTCTCTAGGGAAACAGGTTGGCAAATGGGTTTGGATCTGTTAAAGCCTTAGTGTTAATGAAATTTCATATTAACAAAATATCAAAAAGTTGTTCCAAAGAAGAGCAGGTTCAAGCCCATATTTTATGCTCTGTAAACTCCTTTTTAATTCACGTTCACATGTTGAAAAATTCACTTTGTAGCCAACCTGTAATTCTACAGGAGTAAACTGCAGAATTGCCATTGGCTTCTATGGAAGAAAGATACAGTTTTGCATTGTCCACTTCATACAGTAACAGCTTTTCACTGAGTAATTAGTTAATTTGTGTAAAATGAGTTAAAAAGCAGCAGGCATTTCTTTCAGAGTGTTGTTTTTAGTTCATTGACAAAAAATTGAGGCACGTCTGACTGGTTGTTGTTACTCATTATCACCAAAATCCAGCTTCCAATCATTAAAGCTGATGCTTGCAGAGGTGCCCCATATCTCTGATGGATTGATATTTGTATCCATAGAATCATAAAACTTTACTTCCAGACCTGCAGACGTGCCCAGAAGGTTAGTTTGGGATGCATCTTTGCTGCTGAATGTTAAGGCTCAAACTGCCTTCATTTGGGCAAGTAAAATTGTTTTCCTTAGTTCACACCTTTCAGGGAACAAGTTTTAGTATGGATGGCTGCATGGATCTCAGCAGAACTTCCTGAAAGGAAAAGAGAAAGGGAAAGGAGTCACCACTACTGAAATAGCCTGCTCTTTATGGTGACCAAGAATCAGCCAGACTATAATCCAAGAGCCACTGTGAAAAGCTACATGACTAATCTGTATTTGCATTGTGTGGCTGGTAGCAGGAAGGAGGACGTAGCACAACAGTCAATTTATTGGAAGAACAATGTAATCATTCATCAGAGCATTATTCTGAAACAATTTAAATGACAGTAGAGCAGCCCACTCTTGACTTAAGAAAATACAAGTCATTCAAATTCCATATCTAATAAGGAAATTGTTTCACTGACTTACTGGTTGGCATAAATTACATGTAGCTAATATGTTCCTGTTGCAGACCCTGAGGACTCTTTGTTTATGCTAAATGTGAATATATTTTAGCACATGAATTACTATCCTCCTGCTTGCTTCTTGGGCGCCTCCAGAATAAGTAATACGTTGGCATAACTTTGCCATTTGTCAGCCAGCAGTCTGGTAGCACATTTGCTCGTCAATCTAATTTTAACCTTTTCTCATACAAGCACTTGGTATTTCATGTAAATCAACCAGACAGTCTGTCATTCAATTGGATACTATCTTCATAGTCTTCTAAAGTGTGTGCTCTATTGCATGTGCTCGTTATTAAGTAGCAGAGGTAAAGTAAAACTAATCTATTACTTCTGGTTTCTTAATACCAGAATGCCAGGAATCTCTTTATTACCACAATAGAGATAAATTATATGTCTGGCAGAAGTTCTGGACAATGGGCCTGGTAATGCATTCAGCACTTTCTGAATTGAAAGGTCTGTCCTGAATGGTAAATAGTGCAATGCATCATTATAGGCTCCAGACACATATTCTAGGTCTGTTCCTGTTATCACTCTAATTTGCAGTTAATAATATTAAAAAGTACATTCAACTGATGAATTTTAAAAGTATTTTTAAAACTATTTCCCCGTGTTTCCAATAAATTTCTTGATAACATACAATACTGTCTGCAAAAGAGAATATAATTTGTAATGAAATACATATAAATTAGTTAATGATTATTTATTTTCATAATTTGTATAAAAAACATGAAAGGTTTAGTGGTATATCCTTTACCTTGTAAGGTTTTTCAGAATTGATTTGGCTAGGAAAATAGTATATTTGAAGTTTAGCTGTTTTGTTAGTGTTGCTCATGACTTTAATATCTTTGATTTTTTAAAACACTAACATTCATTTATGCAGCCTAATTAATAATAATAATAATGCTCATTCTGGCTTATTCAGATATTTTACTGTATTAAGAATGTTTTAAAGAAAAGCAATTGTAGCATTGTAATTAAATTATCTGTGATGTTTCTAATAATTCAATCCTGCATGACACCTGTAACCATTTATTGCATGGTGCAGTAGTTATCTGTTTTATTAATTATGAAAATCATATTCTGATCTAAATTTTCCTTACTGATACTTTGAGACTCTTAGCACTACTTCACATTTCACTCCACTCAGGCTTATGGGTGACAGAATAAAACCCATGTATTTACTACTCAGTTCTGTTCTGAACAGTGATTTCTGGCATTGTGTTTGGTCTGGGGCAGACCCTGAGTGGTGTCTGCATTTCTCCCCAGCACAGTGCTCAGCAGAGCTCTCACCAGAGAGCAGAGGCAAAGCTCATCCCTTCCTGTAGCCTCACAAGGTCCCTCCTCAGTCCATGCACTCTTCAGGTGCTCTTCACTTACAGATTGCATCGTGCTCTGAGTGCATCCCCAGTGTCGTGCCTCCCTCCTCTCTAGCAACTTCTATGCAAAATTTTCCTCTGCTGCTATAGAATTCATTTGCCTCTGTTGAATTTCTGGGTATGAGTTGTATATATATGTGTGTATATATATATATATACGATATTTGTGCAATTTCTACCACAGAGTCTGTTTCTGATTGAAGCAGCACTGTAAAAGAACTAAAAACATATAAAGTGCTTCCATCACTACCTCCAGCATCTTTTATATCTACAAATAAAGGCAGTATTTGTCCTTCAGGATGTAAAGTGATACAACTTAACTTAGCAGTTGTTTGACCAAAAGTTTTAACCACAGATTAAGTTAATAACTTCAAGGACATAAGCCTGAGGCTTTTGGCCTGGAATAAATATATCTCAGATGAATCTGTCCTATAAATATTCAGATATTTCTATTACTGAATTTTGTATAACAGAGGTATAAAGGATTTTATTCTCCCTGCTTTGATAAAGTTCTTACATGGGAGTTTGTTTGGTTTCTGTATCTCTATATTTTATGCCAGGCAGCTGCATTTTTGCTTTCAGGGATGTATCTAGGCAAATTTAATTCAGTCAGTGAGGTAGAATGTCTTAAGCAATGACAATATTTAATTGCACTGAGCCTCTTAAAAATAATTTTACACATGATTTTGTTAATTTCATGCCTGGTCCTCTGATTTACCACCACTGTTCTTGCAGCTGTGAGTTTTACCTAGCTCAGGGAAATGTATATTACCAATAAATTTTTGCTCTGAAGAAAAGCAGTGAATTTCTGGGGATTAAGGGAGTCTGCATTTTATTATTGAAAAAATATTTTCTGGTCTTTCTTATTGTTTGTGCATTAAGGCATACATAGTTGTGTTTAACAAACATCTTCTTTCCCTTCAAATTTTCCACTCTTGATCCTTATGGATTACTGAAGAAATAATCAATTAAGAGGACCTGAAATTACAGCATTATGTGTGGGGTGAATCCAGCCTGATATTTTTATTTAAGAAGGAAATTGATTTTTAATTCTGTGCCTGTATGAAGAAAAAATAAAAATTAAAATGATGGTAATAAGTTGCTACAGCTGCAGAAAACCTGGGTAATATTTTTCCCTGGAGTATACATCTAACTACAAATTCAGTTCTAGTTACTATCAATATATTCCTCCTGGTGTCAAGGCCAAAATCCAGCCATGTCTTTTGGAAGGTGTATAGTAGGCAAGCACAATGGGGAAGAGTTTTGTCTTTCTCTTTTCATGCTATTTTTAAAATTTGGTAGAGAAGTTTTCTTTCTATTTACTATTAGCAAGCTGTTCTGTGGCTATTCAAATTCCATTTTTAAAGGTATGTAATAGAATTCCTTAGTCTGTCACAGACCTAGTGCCACGTTAATGTTAGAACTCAGGAAGATGTTCTTTCTGACTGGTATTATGTACATGTCTATAAATGCATACCAGCTCCTGGCACATGGGCTGGGCTGCTGGGTTGATGGGAGGGCAGGGGAGACCTCTGGTGCTGCTGACATGCTGGGTGTCACCTCTGCTGTCAGGACAGCTCAGCCCCTCACCAGCCTCAGCCTCCCTTGCCTTGTGCTGCTCAGTGACCCCGTGTGCCAGCCCCAGCTTTTCAAGGCAATTCCATCTCCCTGTGCTGACAGGGAGCCAGCAATGGGCAGGGCAGGGAGGCACTGCTGCCCCACATGGTCCTGGCCGCAGGAGCCTCTTGAGCTTTCTGGCTGTGTCTGTGTTCTCCAGGCACTTCTGGCCTCCTAATCAGCTGCCAATTTACAGCTTTAGGTTCTAATTAGTTTCCAGGGACTTATCAGTGGAAAGTCATGATGTGGGTTTAAAGAGGCCGCAAGTGTTACTGCTCCTTCAGAGCAAAATTTGTGCTCTCTGAGTTCTTCCATCCAGTTCTAAGGGACTCTTCTCTTGCAGTATAACCTTCTTTTCCTACTCAGACCTTACTGCTTTGCCTGTTAATTCCACTTAAGGTCCATGCCCAGCTCCCTGAAGCTCTTTTGACTGTCATTTGTTCCCCTTCTCTCTCCCTTCTGAATCACTTTCACAGCTCAGAGGCTCTTGAAGGAAATTGCCTTCCAGCATTGTCCTTTCACACCCCAGCACAGGCTGGACTGAACACGGAGCTGTCTCTGGCCCAAGGTAACTTTCTGCCAAAAAGCAAACACAGTCATGGGTGACACTGATGTTGAAGAACAACCTCCATCAGTCCCCGTGTCTTCCCTCCCTGGGCTCTGTTCTCCAGACATGGTCCTCCCTGAGTGCCACACTGCAGCTCAACAGGCCCCATCTGGGAGTGGCTCAGCAGAGGGATGGGCTGAGCACAGCTGGAGTGTGGCAGAGTTTTGTGGGGGTGCCCTGCAGCACCTGACATCACCCAGACTCTGAGGGACCCCCCCAGCTCACTGGTGGGAGTCACCTACAGGTACAAAGTGGGGGAAGTTTGCTAAGGGGTCTCATTTCTTTATAGGCAGGAATGGGTGGGGAGGACAGTACAGGATGTCAGTTCCATGGCAGCACATCCCACAAGGTTTCAACATGGGGAGAGTCAGCACAGGGTGCTGTTGCCTCCCCACCTGTGAGTCCAAAGGGCTATGCCCCAGGCGTGATGAGACAGGGTGGAACAAGGAGCTGCTTATCTTCCTACTTGGGTCTTGAAGAGATGGGGTGGTGGCTTTATTTATTACTGTAGGTAGAGGGAGAAGGGTCAGTACTGGTAGTGAGGGGTCCTCAGCTGGGACCTGTGGGATCTGCCCCCATATCAGGGCAGCCTGGCCATGGGGAAGGGGCTGGTGGCTTGCTGAGCCCTCTGTGTCACTGCAGAGTGCCCCAGGCACTGCAGCTCCCAGCCCCACTCCAAGGATTGTAATTTCCTTGCCTCTTCACAGGTTTTTCTAATTCTCTACTAGGTGCATTCCTAAAACGACATTAGATCTTCATCTCATCTCATCTCTGCCTATTTTTTATGTCTTTTTTCTTACAGTGCTCTCCCAGCTCCTTAACTACTGCCCAGAGAAATGATGTGAGCACTGGGATGCCTCTGCTCTTTATGCCTGGCTTCCTACCTAGTACCTTAGAGGAGCGTTACAGCTGTTTGCTGCTCTGATTTGCAACCCAGCTGGCACTGATGATTCCTTTTGCATTCCCTAAGGTAATTCTGCCTCCCTGCCATTTCTGCTTTTGTCTGGGGCTTGTCTAGGATTCCTCTGTTCTCTATCCCAAACTAATTGTATTTTACTGTTCAGAGCAAAGAACTTGGTTTTATGTCTATTAAGATGAACGTGCAATACAGTTTATGAGGAAGAAGCTCCTTTGGGAAGTGTGAAAGCAGGTGCCTGTGAGGTAGAAGCACTGCACTGCAGAAAGAGGGGAGATTAGGATTATAACAGATACAAAACTTCAGTATTATTTAAAATAATGGATTAATTATTCCAGCGACAATGTGTTGTGTGTCCCTGTGTAAGAGGGCCTTTATTTCTTCCCTCTGAAATGGAACAAAAAAGTGATTGCTTAAATCCCTATTGACATACAGCACATGAATTCCAGTTTTGATTTTATGAACAGCCTCTATCATCCTGTCTGGACTGCCTCATTCTCATTGTACTGTGGGGTTAGACACACTGTCACCATTCCTATAAATAACCTACTTGCTTATGAAGGACCAGTAGTGTTTCCTCCGGGAATAACAGGATTTTGACTAATGGCATTTTAGGCCAGTTTTTGTCAAACTTTCTATAGGAGATAGAGTTTGGAGAGTAGAAAGTCTGCTAAAGAAAGACAATAATCAAAGTATTAATGTTTGAAACAGATACTTGGTGAGCTTGTAGAATCCACAGAGAAAACTGAAGTTTGAAGGAGCAGGATGGTGGTAAGCTTTTAAAGCAGCAGCAGCTTGACTTCAGGGCTGGTAAGAAGCAAGGCAGCTGCCATGTGGAGAAAGAGAAACTCTCTGTGATCCTGCAGAAAGCTGGGCTGTGGTGCAAGGATGTCTGCAGTGCTGGGGAATCTGCTCTGTACACGAGAAATGTGCAAGTGCACTGGGAAGCAGCAGGTAAGGGAAGCTTTTCTGTAAATTTTTTGGAGCAAAGGAGGAAGTACATGTGTGTAGAAAGCCTTGTGTTTCAGGTCTTTAGCTGTTAGTAGGACCATTTGAGGCGGAGAGCATGGGCAGGCAAACAACCTTAGAGCTGGTTCAATAAGGATGGAGGTTTTTAATCTTGTGGATGGAGTGAGGATCCCAGGTTTGAAGAATACAGACAATTTGGGCTGTGTGACCCTGTTCTGTGAGTAAATGCCTTGGAGACACTGAAGAGAGCGTGCATCCTGCTGGGAGGGAAGTTCTATTGACAGTGCGAGAGGTCACACACAGCAAGGATTGGAATGACAGGTAACAAGGCTTGGTGGCTGTCTTCTCCTGACTATTTAAAAGTAACAAATGCCAAGATACTTGGGGGGTTTCTTACAACTAGCAACCGATCTGGAATTCAGATGCTATGTTCCACAGCCTGGGCAGATTCCAAGGGTGCATTGAATCGACAGCAGCACCCTTTGTGCAGAGCACTCTGTACACAAGGAGAGAGCCCTGCTGAAAGAAAAGAAACAGAGCATTGCATTCAGGGATGTGACTAACTTCTTCTGAACAGTGAGGAAAGAACCACGCTTGCCAGTTATCTCTTCTGTGCATTTCCTCAGTTGTGGCTGGGGCCATCTGATGAGTGTTTCCCTCGCTCCCAGCACGCACAGTCTGGCTGCTGTCAGCAGTTAATGAAGTCACTCGCAAGACACCATCCCCTGGGGAAAAGCAGGGCTATGAATAGACCTGCTACTTGCATCTCTGGTTGTAATGCTCTCAGCACTGCTATTGCTGTGCCACCATCTCTGATGATAGTGCCACTTCCCAACAATGGTCTTTCACTCTGGAGCTGCTGCTATTCCCAATGCCAGAAGCAGTGCTTTTTCTTCTGGCAGAGCTGTGGAGCTCAGTGAGTGCTTCTGTGCTGTCCCCAGTGACAGGCACAGGTTCTGAGATACCACATGCTTACCAAGAATGTGCAGAAAGTGAATGAGTAAACTTATTGCAGCAAGTGTTTTTAATAATAGTCCTCAGTGAACGTCATTGTCAAATGCTTCATCAGTGCACATTCTACAATGAGGAGGAAAAAAAGAAAGGTTTTTTCAGAGGACAAAGTATTTCCATGCTATTGAAATAGAAAGGCAAACTGTTAATTTGATGAAAACATCACCTCTTTGCTTATCTAGGTGTGGTTAAGCTTGTGTTTAAAAGGAGTTGTGTGTTGGTCTAGACAGAGGTGAACTATAAAAGAAGCAAAATCAGCAAAAATAGAGATAAAGAATGATGAATCATGATGACATATTGCTCAAAGTATGTAAGGTTATGTAAATACTTATGTTGTCTGGGGCATACAATCATTATTTGTGCAAGTAAATCAAAGACTATTCAATGCACTTTAATGACTATGTGATTTAACCCAAAATCACTTTGCAGTCAAACACCTTTGTAAGAAAATTTAGCTAACAATGCCAATAAATGGTGAAAAAGAGAAAAACTAATTAAGGCAGCATTCACTTTCAACATTTCCTGTTCTCTCTTCAGGAGATGTCAGGGAAAACTTATTTTTAAAAGGTTTTGTTTCATATATGCTGTTTATTATTTCATATCAGAGTTGATAGTCTTAAAGGGCCCCCCCAAACTAAGTTGTCAAAATTTTAATTCTCAGAAAGCTATAATGTTTTCAACAAAATGTAAATGTAGATCTTTCTGCATTGTGATCCAAATGTCCGAATCATTCCTACATGAGCAGAGCTACAGTTGTTGCGTATGAACCTTTGCTCAGGTGCCTCATCTTCCTGCTTATATAAAATCAGAAAAAAAACCAACCCCTCATTACTCATAATTTTTGTATTAATTCTGGTTGGCTGAATTAGTTTAAGTGATTCATGACCTATGCTAAAATTTAATACAGCCTTTAATGTGCTCAGCCTGACACATGGTGCCTTATAATTCTGATATATCTCATCCACCGAGCAATCTGCATCAGCTTTTCGAAGCACACCTTGAGGGGAAAATGATACAGTAGTCCTGATCTACTTCTCTACCAAAGCTTTAATTAAACATTCATGCTATCAGTTAAGAGTGAAGGAGCCTTGGGGCATGCATGAGATGCCAGTCCTGTCATTAACAATATTCCTTTTTGAAAGTTTAGGAAGATAGGAATATGCCTCTTAAATCAGACCTCTGTGACCTGGATAACATCTCAATGGTATTCAAAACTCTGATCTGTCTTGCTGTCTAGTATTCTATATATAAGAAAACAGAAATCCATCTAATTTTCTGCACTCAGCACTATTTTCCAGTAGCACCCAGAGCAGATAGAGTTTAGCAGAGCAGAACTGAAGTAGTGGTGCTCTGGCAGTGGCTCTCATCCTTTTCCTAGGGTACAGAGTTGTGAACCTGGGGATAGGCTTCTCCTTAGGGTTTGTTTCTCATTGCTGGCACCTAGACAGCCTGAAGGAAATCCTCAGCCTTCTGCAGGCCACTTGAGTGGGAGATAGAGCCTGGTCCAAATGAGGTTTTATTTAGCACTAGCTACCCCTGAAATGAGGCTCTGCCAGACTAAGGAATGGCACTTGCATGATAAAGCCTTCTGGCTGTGTCTGCAGAGGTGTCTTATGAGGGTCATGGAGAGATTGGTTTTTCTTCACTTAGCAGAACTGTCTGGGGGTAGAAAATGCAAATGCTGCAGTTTTTCCCCAGGGCAGAAAACCTATTTGGAATAATGAACCTTGGCATCCTTAGAAAATGCTTCTTCCCTCCTTGAGAGCCATGCTAGCAGCAATTAATATCATCCAACAGCAGTGGATATTACAACCACAGCCAATACCTCAAATAGTTGTTTAAAATCAGCTTCAGCAAGCTTTGCTCCCTCTCTGACCCTTTCCTGGCTTCCACATTTCTTGTGCTTGGCCGTTCTCCACCCAGGCTTTCAGACTCAGATTTGGAAATCCCCGGCTCCTGACAGTGGACTGTTATTTTTCTGGCAATATTTACCTGCCATCCTTGTGGAATAGTCAAGGCCTCTGTGCTGTTATTCAGAGTGTTAATAGACATTGCAAATAGATAGAAATTGTCAGATTTCTGCCACAAGAACTGCACTGAGGAATTTCTTCAGCCAGGAAGGCTCCCCAGGTTGGAGCTTGTGATGCTTTGTCTGACTCTGAGCCGGGATTTGTTCTAATCGTAAGAAGGGAGAAACTACTTCTGAGGAACAGCCTTCCTCAGGCTTCACTATAACAACAGAAGCAGCACAGTACCAGGTTCATGAAGAAAACAATGCACCCTAAAAACCATGAACTTAGAAGAATGTAAGCAAAAGGCCAACTCCTAAAGGTTGGTTAATATGCAAGTTCAGAAGTATGAGCTAAATCAAACTGTCATTGCTCAACCCACAAGCACAGCAAATAAACTGCAAAGGGAATTTTGAAGCAGCAGGGAAAGAAGAGAAAAATACTCCTTTTAAAGTGGTCAGGACAAATCAAATGCATGAGAACATGAACATCAGTTCAGGATGAAGGAAAAATGGGCTTTATTACTCCCCTTGAGCAAACTGATGATGGAGACGTAGTAAAACTGAATGTTTTTATCAGTAATGTGATGCACAGGCATTGTGAATAGCTATGTGTAAGCACATTCTGAATAAATAACTGCAGTGGCTTTGTTTACTTTTCTGTTTGCTTAAAACTGTGAATATTGATCAAATTTCACAAAATTAGACATAAAATTGTGACATCATGAGAATGTGGCAAATAGGCACTTTTGTCAGCCACAGGTGCTGACACTATTAGATAATCTAAATTCAAATTTTTACCATGATTTTTGACTGTTACGCCATGTACCATCTTGTCTAATCTTCCATTAACACAGGTGGAAGAAGGTGTTTCTGTTTTCTCTACATGCAGGAAAGTTGACACACTACACAGCTAGAGAGGAACTTGTCTGGCTTTGTAGTACAGAAAGAAAATGTGCTCTGTAGCATTTGATACACCCAAGTCAGGAACCAGTTTGCTCTTGACTGGATCTATGGGAAGTGCAGGGTGAGGCACCTCCTGTGTGTCAGCCCAAACCCTGTGTCTGCTGTTGCCTAGAGGTTTGATTGTTGCCATATCCATGACTTGCCATGGTCCTGGGAGCAAACATAGCACCAGTGTTTGAACAGTTTGCATTTTTTTTTTGTTTTTCCTGTTGCTCTCAGATATTGCCAAGCACAATTTTTTCTGATTTTAGAGGGCACTCAGATGCCTCTTCCAGGTTAATGTTAAGTCACTGACCCCTTTACCTTTATATATATTTCTTGTTCTGTTTTAAAGTTTTCTGGTGTTCTTCTGGGAGTTTGCCACTTAAATGTCTCTATTGATTAGAGTGGGCTCTTGCTCTAACTGAGAAAGTCTCATCCACCAGATCAGTATCTTATTGCAGATCAAAAGAAAAATAATGTTGGAAAGAATCACATCAAAACTGAGTGAATAAGTGACAGCTATGAGTCAGTGTCTGCATTTCTTCCCTAACACAACACTGCATGGTAGACTGGCTTTGAATAGGTTTTTTTCCCGTCATTTCAGGTAATGATTAACTCCCAATTACTAAAATATCTCTAGGAGAACTGATGAGACATTTCACAAAGCTAATCAAGTTCGAAAGTATATTCAAGCTTTCACTTCAGCTCTTTCATGCAAAAATACTTATTTTAACAGAAACTATTTATAAACTGCCTCATAAATATAAGTTCAGCAGTAGTATTAGAGCATAGATTTAAGCTAAAATGATTGTATTCCAGGAAAATACACACACAGTATGTGCATGCAGTTTATTATTTATTCCATTTATAAAACAGAAGCCATTTTAGTGCTGCTGGCAGTGCAATCATTTATGGGATGAAACATAACTGTACTAATTCACATTGTAGGATGAAAGACTAAAGGAATGAGCACTGGAAATAACAAAAAACAGAGGAAATCTGTGTGAGTAGGTTTGTCCTGAAGGAAAAAGCTCTCACTGCAGGGTTTCATTCCTGAGGAGGGTGTGTTAAAGCATGCAAGATAATAAAGAGCAGCAGATGTCTTAAGAATTGGTGTTATGAGGAGTGTTGTAAGGAATTTAGCTTTTGAGAAGAAGGAGGATTTTTCATACAAATTGGATGAACTCCATTTGAGCAAACATGGCATTGATTTTCTGGAACCAAGATTTCTATAATTGGTATCATTATAGTATAAGAGATCATGTAGCATGTTACAAAATAATAGATGATAACAACATATATATATATATATATATAAATCAGTATAATCAGTAAAAGAATTATAATAAATAGGAGAGGATGTTGGGAAACACTCATAAGTTATTTTGATGCCTGGCTCTGAAAAGCAGAGCATGGTGAATAAGTTAGGGAGATAGAAATACCAGATGGGAGAAAAATGGACAAGCAAAATCAACACTGACATGTGTGGGAATGTGGAGTCTGTGGCCTGGGTGTTAGGAATAAAAGGGATGTGACATTTTAAAAAAGAATTGCACATTGTCATAGAAGATGAGCCGAGATGTTTGTGTATAAAAACTACAAATGCAGGCTAGAGCTGCAGGATCCAAGATGACCCCAAATCTTCCAAGAATAGTGAAGGATGGTGGATGGGTGATCTATGACTGAAACACACTTAAATTGATGTGTAGTCTTGAAATAAAACTAGAAATAAAACCAGTGGCACAGAGACATCACTTGGTGGCAGAGGCAGAGATGGAAGCTGTCAAACCAAAAGTCTTCTGAAGGGCCACTAAGGAACAGACAGCATTTTACAGAGAGGTCTAACTCAGATGACTACAGGCATGAAAGAGAAGCTCCCAAACATTGCCTCACTGCAGGAGATTTTAACTCATCAGAAATAGAGTATAAAGCAAATGTTGCTGATAACAGTAGAGCCAGTTATTCCAGGGTGTAATAGCTGGCAGATTTCATCAGCAAGCAGTCACTGGACTGCCATGATGCTATTCTAGGTGATTTTTGTTAGGTAGTGATGACATAGAGCAGCTGCTTGTAGAAAATAACCTAGCTAAAGTTATCCCAACTTGATTAAATTGAAAATAAATGAAAGAATGAATGAGAATAGGACTGCTAGTTTCTCAAAATTTTTCCTTGTGAAGTATTGCACTAATTAGTGATATTAATTGGCTGAAGGCTCCAAACCTATTAAAATTTAATTTAAAAAATAATTTAAAAATCTGTAATTTGTACTATAAGGAGACAATGAAAATATTAGGAGTTAGCAAAATGAGTGAAAGCCCACACCATACCAGATCATCAGTGAAAATGGGATTTTGGGAACCTGGAAGCAGAGGGTGCAGTCAGATCTGTCAAGTTTGTAGACATGCCATCTGTAACAATATTTGAAAAAGTGAAAGTTTCTCCTATCACACAAATAAAAGGGAGTCTGGTAGGTGGCAAGTACTCTCTCTCTCTGGTAGAGATGAAAGACTCTGTAGATACTGCCCACACCAAACAAATTCTCTTTCTTCTTTTCTGTAAAGATGATGGCACAGATCATGGAGAAAAGTGGAAGAATCTGTAGAAATAAAAGCTAACATTTGCAAACTTGAAAATTTATAAAAAGGTGCCGTAGGCTCATAGTGAAATGGTGTTTGTTACCCATCCTAAATTGCTCAAACAAGAAAAAATAAATTTCTGGTACTGGATCAAGTTTTCCTCTAAAGATCTCCCAAAACAACGAAGAGAGAGAGAGCAGAGGAAAAAGTGACCTCACATCTGCAGCTTTGTTAACTAACCTTAGTAATCTGTAAATTTTGTATGCATTTTGCAAGAAATAATGAACAATTGTGTGAAGATAAAATAGAGAAAATAAACAATAAAATGTTTAATATAATGTAGTAGGACAGGGGAAATATTTGTATGGTGCCATCTGCTCTAGGAAGGGAATTACTAGGCTACCTTCAGGTTGAGTTGAGGTTTTCAAGCTTTACTGTTTTGTCTAGTCTTTCAAAGTGTCACCACTTCCATTATGACTAAAAGTGGTGTGGTAAGATGAGAAAAATATCTGTTCCGTTATGAAGGAACAGAGACCTGGAGGTGTCAGGTAGAATTTAATAGTGCAAGTGCTGAATCACACCCAGATTGAGGTAGAAATTATTTTTGTTGTAAATTGTGGTGAGTTGGTTGGTAAGAGGAAGACGAAAATGTTTTGGCCAGTCATAGAAGGATCCTGAGAGAACTGAAGTGGAGCCAAGGAAAAAGCCAAAATGATCCTCCTTAGATATCATGTAGGAGACTTAAAGAAGGGATACCTGAGTACAAACACCATTGTAGGAGGTTCCTCTGGTCAAAGCTCCTCTGGGTACTAAGAACAGTGTGTCAGCCATAATTAGGAAAGGACATTGAAAGAAATGCAGAAAAGTAGTACTGGAGAAAACAAAGAGTGAGAGATTTACAGTTGCTCTCTATAAATACATCAAGGGGAGGGGAAAGAAGGGCAGGGCAAATACTAGGGAGGAAAGAAGCTATTTAAGTTGCCAGACAATGTTGTCATTAAAATAAATGGATATATATTGAAAGTTAGTCCATCCAGGCTGGAGCTGAGGCAGTTTCCAGCCATGAGAAGAATGAAATCTCTGAAACAGCCTTCTAGTAAGAGTGACAGGGACCACCCACTGTAGGTGTGGGTATCACAGTAAAATGGAATTTATTTTCTTGCAAATTGAATGATACAGATTCACGTAGCTCTTGTGTGACGGTGAGTAGAGCCACTTCCTCTTTGCATCTCTGCCAGAGAGCCAAGCACTCTGACAAGACTTAGGGTGGATTTCCATAAGTTTATTTAGATAACTGGGTAAGGTGAAAGGACACATCTTCAATATGTATAAGAGTCTTTGCAGTGTTGTGCACTCTCCTTTTTATTACTGTAGCAATAGCATTTTTTGAAATTTCTGTTGATTTATTGGTTCAGATAGGAATCATGACTCTATGGCCTGTGTCGTACTGACATGCTACAAAATGTTAAGAAATAACTGTTTTCAAAGATTGGTTTAAAATTTTGATGAATCTGTTCATTAAGTGTCAAACTAGAGCATAACAAACATGAGCTAAGAAGCATAAGGTATCAGTGGATCTAATATTATTGACAGTATTTACATGATTAATAATTTTGAACTCTGGAAAATATTGAGAAAACTTGCTCTGCCTTATTCTTTTGGTATTACTCAGCAAAATACTTGGAATTTATTTAGTTTGATTTTATTTTATTTAGAGGTGGCTCTACTTAGTATTTCTAGTTTTGCATGGGTTTATTAGATACATAATATTGGCAGTTCTGACCAGTGCTTTAAGAATTGTAGAAGCAGTAATCATTCTGTATAATATTGATTTTCCAATGTTTCTGTTTGCATGTGAGCAGACATTGTGGTTTAAATTTCCTTTCTGCTTTCAGAAGGAATACATAAAAATAAGGCAAGATTTATAAAATACAGTAATAATTTACACTGATAAAGATAATGCAAACAATTTCTGACCTTTCAGAAGCTTGTAACCAAGCTTATAACAAAGACAATGGAAGTAATGTTCTGTTTAATGTGAGAGATGGAATTTGAAAAAAGGAGGCAAACAAAATTACAATTCTAATATAAGTGAATAGTTTTACAAAGATGTGAATATCTCCAAAGGATTTTATGTAAGTCACAAAGCAAAATATTGTTAAAAGGTAATAGGACTCTCAGTACCACCTTTTTCCTACATGAGTTTGAAAGTACTCATTTTCCTACTCCAGAGGAGCAGAATAGCCATAAGATGGCAGTACTCTGCACAAAAGGCTCCTGAAACCATAAATTCTGCTCTTTTCTCAAAAAGAGACGGCAGCCGCTGGCGAGGACGGGTGGCCTGAGCACTGGGTGTGTGAAAATGGAATCAAACTGGCTGAGTCCAGAATAGCTCTGGGAGGCTTCAGAAATGGAGCTGCTTTCATGCAGTACCTGAGCCCACTTCCCTCAGTATCTAGCAGCTGCTTGGGTGATAGGCAAAGCATTCTTATCTGTTTTGGTTATGCTGGAATAACCTTATTCAAACCCTGTGTTTTAGCACAGCACCATATCTCCGTAGGTCTAAGTACAGTACGGTCAGCTTTAAAATTATTTCTGTGTGTAAAACTAGAGCAGAATCACTTGTTAAAGTGATCTAATCCCAGATCCATAGTTTAGAATTTACATGTGTGTGGTCAGGCCTGAAGATATTGTGTTTACCCAACCTTACAGTCTTTTCCAAAAGCAAGCCCAGCCTGCTGCAGGGCTGGATAAAGAGTTGCCTTTCTCTTGGTGCTGTTGCAACAGCAAGGCCACCACCTTGTGTGATGGGGGCTGCAGGTCTGGTTTGAATTTAGCATTAATCCAAACAAAGTAAGTTATGAAAAGCTCTTCAGCTAAAGTGTGGGGGTCTGAGAAGCTGTGGAATCAGTGCTCAGTGTAGTTCCCATCCCCAGCATGATCACCCACCAGCACTGAGAAGTGCTTGCTCTGCTGTCCCTGCCCCACATTTTTATAGTGTAGGGAAAGCAAAGGGTACCACATAACCAAGAAAAGCAAACAGAAACCAAGGTGAGATTTGATGGGCTGTGTGGAAGTCCCTGGCATAATTTGAGTGTGGTTGGCTGGCTGGCAGCCCCACTCCATTTTCCTACCAGTTCCACCTGAGCCCTTCTGCAGTTCAGAGGTCTGATTATTTCTCTTTGAGTGTGAGAATGTATTCAAATCTGAAAAGCAAACACATCTTTCACCTTGCTCACCCATGCCAAAAAAACTGAGAACAAAGGTTTGCTCACGCCCTTGGCTGGAACCAGTCAGGTCAGAGCTATGGGCAAGGTGAATACAAGTGGAAAACACCCTGAGTTTCCTGCCTGCTGCTCACTGTACAGCTGGGGAGCAGTCCCTCCTCCCTCCTCCTTCCTCCTCTGCCCCTCTGTTTGCTCACAGGCAGGTTGTTGACTTCATTCTCTGCCCTCCTCTAACAGCAGCACTGCTCCGGAAACAAGAGGAGACCAGAGCATGAATCACAACCTGAGTCACCAATTCCCAACACCTTGTTTTGCTCAGAGCTGGAGGGGAAAATTCCTCTTCTCTATGTGATTCCCCATCCTTTGTGGCCCTCCAGAAGAGGCTGCAGACGCTCCTCCTCTTCTTCCAAAACTGCACTCCATCGTGTGTAGCCATGCTTACAAACAGCACCTGGAGGGTAGGAGAGACCACGTCTCACTGGGCTCTGTGGCAGTGTTTGGTCATGGGCCCCTAATGGGATATGATATTAGTACACCCTGAAACACAGGAGCTGAAATGAAGCAGCTCCATCACTGTATGTTCAGATCTTTGCTTTCAGCAGGCTCCAGATCACTCATGCAAGACTCAAATTCTTACAGCAGTTTCTTCTAATGGATGTCATTTTCTGTTGGAGCAATACCCATCTCCCACCATAATGATTAATAAAGAAAGAGAGCAGATGTATCAACTAAAAAAGCCCCAAAACAAAAAAAAATCTACTAAAAAAAACCCAACAAAAAAACCCAAAAAACCAACAACAACAAAAAAAGCAAAAGTTGCTGATTTGCTACTTTCACCTTCGCTGTGAATTTTCCCATTAAATACAACTGTTTGTTATGGAATGTTGCTTCCTCTTGAAATGTTTTTGCCAGCTTTCCCTAAAGCATTGTCAGATCTGTACTGCAGCAGAGGCAGAGACAGGACAGTCCTTGCAGTGTCTGTGCAGTCCCTGTGTGTGGTTTCTGTCTGCTGCACTGGGCTGTGTGCAGAACTCACACTGCTGTGTGAATACTCATATCATCTCTAGCTCCTTAGAGATGAAACAAAGTTCAAGCTTAGAAACTTTTTCAGCCTTCATTGCTTAGCTAACTGACAGGCATCCTCTGAAACATCTGCCATTGCTGTTCTTTGGACCTGGATCTGTCAGGCTGCTGGGGGATATATTTTTGTGCAGATTTTCCAAAGAAAATGCTTTCCATTTCTGCTGGCCCAAGAGTATGGAAGCACTTGACTTGCAGCTATGGAACATATGTCTTCTTTGGGAGAGAAGTGCTTTAACCTCTAGACTTTTGTAGAATCTTCACTTACTACCTTTCAGGTTAAGAAGTTTGGCTGAAATTTTAAAGTCTAATTTGAGTCCCCACTAGAGACTGTCAGAAGCTTTCAGGATTTGATTGGGAAACCAACCAGACAGAGAATAAAGTCACCAGATGTTTCAAGTACAAAGCAACCAAAGGAGTGCAGCCCTTTGCCTCTTCCAGATGCATTGAAGAAATGAATAGGGTAGAGAGAAGGGAGACTATCTCACAAACTTGAGAAAGATTTTCTCAAGTGCAAGAGGTGCCTCGCTACACCTTTGTGACTATTCTGAGAATCATCTCAGCCAGGGGATGTTCAGACTTTAAATTGTTCCATATTTTTCCAGGCTTTGAGGGTGGGAGTGTGTATGACGAGATCACTGGGAATTAAGAGAGCTGGGTTGTGTGTGAAGCTGAGAGGTCAGGGCTATATTCATGCCAGGAATGGAGGGAAGACTTGCATTGTTCAGCGTTGCCTACACTGAATGATAAACAGCTGTTTTCTGTTCTGATGTGTCATTTAAAAACTGTAACTCTGATTTAATAGAGACCAGAATTTGCTTCAAAATGAAGATATAGTGGCTGATGGAAACAATAATTGTGTTCTTCCTGTGCTATAAACTACCTTTTTGTTATATCTCCTTGAATCAATGGCTTTAATTTGGGTGGATGACACAAGACTGTATAAAAACCTTATGAAGAAGGGGAACCCTGCTGTCAAGTCAAGCAATGCCATGACCCCAAAGCATTTTACACGTCCTTCCCACATCAGTGTGGCTACTCCAGATTGATATTCTACTCTTCTAGTGATAATTAAAGCAAATAAAGCACTGATCTAGTAGAGGAACTTCCTGGTCAACTTACCTTTAGTTATCAGAATCATCTCATAAAACAAGAATCATCTGTCTGCTTCCTGTCTAGGTATTGTTACCTTGCCCAAGGTTTATTCTTGGTGCACAGTCTTTCCTTCAGGACCTCTCTTAAGCTCCTGCTCTCCATTTTTTTCCTTGTCTGTTTTTGTTGTTTATTCTGATACTTTCTTTTCCTTATCTGCTTTCTCCAGGCAATCCAGAGAGGTCTATTCCTAATAATTTGAAGAAATGTAGCTGTTTTATTCAGGAAAGACTTAATTCAGATAGTCTTTGGCAGCCACCTCACTCAGAGGCAGGTGCTTAGCCTCCAACCATGCTATCCTTGCCAGAACCTGTATAAAATATTACCTCACAAGCAAATGGGGAACTGATAATATCAAACAGAATTTGTAAGTTTTATGCAGGCTGTATTACTAATTCTCTCTACACTTCAAAGTTTGATATCTTGAATTTAAGAATAAGCATTTGCTAATTGCCAGCTGTTCAGCTGGCTGGTCCTTGGTTTGAGACACTGCTGTGGCTGGTGCCTTGTGGTGGCTGAAGGACTGCCATGGAGCCCTGTGCTTTAATTATTGTTATGTTACCAGGGGCCAGTAGACCCTAAGAGCTCCAAGGTGACCTTCTACACTGAAAGAGAAAACTCTGGGTTTTGGAGGGCTGCAAGGCTGTAGACATAGTAACAATATTAAAGGACACATATAGAAATGTCAGTCAGACCCAGGAAAGTAGGATATTTGAAGGGCATATTACAGGAGGATGTTTTTCTTAGCAAGAGCAAACACTTCTGGTTGATTCCACTTCTTTTTGACCTTATGTAATTACATAGATAGTGCTCTCACAGAGTTGCGTCTTCACAAACTGAGGGAACATAATCTAATCAATGCTTTTTTCACGGCACGGGAAATTGCTATAGCTGAACGAGTGCCTTACAAAGGGCACTCTGAGGCAGAGAGAGCAATTGAAGGAGACTTAGGAATGTTGTTGTAAGTACAAATGTTAAGATATTGTTCCACAACAGCCTAAACTGGGCTATATTTGGCCCTAACATATCACCTTTCCTGCCAGTTCTGCCTTGAACTCTGAACTGGGCAGCCACAGGGTGCCCAGAAGAAAACCAGCCCTCCACCTTCCCCACAGAAGGGGATTGGGGTTTAGCTGGATCACTTTGGAATGTGGCATGTTTGGACACAAACACTGACTGGTAAGAGTGAAAGGGTGGAGCACAAGGGCAGAGCAAAGGGAGTTGTGATGTAATCCAGTCTGAGTTGTTATTGACACTACCCATGGTCTGTGTAAATAGTAGTAAAATTGGATGTGCCTGGGAATATTTCCAGGCACTAGAATGAGATTGTCTATGCTATTAGACTGTTAAAATGCTCCCTGGCATGAATTTGACCTCTTCCAATTAACACTCATTGCAAACAATTTCTGGGCACAATTTGTTTGCTAGAATGGTCCTAATAGGTACTTTACAATCATAAACTCAGTTCTTTCAGTGCCAGTTGGCCTCAATTCCCAGGAATGTTGAATTTAACTTATACAGACCCATCCCTAATTTCACTATTGCATATCCTCATGAAAAGACAGGACTTGTCTTGAACAAATGAACAAATTTTTAGAACAGACAATAGCAGAGCATAAAAAATGGAAAGAGATTAAATATGGAAATAAGGAGTTTTATTTCCTTCAAATAAGGTGGCAAGAAATACATATTTTTGCATTCATTTCAGGTTTGGAAGGTGGAGGAGAGATAGTAATAACTTGTTATGCAGTTGTTTCTGTGCAGTAGAATATTTGGCCACTTACTAGGCAGAGTTAAGGCTGGCATGATTCTTTTTTCAAGTCAGTTGCTGCACTGGGAATTAAATTATTCCTCCTTCTATATATTTTAAAAATCCACAACTGCAGCATTTCCCTTCCAGTTTGGAATGTTAATGAAAATCAATGTACTTGGTATCTTGAAGTACTCAATCCAAGCCCTCAATTTTAATCTGGGATTGCTTTTTTTGGTTTTTGGTGGTGTGTTGTTTGTTTGGTTTTTGTTGTTTTTGTTCTTTTCCCCGCCCATAATTGCTTTTATGAGTTTCCCTCCACATCAGGAAATCTGAAAAAATGGGATTTTTACTTCTCTCCAGGTATACTCACTTGGCAATCTTAGTGATCCATCTCCCCTTGGGGCACAACTGAAGGTGTTATTTTGGAGGAGCTTTAAAAGGGTGTTGTACACACGGAAACACGGTCTCTTGGCTGGCTTGCTCTAAGACCCAGAGTGACTGGGACTGACAGAAATCTTCACTTGAATGAATTTTCCCTGCATGCCTTATAAGGAGTCTAGGAAAACAAGGAAGTGATAACCATGTTCACATTACTGTGTGCACAGCTTTCCTCTTTACCTGCCCAGGTAGCCCTTGTTTTCACTTTTGTTCATGGTCCGTCCCGCTGGGTTGAAGTTTCCTCGCAGTCCGTGTATGTGACATCTGAAAACGTACCCTCCAGGAATGCATGCTTTTTACGACATTCTACCTTTACAACAGACGATAATTAACAAGCTAATATTTTTCTGTCATGCAGCCAGCACTGAAAACGAATGGGGATTGAATTGCTTTGCCTCTGTTTCCTATTTCTGCAAAGAAATAACTATGTACAAGGTAAGGCTCAGGGGCGGGGAGATCCATTTCAAACCATTTTGCATTGTTTCTTGCTTGAAGTTGCCATGAAATAGCTTTCTGTCTTCTGTATTTAATCTTTCCTTTCTATTTAATTACTTTTTTTTTTTATAGACTACTGTAGGGCTGCATTGCCAATTCATCTACAATTTGGTGGTCATTACATAGCACAACAGATTTGAAAGAGACAGATATTCGAGCAATTTTGTTTTCACTAATCACAGTTTGATCTGCTAAGAATCTTTCATATTATACATATGACTGAGTGCTTCTCTGGTAGTTACACAATGGATAAAAATCATATCAAGTATCTACAGAGCTGAGTGAAGCAATTTTAAGCATACAGAGCGAGCATAAATCTGTTTTTTTAATATTCCTGGCTATGTTGGAAATTACTTACCTACACCATACCAGAAACACACGTAACACTCTGTCAGGTGCACTGGAGGGAACAAGTTAACGTGTTCTGAGTGAATGCCACCCATAAAGCATGCAAAAGGAGGTATGTTAATTGCCTGCAATTCTGAGGTTTTAATCTTTATTGGAGAGTTAATATTTTACCAATAGAACTAGTTAAGAAGACATTTTATAAGTAATCCTAAATGTGGCTAAATGTGTGCATTTTCACCACCCACATTCTCTAAATGACAAGTTTCTTCATATATTGAATGATTAAGCATATTATTAACAGCCTTTTATCTTCTTGGATTTAAATGCAGGGACCTGTTCTCAGGAAAGCACAGTGACTTGTGAAGATTGTTTGCTTTCCGGACCACACTGCGCTTGGTGTTTGCAAGAGGTAGAGTGATAAAAAAATTTCAAAGTAAGACTTGAAGTCTTTGTAGTCACTCCGAGTGATGAAGTATTGACTTAATTGGGTCAGCCCATGGTTTTGTAATGCATGCAGCTCTCAGTGAAGCCTTCCTGGGGATCAGAAGTGGAATTTAATCTACTCTGCATGGTCTGTTATTCATAGAATGATTGTTTGGATGTTTGTTTGTTTGCTTGTTTGAAAAAAAACACAAAAACATCAACCTTCCAAATCTAAGGCAGAAATAGAAGTGTTATTAGGGAGTCTCAGATGATCAGCCCAAGGGCTGGCTCCCCCCTAGCACTGATGATGAAGCACCAGACACAAAGTCAGAGGCCAGACTGTATCTTACTGATTATGTGCCAAACCAGACAGCGTAAACAGAAGGTTTGCAGGTATCAACAGTGTAAAAGGTTGCAGATGTAAAACTTCTATATAGAAATGATTAATCTGTGGTTGATTTTATGACAATAATGTCGGCTTTATAATTTGTATGATATAGTTGTGTTTTGGCTAAAATATTAGACTTAAAAAACATATCTGGATTTGTCTCCTATACCTTTGTTTCAGATTTTCAGTGCAACCCTGGGCAAGTGGCTTCATATCTCTGCTTTTAAAGTTTTCTCCTATAAATGATGCTAAATATAATCTCCTGACTTCACAGTAAATATTCTAGCTCTTAGTTCATTAGCATTAACAAGATAGTCAGCTATCGTAACTAAAAACTTGACAGAAAAACAGAGAAATAAAGCAAGTCTTGTTCATTTTAGTTTCTAGATTGTACCTTTGCTGCTAACAGTTTTTATTGTTTCTGTGTACAGCAAAATGACACTTAGCATGGGACTAACATCCTCTTTTGCCATTTGCACGGAGGTCAGAAATACCCCACATTAGTGTGTTTACAGTAGTTTTTATACTATAAAGCAGGATTTTGTTCAAATTGGATCACATAATTTTGACTACTGCCATGTATTTTCAGGGGAAAAAAGAGCCCAATATAATTTATTGATTTAAAAAACCCCTAAACAAAAACAAACAAAACTGTGGAACTATTGATAACTTCACTGTAGTAAACATGTTTTCTCTTCTTTGTTCATAAGCTCATTCATTTCTTTGTTAGAAAAGGGCACATCAAGTGTGCAAAAGACATAGGAGCTTTAGAGCAAACAAAAGCACCTCCAAAGAAACCACTGTTTTCTGTAGGATAAGAACACACTTTGTAACCGTATTTGAAATATGAGGTTGTTTCTTCACACATTTTGAAAAGTTACAAACTGTGTAACTAAAGGAGACCATACTGATCTCCCTGTGAAAGGTTTAGAATGATACATGTAATTTATGTGTACAGTATTCAAGAAGCAGTGGGTCAGTTTTACCTGAGCAAAGGCATCAGGTTCAGTCTGGAGAACAATAAACCACTGTTCCCAGCAGGTGCCTCAACACTGTTTCCAACAAAATATATAAGATCCCTGACAATTTTCAGGCATGAAGGGTGATATTTTGGTGGGAAAAAAAGGGGTCATAGTTCTGGTTTTAATAGGTTAAAAGTAAATTTGTTTTGTTTTGCGTGGAAAGTTTTTCAGTGACTGAATTCAGAGAATATTTGTGGCTTAATGGCTGATCCACGGTTGCTTGCCCAAACCTAGAGAAAAGAGCAGATGTGTGGTATGGGCCCATGACTATCTGCCAGGAATTGAATGTTTCAGAGCTGATTCTGCCAGGCATTGCCCAGGTTTTGGTCAAAAGGGCTTGCAGGCCAGAGCAGTTTCCAGGAGACAGCTGGCTGATTCTGAGAATCTTAACTCTAGACATATCTCTGAGAAAAGGTTATAAGGCACAGAAGCCTCTTTGTAAAAGTAACCATTAACTTCACTCCATGTGAGGTTAGTACCCACCCTGTAGCAGTGCTGTGGAAAGGAATGATATCAAAGCTTTGAATTGAGTAATGGAAATAAACTGTGAGATATCCAATTGATATCTGTAGGCTTGTGATTTCCCCTGGCTGGGAGAAGGTCAAGGAGGATGCTAGGCCAAATTTAGGTGTGGGGATGCTGAGAGCACTGCTGGTGCTGAGGAACAGTGGGGACAGGCTGTGGTCATTGTTGGGCACCAGGCAGAGGAACAAGGACTTGATGCCTGCTTCTGTGAACAGGTTAAGTGAGAGTTGAGGAGAAAGCGTAAGTCAGAAAAAAAGAACCAGTAAACACTGGGTACCCACAATCAGTTTGTCACAAATTGTCCAGGAGTTTATTATCAGCACGTCTTTATTAAATGACATGCTTCAATCAGCAGTTCAGAACTGTCTAGGAGAGACTGATGAATCTACGGCATAATCCTGTGACAGGAAAACCAGTGGCTTAGAGGGGCTTTGTGCTATCATTCTGAGTACTGTGAGAAGCCAAATGCACTGAGTGGCACAATTCCCATTCCCCAACAATAGAGCAGTTTCTCCCAGGATAACAAGTCGGTGTAAGTTACATTAATTATACACCTGTGTGACATGACCCATGAAGGGCAAATTTGGGTTTCTGTGTCACCTGTATCTAGTTCTGCACTAGTTTGCACAAACTTGCACCTTTGTTTCCATTCCTTGCATTTGACTGACCTTTTGTCCAGCAGGTGCTGGTGGATAGTCAGTAAAAACATTTAGCTCATCCCTTCCTTCTCCTGTTTACATTAGAATTACACAGACTCGTCTGGAATTCATGGGAGGTGTGATACACTGGAAAATCTTTTGTCCAAAGGATGCCGGTTGGATTTGATTGAGTTTCCCATTTCAGAAGTAGAAATTCACAGAAATGATCCCCTAACTGCATCACCCCAGAAGAACAGTTCTGATGTCACACAGATTTCTCCCCAAAAATTAACTCTGAGGTTGCGACCAGGTAAGTCACAGTTCAAAGGTTTATTTCAGACAGTGTGATTAACTGAAGCTTCTTGAATTGAACAATCTAAAAAATATCTTGACAGAATAAAGATGAAAACCTGTGTCGAGTCCAAAGTTATCTGTTGACTCATTGCATGAAAACTAGGTTCAACTGAGTTCAGAATATTTTCAGAAGTGCTGGGTACATCATAAAAATAAGGACATATATTTTTAGTTCCTCTTTTCTCTTGCCAGTGAGGTGGCAGGGAGAGAATGAAAGCCCCTGGCTCATCCCCAGCTGAGCTCCTGTGACTCTCCCCTGCTGGTCTGGCAAACAGAGTATCTCAGAGATGGCATAAAATCTTGTTTTGAGGATTTACAAGGTACCAGTGACATTTATAGTAGCATTCCAGAACTACCTTGGGGTTTTTCAGATGTGAATTTTTTTCTGGAGAAAATTTGGAGTAAAAAAAGTAAGAGACATCCAGTTAGGTCAGGTCATACTGTTGGAACTGGGAATAAAATCTCTGTGTACACTTTGACTTTCTTTAAATTTTTAAAGGATATGGTAGGACCCCAAAGTGCTACCTCTAGTTTTAATTAGCTTCATATCTAAATTTTCTAAAGCTGCATAAGTGATGTTTTCATATTTTTTCAAATTATTGCAATCAGTTTTAATTCTGTGCTTATAGCATTACTGAATAACTGTTTAGAAGAAAACCCAAACATTAGAACTACTTTTAATTTTTCAGACCCTTATTTGAGATTTTTTTGTTGACAGACAAGTTTTGAAGTTTTTTTGTTAATGCTACTGTCTAGTCTAAAATACCAGATAATTGTCACCATAGAGAAGTTTATGAAGAAATTGGCATTGCTCGCTTTCTGCACAGAAGTGCTGATATGTATCCCACTTTCCCCTGACCTCAATAGGACATGAAGAAACAATACAGATCAAGGTTCGCCAGACTGAAGATTATCCAATTGACCTCTACTACCTCATGGATCTTTCAGCTTCCATGGATGATGATCTGAATACAATCAAAGAACTGGGTTCAACTCTCTCCAAAGAGATGTCAAAACTGACAAGCAACTTTAGACTGGGGTTTGGATCTTTTGTTGAAAAACCAGTTTCACCATTCATCAAAACCACAGCTGCAGAAATAAACAACCCTTGCAGGTAGGCAGGGAAAGTCCCAACATCTGTTTGCATGCCAACACTGTCATAATATTAATCTTTAGGCTGAAATTAATTTCAGTAGCTTCACTGGAAACTCTCTCCTCTTCCAGCTATAAATAAGTTGGCTTGTGGAACAAGATTTGGTTCTTTTAGTTTCACCTTCTGATCATTATTCTGCTGAGTCTTACATTATTAGGATTGAGGAATCTGGGAGTGAGTCTGCCTTTTAGCTTTTGCCACTAGTTACAAATGTACTTAATATGGTAACAAAAAAGGTAAGCAGCACGTAGTTTAGTATTTTTCTTTAATTTCTTTTGTTTTCTAGAATACATATATATACACACATATACATATATATATAAAATAATTTTATGAGCTATACTAAGGAGTTGCAAACTCAAACCCAACACAGAATACCAGTTTCATTTAGCCATCTATGCTGTTCTCCTGCTTTATTCCCCTCCTTAAGGTGTAGTAGTCTCCCCAGCCCTTGGCTGCCCTAGCCCTTAGCTGACCTGTGTAGGGGAGAAGCTGGGACTCTGCAATTTGGAGCAGCACTGCAGCACCTTGCTGGTTGTCTCTGAATGCCATTAAGGAACTACAGATCCCAATATGCTTCCAAATATGAGGTCAAGGCACAGCAGGGGGCATGGCAAGGGCTGCACATTGGTAACTGGCTGAATTACTCTGCTCTAGGAGGTGTTTCCCAGCCTTTATGCAGATTTTTTCCATTGCCCAAGTCACTGGATGCTCTTTAATTATCTTAGGTTTTTCATCAAATCTTCTAGGTACAGGTAAGAGACAGAAGACCAGAACTAATCCAGGCAGGCCTCTGAAGTAGCCATTCCAGTGATTTTTCACTCTCTACTATCTATAAGCTGTCTCACTTTTCTTGCAGAAGTGTACCATATGAGTGCTTACCCACCTTTGGATATAAAAATGTTTTGCCACTAACAAATGATACTGAAAAATTCAATGAAATTGTGAAAGGACAGCGAATTTCTGCTAATATAGACACTCCAGAGGGAGGATTTGATGCAATTATGCAGGCAGCTGTTTGCAAGGTAATTGAAACTTCTAGGTATAATATTATTCCATATATTATCTCTTCTAGTATTATATGTTGGTATTTCAAAGCGACAGATTATTTAAAAAAAAATTTTAACACAAACCAAGAGCCTCATTAAATTTGTGTGAAAATACTTTTGGCTGTACAAGTAAAACATGCATATTGCAGTATTTTAGTCTAAGTTTCCTTTTAATTGCCAGGGACAAATAAGCCCAAACATGGTTATAATTACTGGGTCTGTTTTTCTGTTTAAATATTTTTTTATTAACTATGTTTAGAGTAGTAAGCAGATTGACATGAATGTGGCCAACCACCCATGTTATTAAACACAGGGATGGGGAAACAAAATGTTAGCCAAAGACAATGGAATGAACATCATATCTTAGGAGATGTGCTGTCTTTGATACTTCCATGAGAATTATGTTATTCATTTATTTTGAGATGCCGTTCTCCAAATATTTTGCCATTTTTGTATGTTGTGATTCAATATAGTTTGCTAAACTGATTTGGTTTTATATGACAGGAAAAGATTGGATGGAGGAATGATTCTCTACATTTGCTGGTGTTTGTGAGTGATGCTGATTCCCATTTTGGGATGGACAGTAAACTGGCCGGAATTGTTATTCCTAATGATGGGAATTGTCATTTGGACCACAATAATGAATATTCTATGTCAACTGTTCTGGTAATTACCTACAATTTTTGTACACTCTCACATTCTGGAAATTTAAGGACTAACACAAACAACTTAGAAAATTAGTGAATTAGACTTTTAGCACTGAAATGTGTAAAAGCTGGGGAATCCAGATACTTCATGTAATCTATTTTATTTGTAACTGCACATTTTAGTAAAGAAGGAGCAGTATTTGTATGGCATTAGGATAGATTATAACTAAGAAGAAAGAAAGAACAAATACAATTTCTACAACAGGAAAACCCATGGAATTAGACTAAATAGTATTTCCTTCTGCAGGGAAGGCAAGATTTGCATTAATTATATTCCCTGAAAGGGTGTGAATTCAGGACCAGTTCAGGAATTTGCAAACACTGTTTCTGTATGAGAACTTACCAGCTTAAGATTCAGTGTTCAAAAATACTGAATATATACACTATGGTGTTCATTGTAGGACAAATACCATTGCTCTGGTGCAGTGCTGTTCTTTGGATTAAACATGTACATATAACACAGATGCTACTGAGCCAAAGCCCCCTCCATGGAATCTGGCTCTGTACTTTTCCCAGAGGAGTTTCCTTATAAACAAAGTGAGAAATTATATGTGCTATCTTTTCTTTTGTATACATGTATTCTTAATTAAAGTTTATAATACACAGAGAATAAATTGTTCATTATGATCACTTGAATGTGTCTTTCATGGGATACAGGAACTGAAAGTACATGAGAAACAGATTGATGTGCCTCTCTTTTGTTTGTTGGCAGGAGTATCCCACAATTGGACAATTAATTGACAAACTCGTGCAAAACAATATTCTATTAATTTTTGCTGTAACAAAAGAGCAAGTTCACATATATGAGGTGAGCAAACTAAAATGTTCAGTTTGACAATGTTTGTTTTAAAGTTCACCTTTTTTACTGATACAGTAATTCTAGTACTAAGGTAAGGTATTTATGGGATAAAAATAACTAGGAAATCAGAGAAAAGCTCTTCTTAAGTGCTTCTTCCTATATTGATTTTGGTGTTCTAAGGTAACTTTAAAATTGGATTTCAAGTTCAATCACATTAATCCTTTAAGTCAAGGATTGACAAACTATGCATCACTAAACTGTTCAGTGTAATCATTGTGCTTAACCTTTTGTATTTTGTAAGGCTAGAGGTGAGCTGAACTTTTTATTTTTATAAAACAAGAATGTATCTGAAACATGCAGTTATCTTCATGCTCAGCTCTGAGATCTTGGGTGGGTTTTTTTGGGGTTCTTTGGGTGGTTTTTTTTGTTTGGTTGGTTGGGTTTTGGGGGAGTTGGTTGTTTGTTTTGTTTTGATTTATTTTATTTCTGTGACTCTTTCAATTCTTATTTCATTTTCTATCCAGTCCTGCTCCTGGGAAAAAAATCTTCACACACTGAAAGAGATACTAGATAAGAGTTCTTCGTGGGTAATAAAGGGTTTTACAGCCTAAGCTTGGCTACCTGGCTACACGCTGCTGTGGGAAAGGGGTCAAGCAGAGAGAAATCAGTCCAAATTTATTCAGATTGGTTGAGAGGAAGCCAATAAGGATGATCCTGCTGATACAATAAGATTGGCTTTCTGAAGGAGAAGCCTTTGCAAAACAGTCTGTAAGGAGGAGAGTAATGAGGAGAGGTGCTCCTCTGCTGTGATTACCACATGGAAAACAGGAAAGAAAGAGCAGGGAAAAAGAGAGAGCAGCTGAGTCCTTGAGGTAGTCACCAGTAGGATGGTTTTCTATTTCTGTCCTCTATGTAACCCAGGGAAGACCCCCCAGTACTTCTGCAACTGATTCCAGGGGTAGAGTTTTGAATAAGACTGATGCTCCAGCTACGTGACAAAAGTGACAAGAGTCACAAATTGCATAAACTGGTTCTCAGATTACAGCCTTCAGAAGGGAAGGAACACTGTCTCAAAGCACTGACTGCCTTGCTTTTTCAAAGATTGTATTGAATACTGAGCTGGATCATGAAAATTTAGATTGATAAGAGTAGAAGTCAATCACTTACAAATGCAGTGGCCTCAAGGCTTTTTTAATAGAGATCTAATTAATGACAGGTGAAATATTTCTCCTTGTAGGTGCTTTTTTTAATAGGGGCTTCATAAATAAGGGTTATTCTAGGAAGGTAGTTTGGAAATCCCTGTTTGATTTATGGAGTCTTTTTTTGTCTAAAGAACTATTTCTCTTGCTGATAGAAATATTTCTCTTGCTGATGACACTGTATTTTACCTTGGAAATTGCTTGTGGTCACCCTTGGAGTTGGCCACCAGCATTCTTACCAAGGTGTTTCAATTCCAGTAGCCCTGTGTCTCATGTCAGTATCAAAGTTACCAAGAGGCACCCTTTGTAATGGGAACACGAAACCAGGGCTTACAGCTAACACAAAATACAATGGTTAACCCAGCTAGGGAATGGTTCGCTCTTGTTACTTTCTTTGTTAGAAAAAAGAAAGTACAACTACCTTCTATCTTATAGGGTGGATAGTAATCCCACTGAATATAATCTATCTGCTGATTTCATCTTTTAATACTGCTTTCTTCCACTAATATGGATAGCTGTATTTGTTATGGTCTGCCTTTTGTCCCGTAGGTTATGTGGAAAAACAGTCAAAGCAAGTAAGAAAATCATACACAAGTGTCACAGTGTAGTTTTTCCTTTAAAGGATCTGTGTAGGATGTGCAAACAGAGAAATAAATATTGCCATGTTTTTATCTCTGTGATGCAAATTTTTAATATAAATATAAATAACCAGTATCTATGCTTAAGAATGTAAAAAGAGCAAAGCAAAACAATGAGAATTATTGTTGTGGTAAGGCCCCTGCTCAGGTAGCCTGGAAGTGGTGGCAGAGGACTCTCAACTCTAAAAGTTTTCGTGTTTTACTTCTCTTGAAAAGCTTCACTGGTGGAGATTCTGTAGTCTCAAAAAACCCTTTCATTCGCCCTTTGAGGAGGGAAGACTCTCCCCAAATATCTCATCGCAAATCTACTTGAATTCAGCTTCTAATTACATCAGATACCAATAGTGACTATTGCTATTTATAATTGAGTTCTCAGGGACAAGCTTACATTAAAATTACTGTGAGGATTTAGAAAGCACCTCTTTAAATAGACTTCATAAATTCCATTAGTCTTAAGTGCAGTGTTCAGACTGTCAAATATATATTTTGTATTTCTAGCCCTGTATAATCCCCAACAATTTAGCCCAAAATAATTCAGTCATGCAATATTCTTGATCCTCTTCAACTGAATTTTCAGTTTATCCACTTATATATGTATTATTATTGAACACAAATATTAGGAGTGGCACAAGCACAGAACACCTATGCTTGCAGAAGAGTTGGTCTTACTTTTGAACCTCCCATGCACCTAAAAAACTATGGCACAGTAACCTCAAGAGATCATTTAGATCTGATGCAAAATAAGAGAGAAAATTCTTTACACTGAGCCCTGATAATTTGATGTTATTTTTTTCAAGTTTTTTTCTTTTTTAAAAGGCATTTTATAATATATTCATCTAGCATCATTAGTCTCAGCTGAGTCTTGCCAAAGCAGCAGGGGATGTTTTCATTCTATAAAAGCTATTCACTTAAAAAGCATCTGTGAATTTGGCAATAATAATTATATTTTAACAAATCCTATTTTGGTACAAAAGAAAACACTGGTCTTTAAGCTTTCATGAAGTAGTTGCTACTACTGCTGATATTATTTGTTTTCAAGCAGAATTCTTTAAAAAAGTATTCAAACTTAGATAAGGGAAAAACTGCATCTTTAGTCCAGACTAAGCAGCATTTATTTTGAAACAAAGATTACTCTTTTTTGGATTAATTATTTCTTTTTATATCACAGGAGAAATAGCTTGAAAATTAGGGTTTCAGGCTGCACTGCTGAAAACTGAACTAAAATACTCTAGTCTCCACATTCATACAGAATTTCAAATTATTTTTATATATTTGGCGTGGCACATTACTAATAATGAAAATTCTTCTATCATTTACACTGCTAAAATATAGCAAATAAATAATTGTCACAATTGTATAATTGTGAGCTCGAATATATAATTGTCAAATTCCTTTTACATGAATCAGAGTATCTCTATAAAATGGCAGTTCACTTTTTAATGGACATTTCCCAAAGGACTAAATTCCGTGATGCCCTTTGGATGTTTTGCAATAGTAGCACCCCAAAAGCATCCATCTGCCCAGCTTGGCAATGGGTGAACAGAAATATTTGCTAAGAGGTGAAGTTTAACCAATGGACTGGAGACAAATGCTCAGCCTGGGTTTGAAATGCCATCCTTGTATCACCATGCAGAAAATTTTTGTTCATAGAGGAGAGATCAACCAAAGTGTTCAGAGCAGCCTATCCCTGCTGTTTGTTTTGCATACCACAGATTAAAGGGGACTTTATTTTAAATTCCAGGTTTGTCATCTTTTCTCTCAAAAGGTCCACATATACAAAACACAGTTTCATTATTCCAAGAATCCTTGAGAGGGCACTAATCACAGGAGGAGTCAGGAATGTAAAGTCACCAGCTGTAACATAAAATGCAGTTAATCCCACTGATTTACTATAGCACTAGAAATCTAATGAATGATAACTATTCCATACATAATACATAAAGTAATCACAGAGCTTTTGGAGATATGAAGGATAAGAAGGATATAAGAGTATCACTTTATCCATGTTTATTAATAGTTCTTTGGATATTTTTCTTTTATTTAAAATAACAGCATTGATACAATAATACATAAAGGAAAACTAGTGCTACAATGCTTTTTTTAAAATGATGAACACATTGTTTTCCAAAGGCATGGGTTAAAGCAATGGAAGTTCATGTAGTTATCAATCAGGCAAGACAAATTTTAATTCACCATATTTAAAATCTAGTTGTGAGGTTTCATGTTAGTGTCACAGTGCAATTTAATGCAAAAAGAAAAGAAAACTTATCACTGAAATAAACTGCTAAATTGGCACTGTATTATTCACAGAAATTCAACATACAATCCATGAGAGCCACAGAGCACTGAAATTCCTGTGCAAACATTAAAAAGTGACTGCAGTTGCTGAATATAGAGTCCAAGACTCTTAAGCAGTGCAGCAGTAGAGCAGCTGAATCTCTTTCTGGATATTTTTATTAAAGAGAATAAAACTGTCAATAAAACATATCTTCCCTCTAAATTTGAATAATTAGAGCTTGAACAAAAACTATAGTATCAAACTTCTAATCACATAGATGTGATTTAACAATACACGTTCAGTGAATTTTAAATGAAACTATCTCTTCTCCATCTGACTTTTTCATTAAAACACCTGCAATGGAGACTGCAAGAATCCTTGGAAATGTTACTGTCATTTATTTCAATTGACTTCAATGTACTTGGTTTTGTTGCCCTTCTTTTTGTTGTTGGTTTTTTTGTTTGTTTTTTGTTTGTTTGTTTGTTTGTTTTGTTTTGTTTTGTAGGGGGTTTTTTGTTAGTTTATTTGGGGTTTTTTGGTTTGGGGGTTTGGTTTTTTTGTTTATTTCTGTCTTTGGGTTTGGGGTTTTTTTTGATGGTACCTCCTTGTCGCCTAGACCTTTGTTGTGCTTTAAATTCATTTTTTATGTTTCCAGAATTATGCAAAGCTTATTCCTGGTGCTACTGTTGGACAACTACAGAAGGATTCTGGAAATATTCTCCAGCTGATCATTGCTGCATATCAGGTAAGATGGGTACAATGCAGTTTCTTCCTTCATGTTTACTTCTTCAACATTGGTTTGCTGTTTGGTAAAAAGAAGTGTCTTTGATTCCTTTTATGAACTGATTACATCATTTTTTATGTTAGGTGCTGACCTGAATAGAAAAAGTATTCACTCTGAGGATTAAGAAGCAGAATTCCTATAACCTTCTGTCAATCCTTAGTTCTGCTGGAATGTTGAGTTTAAATCAGTGTCATCTGCATTGCCTTCTTTATATTCTGGATTTTGCACCTACTCTTAAGCCTTCTTTAATATTCAGGTCTCTCAGTTCCACATCTCAACAGGGACTCAACTCTCTCCCTGTTGGTAGCTGCCACCAGAGCAGACTAACAATCGCTTTGCAGGAATATCTGGGGGAAAAAAACACTGTTCTGTGCTCAGTGCTCTTCTCTGCTTTAGCAATTTGATGCTGCCTCTGTGAGGCCGCTCTGAGGTTTTCAAAAAGAGGAATATAGGAGCCAACATGGGGTTTGTTTAGGTAATGCCAGGACTTGAATGTGTTTGTTTAAGTAATGCAAAGAAATACTGCAATGATGTCAGCACTGCTCTTTAGAGCTTTGTTTGTAAAATGCATCCTGGGTGCCTAGTTCTTTTCTGCCAGAGGAATGTTTTTAAGCAGTTGTGCAGATATTTGCACAAATATATTAATTTACAAATATGCTGATATTTGTATACAGATTTCTCTGTTCTGTCTCAGCCCACTTTTATTAAAACCTGCTCTACCAGTTGTCTACAATGACAAATAACTCTTTGCAAATAACTTCTCTTTCTTTCCTTATTTTTATGCTCTTCCTTCTATCACCTGAATAAGATAGTCATCACTGTGCCAAAATTACTTTGGTCTTAGTGATAGGAAGGAAACCAAATTCTTCTAACTCTTATAAAAGCAATGAAAGCAATACAATTGCTGAATTATGACTTTTTAAAATGAAATGCAACATACCAGGAGATTCTCCATTTTAAGAAAAATTATATAAGGAGAAAACTTCAGGGTTAATCTTGGGAGTGTACAAATTGTAATAAATAAAGATGATAAAATTTTCTTATGAGCAAAGTTATTGCTGAACTTTGAGTGGCAACAGAATTTCACTTCTGGGTTCCAACCTGCTGCTAGTCAAATCTGGGTCCTATCAGCATTTCTTCAAGCTGGAAGTCTAATATATAGACACAGGTTCCTATATTTAACAGCTAAAATACCATTTTGTTGTCAGTAAGTAATGGAAAAACACACAAAAATTGTCCCAGTGCTGTGTCCTGGTGCTTTTGCTGTAACATAAGTGTGGAATGATGCCTCACTGGAATATTGAAAATGTGAAGACTGAATCCTTGCCTCTTCTCCTTAGCATCTGCTTGTGTTCCTATGGCCTATGATTTTTTTCCTACTCTCCTTTTTGAGCCTCCTGATATTTTTGGCCTCTGTTGCCTTCTATGACAAGAAGGGTTTCGGTTCCACTGTGGCAAGGCAAAATTTTCTTATTCCTATTTTAACCTACTTCTTATGCTTTAAATTTTCACTGAGTGCACCTTAGCTCCCAAGTTGTAGGGCTTGGTGAATAACAGTTCTGCATTCACCTTATCTTTGTGTCTTCATAATTTCATTATATTATGTCACTGAGACACCTTCCACATTCCCTAACTGTCTCTCCAAATTAGAGCCCCAGTCTTTTAAGTCTCTCCTTAGCTATTCCATCCCCTTGGTAACTTTATCTGAGTATCTCTTTACCCTCCCTGACTCTCATGAGTGCCTCCTGAGATGTGGAGCCCACAAGAGCTTCCAGTACACATAACAGGGCACTAAGGCTTACACAAAGGCACAGTTATGTCCTCTGCCTTGTCCTCAGCCTCCTGGTTCTGTTGACTTTTTAGCTGCTGCATGCTTTGAGCAGAGCAGGTCCCAGAGCTGGCAGTGGTGACCATGACGCAGATCCTGAGCTGTTTGGGCTGATCCTGTTTCCATCTGCTCCAGGGGCATGGCTTGGAGGGAGCTCTGAGCTCTGTGCTTGCTGCACTGCAGCAGTGGCAGGGAGGTGGCTGCAGGAGGGCTGCTCCTGCCTCTGGGCTATGACTTGTCACAACCTCATCCAGGCACAGCATGTCTGGACCATGAACCAGAGCTGCACATACCTTCTTAAAATCCCACCTTTCTTTCAAGACGTAAGAATTGTACAGCAGCAACATGTCACACTCAAAATTTCCTGAAGTCCATCTTACTACACTTAACCTTAAAGGTTAAAAACCTTATTGTTTCGTGATTGAAAATCTTCCAAGCAGGAAGCACTAAAAAACACTTTATTTGACAGAAGTAAAGGCATCTGAATTTTTTTTCAACTGTGAAGAACGAAATGACAGGAGACCTACAATTGAAAATCACATGCAAAACAGAACTAATGCTACTTTTGGTAGAAACTTTTCATTATACTCTCAGAAGTGTAATTCAATTCAATGTCCTATGTATCTGCTTCTTCACTCACAAGAAAAAGAATAAATAAGTTTTTGCCCCCTGGGAGTAGAGTTAGGCTAAATCTTTTAACATTTTTAAAGTGTTTTGGAGTGTTTACTTGCTGTGCAAACACAAGTTTTGCTAATGCCATTCACCATGTGTTGCCATGTAAAAGCTTCAGAGAGGAAGTAAGCAAGTGAAGAAAGTCTGAGCTGTCAAAATATTTGTTGCAAGGAGTTCTCATGTTCTTTCCAAGCATGGTTCATTCTCTTCTGTAAGCATATTTCTGCCTGCTTTGTTTAGCATTGAATTCTGCCCAACTTTGTGTTGCAGAGCTGTAGGCTAAAATGCTTTGTGACAGATAGCAGGCCATTTGATTAAAGCCATTCCAAGAATTTAAAATTTCAGAAAAATTGCCCTTTTCCCCCCCAGTTTTTAGTTCCCGCAGTTACACACAAAAACAAGAACAAAAAAATAATGTATTACAAAGTTCAGGTAACACAAAGGCATGAGCATTTAGCACTTCTTTGTCTGTTGTTCCATTCAGAAAATTTTTGAACTACAAATGTTTCTCTGTGAATGGCTTAAAGCTGCTATTTGCTATTAACTGTCTGCTATTTGTCCTCAAACTCTGTATAAACAGCTTAGTAGTTTTAAAACATCATTAGTAGTGCTTACAGATATTAGGATCCCAAAACTTCGATTTTATCACAGCTTGTGCTCATTTTCAGTGCTGTAAGAAGCATAATTTGATCTGTCACAACAGCAAGGCACATTCAAAGGATCCAATACAGACTCCAGAATTCAAAGTATTACAATTTGGTGTTCTGCAGCATTTAATTTTCTCTCACAGTTGCACTCTGCACCTTGTAATTTTGTAGCTGGTGGAAGAAGGACTGCAGGTGATACCTCCTGTAACATAAGCACAGGCCCACAGTCACAGCTTTGCCTACAAATTTGCTGGTTTGGGTCCTTTTGGGAGAGCCCAGCTATGGCAAACAAATTATTATCGACAGCTCTGTGTTGTTTCAACAGCGACATGAGCACCTACCTCCAAATCAAATGGAAATGGAAATCTGAACATATCCAAAGTTACCAACACTACAAACCTGATCCCAGCACACAATTTTACAACCTTGAGACAAATTTCCTAGGAATCCAGAACATGTACGTAGGACAGGGAGTTGTCTGTGCAGGTTTATACCTATTCTGTTTTTACTTTGATTTACCCCACCAGACCTTTACTCCAGTGAGTCATCCTGCTGCCTTTAGTAGAATGACTCACTGAAGTAAGGTGAGCAAGTTCCCTATGCACTGATTGAAGGGCAGGGGGTATTTTGCAAGTAATTAAACTTCCATGAGCACAAAGTCATGTCAGTGAGGTGTTTTCTCAGCAGTTGCTGAGGTACTTTTGAAAAGTTTCCATTTATTGGATCCACAGACCAATGAAGGCATAGGGAATTTCCCCGTGGCCTGTGATAGGCTTTGGATTAAGACTGTGTAAGCAAAGTTACTATAAAATATTTTAAAGACTTTAAATATAGATACCCAGTATGAGCAGTTTCAGAAAGATGGTTTGTGACTTACAAAATGAAAGTTTGATCAAATTGATTTAAATAATGGGGATGTTGTTGAATGCAGGTTAAAATAGAACAAGGAGCTCATGAATCAGGAATTTCTGTTGTGAGAAGAAAGGAAGGGAGGGAGCAATATTGACACAGTTTGGCTAATCAGGAAAAGCCCAGACCTAGCAATGCAATCAGGGATGCAAACCCACTCCTTAGAAAGTCCAGACCTAAAAGAAAAGCTGCATCAGTCAACAGAGTTATGAAAGGTGATGTAATAAACCATTGAATTTGTTCTCCTGGAAGAGCAGGAAATAAGCCTTGTGATAGCAGATATTAAAGTGATACTACCATGGCTTCCTACGAAAGCTGGGTCTGTCGGCATTTGCTTTACTTTGCTCGTTCTGTATTTTTCTTGCAATAGAGGGCTCTGTAAACAAAGTGCCAAAGCAGGAGCGTGCTCCTGTGTAAGTCAGGATAAATTACAGTCCCTGTTACACAGACAGGGAGCAGTGGCAGCGTGGGGCAGTGTTATCGCTCCATTCATCTCACGCTTTTTTCCTTGAAGGAGCTGAGGTCTGAGGTTGAATTGGAGATCCTGGGAGAGACAGAAGGGCTCAACCTGTCCTTCACAGCCATCTGTAACAATGGGACCTTTTTACCACATCAGAGGAAATGCTCTCGTGTGAAAGTGGGAGATACAGTAAGTGAAGAACATATTCCCCAAAAACGTGAAGTTCGTATCATTTAGGACACCAAGGTAGAGTTTGCTCTTTATTAAATGAACTTCTCCAAACAAGTCACCAAGAAGCAGGCAGTATCTACAACTTTCTTGCTGTGTACTCTGCATGCTCTTCCTGAGCACCCTGCGGTGTTCCCTGTGCTCCCAGCAGCCCTATTCTCTCTTCCAGGTCTCTTTCAACGTGACTGTAAGTCTCTCTTCTTGTGAGAAACCCAGAAGGCTTATCAAGATCAAACCCGTGGGGCTCAGAGACGTGCTGGAGGTGCAAATCGATGCCCTGTGCAGCTGTAGCTGTCAGGCCCAGGCGGAGAAGGAGAGCCCCAAGTGCAGCCAGGGACAGGGCTCGCTGGAGTGCGGTGTGTGCGTGTGCAGCGCCGGGTTCGTGGGGCCGCGCTGCGAGTGCCACGAGAGCGCGCTGGGCGCCAGCTCCTGCCGGGGCCCGGCCGAGCGCAGCCCGTGCGGCGGCCGCGGCGAGTGCCTGTGCGGGCAGTGCCTGTGCCACCCGTCCCCCTACGGAAGGGTCTACGGGCCCCGCTGCGAGTGCAACGACTTCTCCTGCGTCAGGCACCGGGGGCTGCAGTGTGCAGGTAAGGTCCCTTGGTGCGTTCTGGGGTCTGCACTCAGAGCTTTGTGGGCTCGCCTCCAGCTGGCAGCTCGGGAATTTGTATTTTCATCGTACGTTCAGTTGCAGTCAATTCCATATAAAGAATTGCTACTAGTTATGAATGGTCTTTAGACTTAAAATAGTTTCGGCTATGCTATTATAAATCAGAAGTATTTACAAATTAGGTTGTGCACTGCCAGGAGACAAGATCTGCGCGGAGGACTCCAGTAAAGAGAATGGAGCTGCACTGGTTTACAGCCAGTCTAAGCACAATTCTCATCCTTTGACTTAAAACTGAAGATTCTGGGAGAAAAAGAAAGATGTTTGGAAGAAGAGTTGGAGAGAGCAAAATATTTTCTGTTAAAAAGAATAATTTTAAAAGGTCATCCTTCAGATTCTTTTTGAATTATCAGTGACTGATTTGAAGTATAATAAATGTTTTTCCAGGCAATGGTGACTGTGACTGTGGGGAATGCAGGTGCCACAGTGGATGGACTGGTGAATACTGTAATTGCACAACTGATACCAGCACCTGCATTGCTGAGGATGGGACACTGTGCAGTGGGAGAGGTGAATGCGTCTGTGGGACATGTGCTTGCAACCATCCAGGGGCTTCGGGCCAAATGTGTGAAAAATGCCCTCTCTGCGGTGACCCCTGCAGTTCCAGATGGTAATATGCTGGCTTTAAACCTCTGATGTTTATATCATCCAGGTATCTATTTCCTATACTGCCTCAGCAGTGTGTGTACTGCCATGTCTGTAAGTTAGATTTACAGAGCAGAACCCAAGAGCTTCTTTGTCCTTTGAGGTGAGTACTCACAACTCATATGTCAACCATTCATGAGCATTACTCTTGTACAAAAGGACTTTATGTGAAACAATTAAGCCAACTTCAAGCAGCACAGGTAAAACTTTACACTTCCACTGCTGTCCTTGGCTGTACAACTAATCAGAATGGTGGCCTTATTTGACACTTATATGGCCTCACAGAAAAATCTGGCATTCGTATTACCATTCTCATACATATGAGTGAGTAAGGTCATGTTGTCCACCCAAGCTTCACACATTCACAAATTCATAGTCCAAATTCAGTTAAGCTTGGCTAAATTAAAGAGGTGTAAGTATGGTGTAAGTATGTATAATAAATAATATTAATTAACTATAATAAACTAGATAATAGTCTGGGAATGAATAAGGGGGTAGCTGTATGTCATGTATAAGTTGATGATAAATTCATTGTAAATGGTGAAATGTCTTCTGTCCATTGAGCATACTCAATTTATGTAGCTTTCCTGCTCTGATGCAAGGTGTCTGCTATGGTGCATGACAGGAAAAGCAACCAAAAATACACAGGTTGTGAAGATGACCACTCTTAAGTATAGCATTGTACTGTATACATACTGTATATCATGCTTGTATTACATGAGCTCTTGTAGGCCTACAGTCCAAATGGAGCAGTCTTCAGCAGAAGTATCAGCTAGAAGTTGGGTTAGGCTTCACAGAACACACATTATTAATGACACTGGCTTTGCTTTCTGAGTGCTGAGCAGTTTAGGTTGTATGGTTCATGATGATGGCCTGTCTCCTTATTCAGAGTTGAGGTCCATTTCTCTCCAACACTGTATTTTCATACAGTGTATCTGAGTGAAAAGCTATTCTATGATGTGATTAATTCATTGATCTCTTTTGGTTAGTGCTAAATTTGCCCTAAGAAAACTGAGCCTCTCAGTATGTTCAAAGAGAATTTCTGCATGCAACTGATCTAAACAAAAAGGACAATGCTGCTGCTTTGCTCTGCCCAATTTGGCAAAGAATAGGAAATATAAAGTTACATTACAGGCATTACATTAACCCGTTTAAACATGTATATCATATGCAGTGTTGGATCTTTTCTTTCTGTTTCAGTGTCTACCCTTGCTGAAATGCGGGGTACAAAAAGCCAAAAGAGAGATAACACTGGGAATACCTGTGTAGGTAACTGAGAGAGCTGAAAGACCAGGTCAGATGGGGTGGAGATCAATGGCAAGGCAGCTGAGAAAGAGTGTAGCATGAGAAACATGGTGAATATGACAAAACCACCACCAACACTGAATTTATCTTCATGAGATAGAGGCTATCCTATTACCCACTCACTTTTACTATTCACCATTTCCAGAGCCAGGGATAAGGTCACCTCCATCCCCTGAAGATAAACTCAGCAGCCTCAGCTTATTCCCATGGATATATGTAACTCAATGCAACAGGAGATAGTCAGGAGGGGTTTTGATGTTTTGTCCTTTTTCCTCTCCTCTGCTCTCTTCTCCTCTGCTTTCTTTCCTTTTTTTTTTTTTTTTTTTTAATGAAATCAGTCTTTCAGGCTTCTTCTCAGAGTCTCAACCACTCAATTTGGCTGAAGCTATTTGTAAAAAATCAGCAAACACACTTTCCATCAGAAATGGTCATATATGAATTCTTTTCATTGCTTAATTTTTCATTAATAAATCCTGGATTTATTAAGGTCCTCATTGAATTTAAAGGGAGATTTCTAAAGGAATTGGCCTAGACTCTGTGTTTTTAAATAATATTTCAATCATTCCACCACTGAATAAAAAAATAATTTTCCTGTAAGTTTCATTAGTATAATTAGGATCTAAGTAATTTCTGAGACAAGCAATCATATTCAAGAGACAACTGTTGAGACACCTGGAAAGTGTTTTAAAGCATTATTCAATAGACTTGCAACAAAGGCAGACTCATAGTAGGTGCCTCAGCTTGATCTCTTTGAAGTCAATTTCAGATATTGTTCATCTGATAGGAATTCCTTCAGCTGGTATTTAGTGTGAGAATGTTTAGTGTTCAGAATATTTATTTTTTTAAATTTTTGAAGATGAATGTTACATGTGAGAAACCACATGTCTTTGATAGACCTACATGAATAATGTTGCCTGAGGTTCTGTCTGGTAGCTAACAAACTGGGAGAGAATAGAGGACAAGACAGAGCTTATTCACAATGCCTTTATTCAGGTTGGGGGTTTTTTGTTTGGTTTTGTTAGGATTTTTTTTTTTGTGGTAGCACCTATCATATTCCTGAGAACTGTATCCATAGCAGAAAACCTTTTATTTAGCTGTTTTTTAAAATGCAGATGCACACATACTGGCTTTTGTATTGTTGCTTTGTGGCAGGCAGAGACTGATGAGCTGCTGAATTATTTTCCACAGGAGCTGTGTGGAATGTCACTTGGCTTCTAAAGACAAGTCACTGGAAGATTGCAGTGAAAAATGCAAATTGGTTGATGCAACTGTCAGCATGGCAAAGGGTTGGTGTACTCAGTCTTCCTTTCTTGTGTGTGTATGATTAGCAAAAGGTTCCACTTTCAGTAATTTTATATTTGAAAGTAGCCTAGTTTTTCTGCTGTGGAATTATATTATGGGTCATAAAGGAATTACTGTCTGTGTATGGTTCTTCTGAGGCAAGTAGGAAATGCAGAACAGGGCTGGTATAACCCTTCCAGGTAATTAACTCACTGGATCATGCCTATTTTCTAAGTAGTTTATGCAGGAAAGTACAGAATTTAATAGATACCAGTCTCTGCAAATCAGTAATAGATAAAAGTTCCTGACTTTAAGTTATGCCTGTACCATGAGTTCCAGTGGTGCTTCTTCGGCCTTACAAATACAAAACTTGCCTCCAGAAGAAATCTTAAGCAGCTTCTTGATTACAGCTGGTGACTAAACACAGTCCTTTAACCAGTGGAAAAGACATTTCTCGTATTCTAAAAGGCTAAGAACATCTTTCAGCTGTTTGCTTTAATTCTAAAGTGCCCAGCATCAATGGAAATTTCAGGAATAGAAATTAATCTTGTGTAAAATACTACTATCGGGAAAAAAAACCAACAAACCCCACCACAATCAAAAAGAACCAAGTCAAACCTTTTTTTCTGTAAAGGAAGGTGCCTGCTCAGCAGGCAGCCTAGATTTATTCTAGTGGCAATTCTAGTCCCAACCCTGGCACACTTCTTTCTGGTTTATATTTTAATTTCTTTAATGCTTCAAGGCTTTGGAGGAAAAAGTAAAAGCTCTAGGTTAAAAAAAAACATTAGCAGTTCAAAAATTTTGTTTCTCTTTTGCACATGGATGTCGCAATACAATGACTGGAAGTGTGGAGCAACAAAAAAGCGTGGGCTTCATATTTTCCTGTTTCCTGGGAGTGCCCATTTTAGGCTGAGTCCTGGCTTTCACCTCCCTGCTTTGGTTCTGGGTTTGCCTGAGGTTTCTTCTCCTGCTCCCCAGCAGCAGGCCAGGTCAGCCCAGGGATCTGCCAGGGCATGGCGTGCCCAGCAGCCCTGCAGGTGTGATGGCTCCACATTACTGGGCTTATCTCCACATCACTGTTAAACTTTTGTTTTCATTCGTTTTAATCTTGAACATTCAAATTAGGCAAATTGCCCCTTTGCCTCATAGGTGCAGGAGGAGGTCTTGTTGCTCTACTCACTACACAAGAGGAACCGAAATTCCTAAAAGGCATCTCCTGCCACCACCCCAGCCACAGGGCACCAGGCTACTCCTGCCACAAGCCCAACAGGGACAGTTATAATTTCTTTGGAGAAGTTTTTCCTGCCCCATAGTGCTGATGCCTCACAAATTCCCAGTGCAGCGCAAAGTGGGTACTGGAGGCTGAATAAACCTCTGTATAGGCACTGCTCTGTTATGAGTCAAAGGGAAGTGAACTCTGCTCAAAAAAAACATTTTGTTGAGCAAAAGGCAAACAAGAAAGGGCATAGTGACATTTAAATATATAGTCAACATTTTTGTTGTTGAATCTTTTATAAATGTATCTGCTAGGAAACAGTCTTTCGTGCTCTGAGTCTCCTGCTTGCCACTGTTACCCAATTCCTCCTCCAGTGTGACTCCAGTTATTTAAAATACAATTTAAATTACCAGAATTAGGCTGCAGAAGAGTGTGACAATTCACTGCAGAATGCAGAAAATTACACAGATATAAATTACAGGAATTTACCTACCTAGGCAAATTCTTGTGCTGGTGAACTGCAAATAACATATGCAATAGTCTCTCTTTAGTGGTCTCTCATTCTGAAAATAACATTAGAGAAATAAAAATGCTAACCATAAGCTGAATTCTGGATAGCTTTTTGGCTTTCATTTCTACATCATTGCACATAATCAGTATTCTGCACCCCTTGCTTTCAAATTATGACATTAAATAAAAAACTACCATGTAAAAATAACAAATACATGTGCAGTTACTGCCTTCTGGATGATATTTGGTATATGCTTGCAAGTTTTTCTCCATTTTCAGGATAGCTAACAACTATCCTTTTCCCTTTTATTCCTCTTTGTAAGCAAGTTAATATTTTGAATCTGCTTGCCTTGAAAGAGTTGGGAAAGTACAAACATTGCAAAACTTTTGACAGTGTTACTGGAATTGTGACGTGCCAACAAGAGCCATAAGTCTGCAGTTCGTGGCCCTTCTAACAAAAGCCAATCTTGTTAAATCAGCAAGTCTAGGCTGCCTTGGTAGATAACACATTCCTGTGCCACCAATGACCAGCAACAGCTTAAATATAAGGCTCAAATCAAGAACTGCTTTGCATTAAAATCCAGGCACCTAGGGCTCTCTTTTTATAACAAGCAGAGAAAAGAACTGGAGGGTAGTCAATAGTTCCATATTTTCTATGGTGTTTAATAGTATTTTCTATAAGACCAAATCTTATGATAATAAGCAAAATGGGGAAGAAAAAATAGAGTGAGCACTTTTTTTTAATGTAGTGTAGGTTTCTTTAAAATGCTCTATTCTTGTCTGATTTCTATTCAATTACTCTTCATATTAAAGTTTGAGGACTTTAAGATTTTTAGCACAATTGCTTATGAAATTTCAGTAAGAGTTTTGAATGGGTAGAAAATAACAGCCAGTGACAATTATTTTAAAGAAATGTTTGAGAAGCCTACTGTTTTTATTCCTTCTAAAAATAAATCCTAAGAAGTTTGACTAAATATATTGAAAAGCATACCTAGATTTCCAGTGATACTCAAATCATGGACTGTATGAAAACATAAACATTCAGCCCCCAGAGGTATTATTGCACACAGTATTTTTTCTCTGTAAAATATTAAATTATAGTTACACTCCGAATGATGACATTTCTGGCTCTGCACTTGTACTCTCACTTTTTGATTGACTTATTTGCTTTACATTGTCCCTCAAAGTCAGCTTCCTTCTGTCTCTCTGTTCCCTTTGAATGAATTTTTCTCAGCTCCCCAGTTAGGAATAACCTGGAAGGAAAAAATGGATTAAATTTTTGTGCAATTGACAGTAAGTGGAGGGACTAATAAATGGGGTCAGACTGTCATCTCAGGTCACTTCATTTGCTTTATCCAGAATCCAATGACAAAAACCTCAGAATGGCAGTTTTCTGTTATTAATCTTTATTTACTCTTGTAACACTACTGGACACACAGTGACCTTGGAGGGGCCTATTGTGTGGGAAATTAATAGCAGCCCTTTTAACAGCATCCCTAGCTGCTTGATGTATGTGTATCTACTTCTGAAACATGATCCAGAGGTGGCAGGAGTAGCTGCAAACCAAAGGAACATACTTTGTTCCACTGATTACTTTGTCCCATAATTCGGGGCTATTACATTTCCTGGACAGCTGCCAGTTAAGAGTCTTGGAAGCACTTCCAATTCATTAAATTTACAGTACATTTAAGTAACAAGGTGCACTAGATGGTCAGTGCAGATTGACAACATCTGGATCAGTTCTTCAGAAATATAAGTGAAAAATCAGAATCTAAACAAAATTGGGATTGGAAGAAAAGCCATTAAATTTAGTAGAAATTTGGAGAGTATTTCTTCTTTTGTCTTTCACTCTTTACCATCTGCAGACACGGCTGTGACAAAAATGATGCCAGCAGTCTCTCTGGTTATTAAAGGTTAAACTTCATTTGATCTGATGAATTACTTTTTTCCTTCCCTCTGCAGATTATTCAGAGGATAAATCCATTTCCTGCTCTTTGCAGGGAGAAAATGAATGTATAACCACATTTCTACTGGCTGTGGATGAACAGGGAAGGACAGTCATTCACAGCATAGAATGGAAAGGTAAGCAGGAAATATTGGTTTTTGTAGGTAAAATCTGATTAAAAACCACAGACAAGGTTAGCAATCTAGAAGCAGAGCTCTTTGAAGCACCACATCACCTCCTTGTGTTTGTAGCTTGTCTCTGCCCAGCCAAAGAGCTCCTCAAGTACTTATTTATTGCAGTGGTAACATAAATGCCTGGCCTCTCATGAAAAATGGGCAAAATTATCCTTGGGCTGTAAGAATAAGTTAATTTTTTCAAAAGCTTGTGCTTTTCTAAGAGGATGATTCCAAACATAATTTGCATTATATGATAAAACCATAATTCACTTTGAAATTACATATACTTTATAGATGGACAAATGTTCAAATTACTCTAATTCGGTACACCTGATGAAATTTAAAAATATAATTTTTTTTAATGTTGCAGTATCATAGAATCATAGAATGGTTTGGGTTGGAAGGGACATTAGTAGTGTTCACCAATTTCTAATATTAAAAGAATCAAACTTCTTTGGGTTTTGTGAAGCAAAAATTTCAATTTTAATTCTGACTCTCTGAAATATTTTATAAAATTGATTGCAGGACTTGAAATGCAAAATTCCTTCCAATTGCCCAGTCCAACATTTTCAACAAATTTGAAGGAATTTTTTCTCCATTGTTTTCATGAGAGAAATGTTGTTTCCTCTCATTGGTGACTTCACCCTGACATAGATCTCACTAGAATCTTTTCTTCTGCAACCCACTGAATATCAGTTAATTGAACTAGAGCTCCAGCCATAACATTGTAACATTCATATTTTTGTCAACCCAGCCCTGTTTTTTTATAATTATATTGAAATAGGTCTGAAATAAATTTTCTGACTTTTCTCTTCAGAATCTGTGTCTGTATCCAGCAGCCTCTAATTGTCATGGTAAAAGAGCAGTGGAACAAGTTAGCAAATAATTTTGAAAACATTTTAATGCAATATTTTTCATCTGGTTTCACAAACCCTTTTACAAGCTGGCAGGAGAAAAATAACATGAACTTGAAGAAAAAGGCGTGCCCAGCTCATGGCAAATGAGAATCTCCTCACATCTCTTGTCTGTTTTTAATTGCCTAAAATTTATTGATTATAAACAGTCATAACTATTTTTGTTTCACAGATTGTGCACAGCATCCAAATATTCCAATGATAGTGGTGGGTGTCACCCTTGCTATCATTCTCATTGGCATTGTTTTACTTTGTATATGGAAATTATTGGTGTCAGTTCAAGACAGAAAAGAGGTGGCCAAGTTTGAAGCAGAAAAATCAAAAGTAAAATGGCAAACGGTATGTGAAATACATTGATTTTATACAAGGTTCTTTACTTTGGTTACATGATGCACAACTGCCTTTAAAATTCTGGGTCTTGATTTTGTTCTTTCAAATGGATAGATTTTGCTGATTAGTTTTCACCACATTTAGTATTCTATACAGTAAAATTATGATTCTTTAATGGAAGAAAATTGTCTCGTCTTTAATCTCCTGGATTAATTTCTTCCACATGCAAGAATGTGTAGATAACTGTTTTTTTATTAATTGTTTTTAATTAGTCGCCAGTCTTTGATTAATCCTAGCAGTGCTGTTTTCTGCCTATATCATTAACCAAGGTGTACCCCTCTGCCCAGAAACAGCTGTTTAGGAAAGGGAGGTTGTTCCTGGCCTCTGGCATGATCCAAGCCCACTCCCACCAAGCAGAAATGAATGGAACTGTCCCAAATGTAGGGGAAAGGACAGAGAAATCCAGGCCTTGCTTTCTATCTATAGCTCTGGGCATCTAATGTGAGCTTACACCACATGTTCCCTTTTCTGCTTTCTTTTCTGCCCTTGACTTTTCTTGCTCTTTTGCAAAAGCTTTCGGACTTCTGAGGATCTTTTCAAAAAAAGCATGTTGAGTAAGCATTTCTGGCGGGTGTCAGGAGGACAGGCAATGTGTTCATGTGGCTCTGTTCTGCAAAGTCCTGTGATTGCAACTTTTTCCAAGAATGGGCACTGTCAGCCTTTCAGCTTTTGACCTGGGAAAAATCACTAACTTACAGGCAAGGCCACTTGAGAATGTTTTCTTGATCCTTCAGTAGAGCTAGATATGGTAAGAGGGAAGGGGAGGATACAGCTGATAGGAGCATTTTAATTTTCTTTTCTGTCACAATAGGAAAGGATAGGAAGTGATGGATGAGAGGCCAGGTTGAAAAGCTCAGGTGAGACTTGCCCTTGTCCCAGCACACAGCAGGTACAGTATGTGACAAGAGCACCATGACAAGTCACATCTACCTGCTGAGACATTCTCTGTGGTTTTATAATGGTCCAGCTGCCAGATTTGATACACAAATTGTATTGGACACATTTGATGAGGAATTGTTTGATGATGTGCATTACTTTAATCTGGAAGGCTGATGTGAAGGAAAGCAGGTTCCTAATCCCAGGCTGGTTTGTGCTGCCTGAATTCTGATCAGTCTGAATTTCAGTGGCTTGGAACACAAATGAGCTAATGAAAGCTATTCTAAAGTTCCTCAAAGATACAACATTACTTCTGTACAAATATTGTGTGACTCCCATTTAATCTGTTTTTGTTTGTTTGGTTTGTTTTTTAGGAAACAAATCCACTGTACAGAGGCTCAACAACCACTTTTAAAAATGTGACTTACAAGAACCAAGATAAGCATAAAAGGCCCATGGATTCAGATTTCTATTAACACCTCTAACACTACACACTTAGTTTTACTGGCAGGAAACCTAAATCTAAACTTGTTTCTTCTCAGCTGATTATGTGATATTTGTTTGCAAGTTGCAGTGGTAAAACCATTTTGTTAGAGAATATATATCTTGTGTTGGGACAAATAAAGATATTGTATTAGTAGTAAAGGTTAGTAGAAATATTTTTTTAAATGACCCTCTATTGTTAAAGCCCTCATCTTAAAAAAATGTCATCACAAATAATTTTAATTTTGTCTTCAGTACTGAGAATTATAAATTATCATGTAAGCTTATTTTTTGTTAAGTTAGATATATACAGTGAACTTCATACTACTTTGTTCATAGACAGGATCCCATAAATTAGTATTTAGGAATGTATTTCGTGGGCTGGTTTAAATTTAGAAGGGATAATTTTTTTTTTTTGTGAATGCAATTTAAACTGCTGAGGATTGAGCTTTCTCATATGACCTGTATGACTGAATACTTTCTCACCAGAAAAAAATTAGTGAAGTAGTGATATTGCCTGTCTTCTGTAAATCTAAGTTATACAGAAACATTTCTTCTCTAATTCTTATTTCTTGTCCTGTTTCTGTCTTTCCTTTTCCTTGTTGCTCTTTGATGTTCTTTAAGAACCTAGATCCTGGGATTATCTCAGGGAAAGTTCAATCGAGCCAGTCAAGCCTTATTCACTTTTTTTTTTTAATTCTAGTAAAAAGGATATAGAGAACAGAGAAAGAGATAAATATTCGTAAATTAGAGACCCCAGTAGACAAACTTTTAAACCAGAGGATTAGCAGAACTCCATTTCACCATTTACATCCTGTAAATGATTTGGGTGCTCACAATACACCTCACATGCTGGACCATCACACAAAGTGGCTCAGGAGCCTTTTGCATGCAGAAATGTTCACACGAAAAGTTTATTATCACACACAAAGACAGTACTCTTTTGTTGTTATGTCCCAAATTGTGAGGTTCTTTCAATCCCCAGCAGCCAAACTGCTTATTCTTGTGCATAAAAACATATTCAGCTCTTTTGGGCTGGGTTGTTCAGTTTTGGGTTTGGTTTATTCCCCCCCCAAACTAAACAACAAAAAGATCTAGGGATTTCACTTCATATTCTTTTCCATTATGTTAATGAGGATTTTTAAATCTCAATTTTAGCTAATTGCAAATGACTTGCCATAAATTTTTAAATTGTAATCTGTTAGCATGTATAGTACTGGATAAAGAAAGTATAAAAGTAGCTAACATGCTGGCATAGAAAACTTACAACATTGGGCTATTTTAAGGGAAAAGTAATGAACTTTACTTTTTACTATCACTTTTCAGCTACATTTTTTGCTACTTTGAAACAGATGGTCAAAATGTACATATGAAGGTACTTAGAAAAGAAGACTTAGAAATCAAAGGTACTTTGATACTGTTACAAATGATCACATGCATTCCCTAAGGTAAATAGGGAATTTGATCTGAAGAAGTATTGATCTGAATGTATTTGATCTGAAAAAGCTGATGTCCATTTAAAAAGTTGATGTCCATTTTGTAATAAATATTTACCAAGTCTGTGCAACTTCAGTCTCCATATCCTCCACAATTTCTGGAACTGAGACTGGTGTATTAGCTAGCTCTGACCCATGCCTGTTTTAGGGCCTGATCCAAAGCCTATTGGAGTCAATGGCTACAGATGTGGATCTGGTTTCAGTGAAACTATTAGTTCTGGTTGACAAAGATTGTTTTGTTTAAACAAACTGGTTAATACTGTCTATTAGTGAATTAGAATCAATAGTACATATATCTGTGCAAGGAGAAATAGTAGCAGATGCCTTTGGAAAGAAGGTGATGCTAGAACTATGTATTAAGTACAAAATTATAGCAGAGCAATGGAAATGATGTCTGTGATTTAACTGGAACAGATTCACATCTGTGTTCTGGCATTCCTGCATATCTCATAGTGGAAACTGCACAGATAAAGGCTCACATCTGTGGCCCTTCCAACCACTATACTCCCACAGATGTCAGTGCAAGTTACATGTGGGACCAAATCCCATTTCCCTGGCACGTGGATAAACTTATGGGATGCAAAGCTGGCCCCTGAATCTGGAATTCAGGTTCCACTTGGATGAGGATTGCCTAAGCGACTAGGGAAATCTGGATTTCACCTGTGTAGGTTATCTGTTACTCTTTTGTTTCTCACATAGAAGTTAACAAATTATAAACTTTCTCTGAAAGAAATTAAAATATTTTTATTACTTTTCAAGTAATAAAATTCTGTTTATTAAATACCTTGTAAGCTCTGTTTCTGAGTTCTGATTTTGCTGCTCAATATTAGGATTAAAGCCTTTCTCCTGTAGGCCTCCTATTTCAATATTCCAACACATCTCAGCCTTCAAATGTTAATAACAAAGTGGTGCTTGCGTTTTATATCATAATCCTTGGTGCTCCACATTCCCTGCTCCTACAGGAGATCTTGTTTCACAAACCTTCTCACCCTCTTCCCATCACTTGTGTCTTCTGATCATCAGCAAAGATCCAGTTTGTTGTTTTCAGTCCAACTGCTCCTCCTAACAATCTCTCTCCAAATTATCAAAGGTGTACTGGAGACAGGCAGGAAAACTTGAAATTTCTCTGCTGTGACTGACTGTACTATAAATTTTCTGTGCACCTCCTAATTTGTTAGGATGGAAATCACTCAAACAATTAAGAATTCATCAGAAGAGAGAAAATAGAAGGACTTGGTGAGGAAGGTTTCTATTATTGAGGGATATCAAATAACTTGACTCATACATCTGAGCCATCCTTTAACAGCATTAATTTAGATCATAAATTTTTACTAAACTTCCAGATTTCAAGAACTTTGAAGATCTCACTTGGCATTCACCCTAGGAACAAGAGTGGTATTCATCCCTTTTTGCTAACTATATAATTTTCCTCTTGTAGAATTTGTATCAAAGTTCATATTTTCCTCTTTTCAAAATTTTTTTCTCCATCACGCTATAAGTGAGTTTGTGTGTGGTAAGTGAGATGAAAAAGTTTTCCTTCTGTTTTCACAAACACTGTTTTGACCTGAGGCTGGACCTTGAGAATGGCCAAAACATTTTTTAGTAGTAATACTTTTATTTTATTCTATTAACCAATGAGTTAAATTGAATAAAAGAATAAACACTAGCAATTTCATGGTATTTATATAACTCATACACCCTATAGAACAGAAATTTCAGTAATGTATGTTAAATGGATAATTTTTCATTTGGTTTATAAGAGGTGCATATTGATTTGTATTGTAAATGTCCAGATTGCATTCAAGTTTGTTTTGTAATGTAACTAGTGGGTAGTGAGTCTGGGATACAAGATTTGGGTGTCAAGTGCAATACTCCCCATGCCTCATCTGCCTTTATGTAGAAGTTCATTTTGCTGTGTGTATAATGGATTTATTTCCCCCCCCAAAACTTACCATACACAATCTAAAAATAGAAGAATTTTTTAGCTTCATCTATTTGAAAGAAACCAGTAAATTATCCAACTTGTCTGTGTAATAAAGAGTTACTTGACCTTGAATAAAGATTGTAAAACTGAATCATTTTATAATACATTTGCTGTTTGTTCATTCTTCATTTTCCATTTTGGCATGTGTCTTTGTCACTTTGTTCACATTATTCCACAAATCTTAGCAAATTTCTCATGCTTTGGCATACCCTAAAAATTATTTTCCTCCCACTTTAGGAGGCAGAACATGAAATTTAATGTCTAGATTTTTTTGTTTGTGGTCCTTTTATTCTTTAAGGAGATTACTTAATGGACAAATGCTGCAAGCAGCCTATTTCTGGAACACTGATTGATGGCATATGTCATTCTTTCTTCCTTTGGAACTAGATGATCTTTAAATTCTCTTCCAGCCCAAACCATCCTATGAGTCTTTCATATAGATCCCTAAATTGCACAGGTTGCTTAAAGCTAGAGATCCACCCATTCTGTCAGGTTAACAATGGCAACATCTTTTTGGAAATACACAGCAAAGTGCATATTTTCTCTTTAGTCCTTTTCTGAGGTATAAGACTGACTCTGTATCTGATTTACCTTTATTTTTACTGGTTTACTTTAGAAAGCAAAATACTGAAAAAAAAAATCTGTCTACTCATTTTTATTGAATACAAAGTAAGGTATTTAATACAAGGATTATTTCATTTGAGAAGAAATTGATTTTAAAAAGGGGCAAAGTAAAATTTCTTTGGGTTTCTTTTGCATATATTCTCTATTGAACACAGTAAGTATTTTTATATTAGCTGTGGGATTTTTGGAGTCTAATTTTAGAGCATGTAAGCACGGCTGAGAAAACATGATCAGCTCTTGTGGGAAGAAGTGTACAAGGTGCAAAAGCACACCCTCTCCCAACCTGTGGAGATGTCAGCACTGAGCAAACATTATGCCCTAGAATTTCTGCAAACATATATATTTGTTCCAAGTGTTACACCAGTCAAGCTTTTTTCCAACTAGACTGATGGTACTTTGTTAGTGGTTGTCTGTTCTTCCTGAGTTGTTCACAGTCTTCTAGTAAACCTAGAGTGTAATATTAATAGCTTTATTTTGGGAACACATTAGGCATGCTTTTTGTGGCAAATCTTTGCAAAAATGGCTTAATTTTTCTTTGATTTCACAGCAACAGTACTAACAAGAATGGCAAAAAAATGACTGTGTTACATTGAAGGATGAATGACACAGCAGGTACGGTTTTGCCAAGGATCTCAATTGGAAAGGATAAGGTGAAGAAAGGCTTTGAGAAACAAAGATAGCTCTGGCCCCATTAGCCATTTATGTTTTATTACAAGTATTTAAAAAGTGGATTTTTTTCTCTTAATGCCATATCAAATGAACTACATGAATATCTGTCTGCTATTAAATTTGATATAACTGCCAATTAACAGCCAGTCTGACATGCTAGATTTATAGTAAGATTTCTACCTATTATTAAATCATATACTGTAACAAACTATTCTAGACTTGTGCCAAGTGAGCATTTATGGGGGGAAGAGGGATGGAGTGCTTGGAAAGGTTAGGATTCACCTGGGGATGGCTCATATGGAATAGTAAGAGCCACATAGGTAGTAACTCTTCATTTCATGCCTGTGAAAGAATACCTGCTATTTAGCAGAATTTAGAAGCATAAACTCATGGTAATGCTGTTGTCACTCTTCTTTAAAGGAGTTTTTCACTTTGAGAAAGAAGTTTCTAGCCTAAAGCCAGCCAGCTAACAAAACTTAGAAGTCACATTTAGGAAAAAAACACGTTCTGACTAATGAACATAAAACTGGCAATTTACAACTGGGGATTTGACTTAACCTGAAACTGGCCAGTACAGGCTGTTCTGTAAGGTAGTGTTACCCAATGTGAGCTGACAGGGACAGAAACTGCAGAGCCTGGTGGCTGCAGCAATTACCTGGGAGCAGGGGAGACTGGAGTGGTGTGACAGAAACACAGGGGGGGCTGCCAAAAGGAAGAAGGTTGTCACTGGTCATGGCTGGGATGTGTCAAAGGAGGTAGGGGAGGTGGGACCAGTGCCTGTAGTGACTATACCCAGATGTAACATGGCTGGCAGAGCTGAAAAATGAGAGTAGTTCAGTCTCTGGGGTAAACAGCAAAACTTTTAAGTGAAAGGGTGGGTGAATGCAAACTGGGGAGTGGATTCAAGATGCCTAGGAGCTGTCATTTTTCAGATCCAAACAAGATGCCTCTAAAAAACATGGAATTATTGCTTGCTGGGCACTGCTAATACAAGGAATTTTGGGCCTTCTTTTTCTTCCTCTGGTTTGTTATTCCCACTCTGGCTGATTGGGGAAAAGATGAGACCTGTCTTCAGATTCCAGATTATGAGCAGAAATTACTGTGTAAAGATGTGCTGAATACATGACACACTGGATCTGTGTGTGTGCCTTGCAAAAGCAATGGGTTTGTAAGCAAACTGAATTAATGTGAATTTAATGAAGGCTTTTATTTGTGAATGCAGGTCATGAACATGCACTGGATTCATATCTCTCTATAGATCTCACACAGAAGATGAAGTCTAAGAAAAGATGGGGAAGGAATTGAACATATGTGTAGAGCACCTAAATAGCAAAGGCAGATCAGCTCAAACAAGTACAAAAGGAAGAGAAAAGGCCATTTAGAAAGAAATGAAGAAAAAAATATTTAAAGAAAGTGGGTTCCAGACAGAAAATAAAAAAAAAAAAAAGGAGCCAAATCATTATGGCAAATGACTTAAGGAAGACAGATAAAGCTTCAAACCAAAACCCCCTACCCACAAAAATTGGAAAGTAATACCATTTAATGAGCAAGGTATTATAAACTGCCATCAAGTTTACTTCAGAAAATGTTGCCAGTCATGTTAGTTCTACAAGCCACTATGCCAGCCAAGATGTCTTATTGTAAATAAGTGAATAGCTATAGCTATTTACTATATAGCTATAGCTTAGCTATAAATAGGCAGGTCAGTATAACTACAGCTGCACTAGAAAGGACTAGAAAGGTCAGTATAACTAAAGCTGTGCTAGAGCAAAATAGATTGAGAACAGGAAAAAAACTGTTTAAGTCAAAGAGAAAGAACTGAATAGCAAAGAAAAAATAGCAAGGAAAGCCAGTTAGAATTAATAACTTGCTAATTTGCATTTAGCACAATATTTACAAAAATACTTTGATAAGTTAATTATTAGGAATACATAATCAGAATGTGATTACTTTGATCTTGCTGAAATCAGGAGAAAAATCCAGTTAAAGTAAGACTCCTTCCCACAGCAGCCTCATTTTTGCTCTCTGGCACCAATGTTTTTCAATCTTCTATCACAAACAGAGCTGAATTTCTCAGTGTGATCCAGCAAAAGAGCTCTTTTCTGGAGCTCAGTACTCAAAGCAGTGGCCAAGCATTTCTGAAGAGATGTAGACAGGTCTGAATGGCCAGGTTTTCATAAATGGCTCATTAACAAGCTTCTCTCCCAGAATCTGAAAATTTCAGAAGGCTGCAGCTTTCCTGAGAAAAGGTACAACTCTCCATGAGTTACAACCCTTCTGTCTTGCAAGGTCAGATCACTCCTAGCTCAGCTTCTGCAGCAGTATTTCCTGCTGTTTGTTCCGTCAGACACTTTTATCGTTTGTTGAATGGGGAGAAACGACTCTACTTATCTACTTCTTTCTAAGTGTTTCTAAGTGTTTATTTTCTCTTGCTTCTCAAGTCCTGCTTCTACCAAACTATAAGGAAGAAAATTCCTCAAGCCCAGAGGCTTCTGTTTTCCATCCTTTTATCATGATTGAAGTAGATATGGGGGAACAGTGTCAATTCCACCACTGCAGTTTTTTTACACTTATGTACATGTTTATATACTTATTTGTCTGCTCTGCATAAAGAACACACCAGAAACAGGCTTTTTGCAGATTAAAAACAAACAGTCCTGTGGATTCCTGTAAAGTTAGTCTTTTTTTAACCAAGAGGTTCTGCTTTTGACTTTCTGCAAGACTGAAACTCAGCCCAAGAGGGGCAGCTCCCGCAAATATTCGACTGAAGACACAGATGAACAAAATGGAAGATTACAATTATTTTTCCTCATGCCAAAACATAAAATGACTTCGAGGTCAAAGCTGACCTAGCTGAAAACACAGGAATCCGAGTGGGGTCTGGGACAGTGAGGATCTTCAGGTACAGAACAGCGAATCTGGGAACACGCACTGTGCTGACGGTAGTGGCCCACAGCCAATGCCTCTATGTGTTTTCTGGTTCTTTTTAAGAACTTTTAAAAGTACTTGGGGTCCACGCAACAGAAAGTAGGTGTTTTCAGATGAAAAATAAGGTTATTACAGAGTATTTGTCCGCTTAAATCCACAGCTCTGACACAGGCCGGCCCCAGCTGCCTGAGCGGCATTTCCCGGGGCGCCCTCCCCCGCTCCGCTCCCGCAGCCCCGCCGGGGGAGCCCGCGGGCCGCCCCTCCTTCGCCGCCGGGGTGGGATCGCCGCTCTGCCCTCCCCAGGGCAGGGCCGGGCCGGGCTGGGCCGGTGGCTCCGGTCCCGCGGCGGAGCGGAGCGCAGCGCCGGGGCGATGCCGGCGGTGCGGCTGCGGCTCCGGGCCGGCCGCTTCCTCCTCCTCCTCTTCCTGCTGCTGCTGGGCGGCCGCAGCGCCGCCGCCCTCGGCCGGGACGCGGTGCCTTCCCTGCGGAGTGAGTGACGCCTCGGGGTGCCCCGGGGGTGGGGAGCGGTGCGGCGAGCGGGGCTCCGGCGCTCCGAGCCCGTGCAGAACCGCCGGGCTGTCCCGCCCCGCCGAGCCCCGGCGGCTCCGAGAGCTCCGGGACCGGGGGCCGGGGGCGGGAGCGGAACCCCGGGGACCTGCCCCGCTGGCCCTGCTTCGCGTCCTCACTGCTGCTTATTCCGCTGCCCATTGCAGTCCTCCGTGCAGCCGGAGAGAATAGGGATAGTTTTAGTGTCATTTCCAATGAATCCCAGTTACTTTCTTTCTTATCACATAAGCAATTCTCACTGCTTTTTTGGAGGGAAGGAAATGGGAGGTAAGGAGGAAGGAAATGAAACTATCTTGTTCTCCTGGTTTTGTCACAGCTGTTTATTCCCGATTAGCTGTGTTGAGCCCAAGTAAACAGGAACTTGGAGGTACTGGTCAGCAATTAGCTCTTTATCTGGGGCTGCACATCAGCTCCAGGCTTCTCTTCTAGGAATATATTTCTTGTCACCTTGTCCTTGTGTGGAGGGGCATGGATGTAGAGAAGCGCATCTTTTCTGAAGACTTCCCTTCACCCATTCAGTTTCTAAAGCATAGATCGTCTTCTTTCCTCTTTGGGTCCTCTGAGGCCACAGAGCTCTGCTGTAATTCTACCTCTGCAGGACTTTGGGCACATACCTCTTGCTGACACCAGGAGCTTTGAAACAAAACCCATCTACATGACCAGCTGTAGAATGGATGGTGTAGCTTTACAAGCTGAAAGGAGGTGAGCCTGGAGTCATTCCCAGGCTTGATGTTGCTCCAGTTGTCTCATTGCCTCACTTGAAGACAGAGCTGAGCTGGTGCTCATGTTGCTGTCATTGAGCCTGCCATCTCTCATGTCTTACTTCTGCGGTGAGCTGGCTGTTTCCTGGCAGTCTTCAGGCCAGCACAGTTTTCTTGCCAATTGCATTTTGTATGTGGGGAATGGAAACCACATTTGGAAGGGGGCTCAAGAATTGTGGTCTGGCTGTTCTTGGCACAAGTTGCCCCAGAATGAAGAAGGGATGTTATTCACAGAGATCATCCATATGGGTTATTTGTGTACTCTAGGAAAGAGCCTTATCTTTCCTCAGCAGTCACTGCAACTCTTAAGAGCCTTACAGATAAAGGCTTTCAAAGGTTGAGAATCCTTTACCTTTGGGTTGTGGTCTTGCTCCCCTCACCCCAGGAAGGTACTGTATGGGAGATGCTGTGGATATAGATAAACTTCATCAAATTTGCAATCTACATGTGAATCCCAGTATCCTGGTGAATTAACCTCATTAATCAGTCAGTGTTTACTAGTGCTAACATCCCATATTTTAGTTATCTAGCAAGTTAAACAGGGTATTTTCTGGTCAGCAAAGATAAAACTGCTGCGGAAAAGACATACCCTTAGCATGAGAGGCAGAAACTCTTTCTGGCCGTGTAGATAGAGACACTTGTGTTGCCCATGGAGGATTGGGTTGGATAAGAAGGGTGAAACCAGTACAAACTGCAAAACTTCATGGAAAACTCAAAAGCAAAGGTATCTGTCACAGTGTCTGATGGGTTTTCCAGTGAGCTCAAACACCTGAGAGCTCTAAGAGTTACCATGGCTCAAAGGAAACTTGCTCACCCCTAAATGGTTAAGAACTTAATGTAGGACAGCTGCCAAGTGCTTGAATTACTTGACAATTTCGTGTATCAGGCTGATTTTCACCTCCTGCTAGTCAGAAGGGCTTGCTCTTTCTCCGTCAGACTGCCAATCTCTATAGCCATGGGGGAAACAGCCGCTGTTAGCAGTGCCACAATCTGCAGTGCCACCTCTCTGTAAGTCATTATGTGTTCCATGCACAATCTGTAACCAAAAACCTCTCTGTCATCCACATCCTCTCTGTTCTGCTTGCTGTATGTACATTATATTGTTGAGCTGATCTCCTGTGTGCCTGTTACACAGCACTGTCATGGTGCTGCTTTAAACATCTTCCTTTTTTAGGGTCACATCTAAGCTCTATGCACTAAACTCAGACACAGCATCTAGGTGGACCTCTGCATCTCATGTTTTATTTGTGGGCTATGTCAATTTGAGAGGGATTTTTTATTATCATAGTTAGTGCTTCAGTATGCTAGGTGTAGTGAATTACAGAAACTTGAAAGCATGCATAGCAGAAATTATCACTGTAAAATTTGAAGGCAAAAGGGAAGTGCTGCTCAGGTTCTCGACACATAATCTCCAGACGTGTGAAATAAATATCTCACATATAATGTGTGCAGAACTCCCTGGGTTATTTACCATTGGATTTCTGAGTGAATCAAGTAGCTGAGCTGTTACAGGCTTACATTTTGCTGATTTTCGGTTCCTCAGCTGCCCTCTTTTTTTTTCAGTCTATATGATCAGTTAAACTTTTGCTCCCAAGACATTAAACAGCTGACTTTTTTCATATACTTTTAATATTATGTCACATACTTCAGTGAATTTCTATGTGATTCCAAAAAATCTGGGATGTCAGGCTGGCCCCACAACATCTGCTCTTGTGGAGGGTAGTCGCAGAGGGTTGTACAATGTGTATCAAATAGGAAAGGCATACTTTAACCCTTGGCTACCAGTTCTAATGGTATAGATAAATCCTGCTATTTATGTGTCCTATTGACAATGCAACTTATTTTCTTTCTTTCTCTGTGTTGCAGAGTGAAGAATTAATATGGTAATGTCAGTCTTAAAATATTTAGCTTTTACTTTAATTGCGCTCTCCAATCTGCATTGGGAATTCTTTTGCAGCATACAGCATGATTTCTTGTATTATTCCAACCTTTGCTCCATTACTGTGACCTTTACTCTGTCTTGGTGACCAGTGGCTTTTTTCTTTAAACATGACTGATGTTTTTGGGCACCTCTTGTTTCTGTTTGGGGTTATTTTTGGCTATCCAACTTGAGAAATATTTCCTGGTTTTATTTTTGGGAGCTTTCAACTAGTCCACATGTTTAGAAAAATCAGCTGGCAGTAAATTTAGACCAGTACTCCTTAGTTTTTTGGAGTGTCAAATGATGGATATTTTCAGTTTTCTTCCTAAGTAGCTGCAATTAAAATGTTCATCTTTTAATACTATTTAATCAATTGCAGTATTCTACAGACTGAAAGTTTGTTGGTTTTTCTTCTCCCTACAGATAAAGGGATATTTATTATCCAGAGTGAAAATTCCAGCTTGTGCATTAAAGTGGACAGAGCTGGCCTTGTTCTGGAGGACTGTGGCCAGCTCTCAGAAGAGATGCTATGGAAATGGGTGTCCAACCGTCGTCTTTTCAACACGGGCAGCAGTACCTGCCTTGGGCTGGACATCAGCAAACCAGAACAGCCACTGACTATGCTTGAGTGTGATTCAACTCAATATTCCTTATGGTGGAACTGTGATGGAAAAGAGTTAGTTGGTGTATCAGAGTACAAATTAGCAGTTGAAAACAGTAAACATATTGTGGCCAAAAAAAAATCTACTTCTCAATGGAAACAGTATATGTCCTATGATGAAGACCTTTGTGAACACCCATTTCAAGGTAAGAATAAAATTTTGTCGTGGAAGTATAGCTGGGAAAAGTTTCAGAAGTTCTATTGGAGGGAGGTTGTGATCCCTTCCAGTCTGTATTGTGGTTTGGGACTCAAGGTTTGTGGGGTTTTTTATGTGCAGTAATTGAGATGAGCATACCACACAATTGATATTCTTTCTTTAAATTGATCCCCAAACCCACCAGTACCTTTACAAACCAAGAAATGCTCATTTCAAATCACCTGTAAAATTAAAAGGGTTATTAAGGATTTGCTGTTGCCTGTCCTGCAGCTTCCATTATCAGATAAACCCAAAGAGAGATAAGAAAGGATTTGGAGTTCCTGTCACTGGAAATCAGTCTGTAATTGCAGTGTACATGGACCAATGTCTGCTGTGTTTTCAACACCTGCAGTCTGAACATGCCAAACTTTGAAACAGAGATCAGAATTTTGATAAACCGTGCTGCATAGCTAGTCAAGGTGTAGGAATGTACATCAGGTCTGCAGACCTGAACAGTTATCCAGGTTTAAGGACTAAGATAAACCCACCAACTTCAAACAGCAACAACCTGTACCTTTACCCCTTCCTCAGCATTTCTGTAGAGGGAGAGACCTGATGTTTGCACACTGTCTCAGACTGAAGTTGTTGATTTTCCCCACTTGAACTGGGTGTTTGGGTTCCAGATTTGGTCTCAGTGGCTTCCCCTGCAGGTGTAGCTCTGCTCTCACCAAACTCCTTTGGGACTTGTGATAACTAGGAAAGTACTACAGTGCCCGACCTCTTTTTAAAGCCTAATGGAATTTATGCTTAAGAACAGACAAAAAAAATTTAAATCCATGAGATGTCATGCACATTTTCCATGTACACACAGTTAGATGAAAGAAAACCTGGTCCTGCCCTATTACTGCAACATGTCAGAGAGGTGAGGAGAGGATCAGCATTAAGCAGGCACTTCTAGCCTAGTTTCAGGACTAAAGTATTTCATTATGTTGGTAAAATTTCTTGCACTTTCAAGTTCTCTTTTCTACCTTCTACCACAACTCGTGCACATGTGAAGGCAAGCCAGCCTGTTAGTCCACCAAGCAAGGGGTGTGAGGGATAGCTACCTTCAAAGAAAAAAAAAATTAAAATATATGTAACTGTGGTTAGAGGTCTGTAGCAATTGAATTTGGTTTCTTGCCAGGACTGAGGTAATCTCTTCGTAGCTGGCAGCATGGTAGGAGACAGACAGAAAAGCAATCTTGCTTTATTTTTTGACATGTTCCTTGTATTTTCTGTTCATTCACATCAGAAGGGGGTTTACAATGTGTAAACTGCTCTTTTATATGTGCACAGCCAGCCATTAACTCTAGGAACCTCCAGGAATCTGGCAGTATGTACTGGTTCTGTAGTTGAAGGACTTTGGTCTTAAAGCTATCAGTGTGGAATCTTTGATAAACAATTTCATTCAAAGAGTGATTGTGGTTCTTTGACCTTTTTTAGAAGCACTGAGGTTTAGGAGACACTCACTGAGGTAAAGCTTTTACAGATTTCAGTTGCACTGGATTATCTCAATATTTTGGTTCTCAAAGTACAGTAGGAAAATATTTAAATATTTTGTAAGGCATTGTTTGTGGCAACGGATGTATGGAACATCTATTCCTTAGTTATGTTATTATTCTCCATGGGATAAAACCTAATTTTTAAAAGTCTATTTAATATTCCTTTGTCTTGTACATTTCCTTTCCCAAAGAATGACAAAGAGAGTGGAAAACACATTAGAAATCTGCTTTATAAAGAGTGGGAGAAGCAGGGGAATAATGTTAATTTACTTGTCTGTTATAGACTAATAAATAAGTAGAATTTTCATCTGAGTGTGTACTGATTTGTTGTTTTATGTGGCTGTTCTGAAATGTAAATGTAGACAAAGTGTTAATTGATCAGATTTTGGGGGTTGTGGTTTGGGATTTTTTTGTGAATGGAGTAAGTGACAAGAATGTGCCTCATGGTGAAAAATTTCATAAGTTATTATTTCAACATTACATTTAGTGAAATTATGCTGCTAACGTAATGCTGCATTATCAATTATAAATTAAAATTTGACAGTCACTTTAGACATTTTATTTTTATCACTGCTGCTAAAAACAGGAATAATAACATTTGGGGGCAAAAAAATTTTTTGTGGTTTGCATTCTTTTAATCTCTGCTTTACTTTTTTCCAGAAACATACACCTTGTTGGGAAATTCTTTTGGTTTCCCATGTGTTTTTCCATTTAAATATAACAACAAGTGGTATTACGAGTGTACTAGAGATGGAAAGGAATCTGAGTGGTGTGCCACAACAACTCACTATGAACAAGATGAAAAATGGGGGTTTTGCCCAAATGCTGGTAAGATGTTGCTTGTCTTCTCTCTTCTCCCTCCAAGAGTTTGTTCTTTATTAGTAATGCTAGGACACAGTCTAGTTTTGAATTACTTCCCTTCTGTTAGAAGGGAATGTCTTTTTAAAAAGCACAAAGGAAGACTTCAGCAAATTTGTAATAGTTTATCCTGTTTGACCTTTGAGACTCAAGTCCTCATCACAACAGCAAAGCTGCAGGGGGTAGCAGAAGGACCTTATTCTGTGCATTGACCTTACCCTGCATCCAAACCCCTCTGTCCTAGTGATACACAGCAGATTTTGTGGAACACATAACCTAAGGCTGCTCTTGCAAAGTCACGCTGTGCTTTTGACTGCATTGCATTTTGCACGTTCCTTTTCTTCTGTGCACTGCTTGGATATGTCTTGGGACTAAAATACTAAAAAGCAATATTTTTAAAAATACTTGTTGTTGAAAAAGATTTTGGATGTATAATCTTTATGAATATTCCAGCTTCTCGAGTAAATAAGCAAAATAGTGTCTTCTATCAGTAGAAGTGGTTTGGAAAAGCCTTTCCTGCTCAAGCTAAATTTCAGATCTCAGTTCCAAAGCATCTTAAAAACAGGTCTAAATTTGTCTTTGTAGTGGGTATTTCTGGGCAGCCGTTAAAATAGATGGGATTTGCAGCCTTGCTTATCCTTTTTAATTATAGTAAGTTTATTCTCTTGAGTACAAGGTCCAAGGAGATCCAGTGAGTGTTGCTGCACAAGCTGGGTGATGTGTCCGCAGTTTGAATACTTCAACATTAAGCTTTAGAAACGAATCATTAGCCAGAATAAATTAAAACGTAGCTGTGTTGGCTTCATGAGAGTTGTGAAAATCACCACCAGCTGCAGATCAACTCCTGAATTTTATCAACCATATGAAATTTGGAGCAATATTTTATTTCATTAGTGCCCTATTTTCCCATGTGCATTAACAAAGGAACATGAAAGAAGATCATAATTGTGCTTCCATTGGGATACTGGTGTCACTGATTAATTAAATTGTTCAAGGTATTGTGTTTCTGATTGGTTTGGAGTCTTGGGCAGTTGGTGACGAGTCTGTTTTTGAGTAGGGAGTGGCTGTGACATCTTTTGGAAGAAGAACCCCAACACACACATCTGCTACCAGTTCAACCTGGCATCCGTGCTGAGCTGGCGTGAGGCTCGGGCTGCTTGTCAGCTGCAGGGAGGGGACCTGCTCAGTGTCACCAGCCCTGAGGAGCAGAACTACATAAGTAACTTAAGCAGTGAGTAGACCTTTCTCTTCCTACACCTGCAGGAAACCTGTAGTAAGATTTCCTCCTTACCTGTGCAAAGGGGTAAGCTTTGGTGTCTGATACCCTGTATGATGTCTCTCCTATTCCTGCTTGTGGGGCTTTTTCCTGTGACACACCTCAATAGAGCAAGGGTGAAGGTGAGTTCCCATCTTAATAAGCTGAAGTGCAGAAGTGGTGGTACGTGTTACATGAGGGTGTAATTTTCTCAATTCTCCCTCTCCACAGAGATTCCCATTCATCCTGCAGCTGTGGTTAGGGAGTGTGTATGTTTATTCTGGAGAATTATACATGTGTTTGCCTTCTCTGCAGTGTACCTTGGTGTCCCTTTCTCCTGCTAGGTTTTCTTTGTAAGCTAGACTTCACCAAATGGCAATGACAGGAACATTTCTGCAGGCTTAAAGTAAACGTTCTGTATGGAAAACATGCCAGCTCTATAAATGGATGTTACTCCTCTGATAAGCAGTTTGCTTTTCCCATTGGAGCAAATGTCTCAGAAAAATTGTGCAAAACCTTCTGAAAGCAGGGCTTTCATGGGTGTATTAGTGTGAGTGGAGAAAATCAAGTGAAGGAATGGGTAGCGGAGCTCTGATGCAAAGGTTGCCTCAGATTTCTTGTCCATTGTTTCCCACTATTACTGATTTTCAGTTGAAGGATATAAGCTAACAGGAAGTTTTAAAAATTATTTCATTAACTTTTTGATATGCCTGCAAGGCTGTAAAGGTTTCTGAAAGTTGTTTGGTTTATGAAAAGCTGAAACAGGCTAGTGTTTATGTAAACAGGCTAGCATTGGTGTAGCTGCTTGTTCTAGATTTAACTTCTAAGGTCAGCAACAACTTGTGCAGAAAGGATTTGCAGAATGAGTGGGTTTTGAAGGATTTCAGGTTTCTGAGTTTATTCCTTTTCTTCTCTGTGTTGATTAACAAAGTAACTGACATTTTCTAAGGACAGAAAAAAAAGGCCAATCAGCCTGAACTTTCTGGAGACTGCTTTGAAGTTTTGTTTTATTCCAATTTTAACAAGTCAGGACAACAGGTTTTTGCCTGTAGATATTTTAAAGCTTGGGGAAAGCATGTGGTATTACTTTGTTTATTTTTTCTGTTTCAGGGCAGTTAAATTCCACAGACATGATGCTGTGGATGGGCCTGAATCGCCTGGATGAAGACGCTGGCTGGCAGTGGTCAGATGGAGCACCACTAATGTTTGTGAACTGGAGAGCAAGTACTTGATGTTCCTCTTGCATATGCTATAGCAGCATAATTATATGCTCTCTATAACTGCAGCTTGATACAGCACTGCTGTTCCTACAGCTATGTTTGAAAGCTGAATTAAGTGAATGAGCGCACTTTTTTTGGTAGAACTATTTATTCATATTCATGAACTGAAAGCCCTTCTATGGCTATAATATCAAGTGAGATCGATCTGTTCAAAGCATTAATGGTCTAGTTCTTTTGTCATTTACTTTTAAATATGTTTTTAAGGTTCCAGTTGCATATTTAAAAACTGTAGCTACTTTCATGGAGGAAAGGAGTTTCAATTTGTTTATGTTAACAAGCTGTAATTATCATTAGCACATTAACGTGAGTTTTGTGACTGGATTTGCTACCTTTTGAAGTTTGTCCACCAGCAATTATAGACACTCAAGCTTGTTTCAGCCTCTCATCTGAGAGCAGCAGCCAAGAATTGCCACACATGCAATTCATGGTAAATGTTCAACTGTCCATAGTACTGGTATAATATTACTAGAAGTTTGAGTGTGCAGGGATGTTTATACTTGAATTCAAGAAGTTGCAGAGAACTTTACAACACCATTTTACAAGAACTGATTTTTTGTAATTTTATGCTTCTCAAAAATGTGTTTGCAGATGTCTCTGATAACCGTTTTAAAGAAAATCATTGTGCAGTGATTAATCCAAGATTGAAGTATGGCTGGAACAGTTACCTATGTGAATCTGGATTGCCTTTTGTATGCAAAAAATATTTAAATAAGACAGAGCATGAAACTCTGGGTAAGTGTCTCAGTGTTACTGTATCCTGTATGTGGGTGTGCAAGGAGAGCAAGAGAAGCCACCTGACTGTAAAGTCAGCAGAACAGGGTCACAGCTGCACTAGATATGTGGGTTTGCTAGTTTAAGTTGAATACAATTTACTTTAACAGATGTAATAACACTTCTGTTTAAATTCAATCTTTGAAAACATGTTGAAAGTCTTAGAACAAAGGATTTTAATACGAATAGCATTTGCTCGATTCCTTACGCCATCAGAATGCTCATTCTCTTTTATATTACAATAAGAGCAACACTTATGAGCTGCAAAGTAGGTTTTCAATGTGAATGGAATTAACCAGTGGCACACTGGGAAGAAAGCTGTATAAATGCAGCACAAAATTTGCAGAGGTTTTTATGATGTCCTGTGCTTTTGATATACCAAAAAAGTGTTGTACATATACTTCAAGTGTTTATACAATGAGTATAGAATATATAGTGCATAAAATGACTCAGTGTTTTGTTCTGTATGAAAGTTAAAAACACAGTTTATTCTAACATAAATTTATTCTAACATAAATTTAAGTAAGAGCTACTTAGATGAGTTCAGCTCCTTCCTAGTAACTTAAAGTTTACTGGCTTATTTCAGGTAGTAAGGAATGACTATCCAGACTTTCTGTAGGTAATGCCTCTGAAAAAGCTTTATCTGTCTTTGAACCAGGTTCAGAGGTAATAAGGGAGATAAACTGTGTTTTAAAGGGAATTGGTGTTTGCACTAGTCCAGCAGCCTGATTGGTTCAATCATCGAATAAAGTGGAAGAAATTTCAGTTTGCTTGGTAGGTGATGATCCATAGAGCAGATGTTTTGGCCTCCTTAAGCCATCTTGGAAAACTCTGTTTTCAGCATTTGAAGGTTTAAAAAAAAAATCTCTGAGGTGTTATGAACATAGCACAAGCTTGGCAATTCTACCTAATGTACATGAACTTTGTGTGCTCATTTAAAGATACATGGAAGTATTATGCCACTCGTTGTGATGCTGGATGGTACCCACACAATCGCAACTGCTACAGACTTCATAAAGAGGAGAAAAGCTGGAACGATGCTTCTTTCTCATGCCAAAGGGAAAATAGCAAGCTCATTAGCATATCCTCCATGGCAGATGAAGAGCTGCTCCTTACCTTGCTTGCAAGTGGTGAGTTTGGGGAATTTAAGTGTGCAGTTGTTTCTTGAAGTGTTTTGTGGTGCTCTTTTGTGCATTCTTTAATTTATTGCCATCTAAGCACTGTATTGCATGGCACATCCAAATGATGTTTGCAAAAAAAGAAATCATGTTGTGTGCCCATTCTAGGAGTCTTAAAAATGCCTTTCCCAATAACCATTCTTAAAATAAAGATCTGACTCTGCAAAGCAGGCACAGTGAGGCAATTGTCCTTTCCTGTTCTTGCCTGGTGCTTGCAAACTGTTGCAAAATATTCAGTCTTAAACCTTATACTAGAGTTCTGCTTAGTAGCAAAACCAGTTCAGTGTATCTTTTGCCTGCAAGCCAGCCTGATCCACACTGCAAAATTGCTGCTGTTATTGTGAGGGCAGAGTCCCCTTTGATGTCAGCAGGGCGTATCAAAGCACTTCTGCTAGTTCACATTGTCCTAACAGGTAGCAGTATTGCACAAGGAACTTAATGAACAAAAGCTGTTTGATGCAGCAATGCCAATACTTTTGTTGTCATAACAGCAGCAAAGAAAAATGAACATTTTCTGCCTGCCACTGACACCAGTGTGCTGGCAGAGCTGCACAGTTTGGTTGTGAGTTTTTCTCAGAGATCTGGGGCACAGTGACATGTGGAGATTAGGAGATTACCCTTCATCATCTTCCTCACCTCTGTAAAGACCCTCCATAGATAACAAATACCGTTATTTGCAGGGATGCTGTAATGGATAGATGTAATTGTTCTCAATTTGTATTCAGCTTCAGTGTGCTGCTTCTCTCCAGTCTGCTTCAGGCTTCTCTTCAGGAGAAGGGCTTACACACCTGAAAGCCTGTGTACTTTTTCCTCCTGTAGTAGCTGGTTAAATAAGACTTTACATCAAACTGCAAGCTTTGTCTCTCCTGTATTTGTCAGACGCTGGCTACAACTGTGCTGTCACTGGACCCTTTAACTCTCAGAGAAACCTGAAACTGAGTGTGCCATGGAAAATTATATGAAGAAATATTTCATTTCCATGTCAGTTTTTCTGCCCCATGCACTTCAAGAAAGCACATATGCTCTTAATTTGTATTTTTCAAGATTTTACAGCATATTATCATGTATGTTGATTCTATTTTTTTAATTATTTAGTTTTCAAGAGCAGTAGAATATAGTCTCATCACTAAGGTTTTCTAAAGTTTATACAGCTTTTATTTTTTTCCTGGGAGAAGGACATTCTTATGAAAATCTCATGAATAATTTTTAATGGTGGTGTCATGTTAAAGGAAAAACAGACTTTATCACTTCACTGTTAAAATCTGAACGCATTTATTCTTTTACAGAAAATGTAACAGAGACATGGATTGGATTATACAGTAATAACACTCCTGTTTTTGAGTGGTCAGATAGCACCCCAGTAAAATTCTCTAACTGGCACAGACAAGAACCTAACACCTTTCAAAGAACAGGACAGCTCTGTGTTTCAGCACAAGGACCTGTAAGTTTTCTTTTTAAAAAAATTAGGTTCTTTTGTTTTAGCTCATAATAATTTTGTTTCTTGTTGTGCATACGTTTTTAAACCATGGCCTGGAGTATGACTTTGTTTTTTGATTCCTGATGTATTCATGTTATGATAAATGCAGTGCAGCCTTTAGAAACCAATGCATTCTGCAGTCCTGATGCACAGAAAATTAATCACAGATTTTGAGCTTACGTTCAATAAAAAATACTACATATATAAAGCCTACCAAATGGAAGAAAACAAGTATGAGTGGGTATTTTGATAAAGTAATTTAAAATCCAAATAGTTTGTATCATAATTTATGATGCTTAAGTTCTGGTCTTGAAAGTTTCAAATTCATATTTTGAAAAACTGTCAGCTGTGCCTGTACTGTCTTGGTGTAAATATCTATAAATTTTATGGAGCCTCTTTCAAAATCACAGTAGTCTAGGTCTACATAAAAGTATAGAAGCTGACAGTAGGAGATTGATACCAGATCAGTCAGGGGTTGTGAAACAGGGAGTAATGTTAAAACAACACTGCCCCATCTTGTTGGTATTCATGGCACCGTCAATTTTTTTGTAATGTGATCATGCATTTACTTTACTTCTGCAATTAACAGTACTTAAACTCACTAATACATGACTTGCATAAGTAGCACTGTAATTTTAAAATTTTTTTGCAGAGTATGTTTTGTCTGAGTGTGAAAACTATCACGAAGAGTTTCTATTGTCTCTACAGTAGTGGGTCCAGGTTGCAGTCTTTAACTCAGGGGAAAGCCAAGACAGCTACAATAACTAGGAAAAATGTGTTCCTATTGGAAGCAGAAAATAGGACTTTGGAACAATTGGGGGTTTTAGATTCTGAAGTTGTATTTTAGTCAGTTTGCAAGTGCAAACAAACAAATGAAAATGTAAAATACAAAGGAAAAGGATGTTCAAGATAAAATGTTTCAAGCATTGTTTTTGATATATGTCCAGTATGTACAGATGTGTGAAAATTATATAATGCAAAGTTTGTAATATCTTGAGTGAGGACTGTTCAAATATAGAGATTAATCATACAAAGAACTGTGATAGCTAGGAAGAAAAGTGCACTGGCATGGCCATGGTGTTAGCTAATTGAGATGCTTTATATCCTGAAGACTGATTCAAAGACACAAACCCATTTGAATGATTTATTTGAGATGTCCTGCTGACAGTGTTGGTAGAAATAAATGGACCATCTAAGGATAAGTAAATGGAGTGATAAAAATTGCTAATTTTTGGTGAAGAGTTAAAAGAGGAAAAGAGAATGTAATCTAATGTTTGTATAGATATCCATGAGAATATGAGTGTATATATAAAATATACTCTTTTTTATTCCTTAGGAGGGACACTGGATGATTAAAAAATGTGAAGACAAATCTTTCTTTATCTGCAAAAAAGCAGGGGAATTTAATAGTGTCTCTCCTGAACTGGAATCAAGTTGTCCAGAGGTAAGTGGATTTGCAGTTGTTTTAGAACTATACTAATGACATAGAATTATATAGGTAACCTCTAAATACAGCTACAGAACATATGGATGCAAATAAAGAGATAATTTTAGTTTTTCATATTAAAAACATGCATGTTTTGCTTGGAAAAGTCTCTTTTTTTGCTTTAAAAGTATGTAAACTAAATTTTAATGTATGATTTAAAGCCTTCACAAGATGCCTTTCATGACTTGTTGTTTCATCAGTGATTGTGACCCAAATTCCTATTTCTTTCTAGATCAAAAGTGAAGCCCTTTTGTTCACCATCTGTGCAAATAATGGCTGTTATATGATGCCTTGTCCCACATATGGTTTTCATACATTGAAATGGAATGTCAGGGTGAAAAACAATCAGTTTCATTGACACAGAGTGAACTCTTCCACTCTTACATTGCTTTCAAACACAAATGGCAAGGAGCACAGCTATCTAACTAGGACAGTCCATCATATTTTCAGGCATTTAGGCTCTGCATTCTAGTAGTAAAAGGAAGCATGTTAAAGTATGACTTTATTTGCCATCAGTTCTTTTCAGTGTGGAAAGAGGAAACTTGTTGAATTTCTGTTATATTCAAAACTGTGGAGGAAAAAAATCTCTTTTCTAAGCTGCTTTATTATTTAGCTCATTGTCTTCCTTTTTTTAATTTCCTGTTTTGTTTCTTGGGAAATGAAGGAACTCAACCCGTTCAGTTGAATTACAAGAAGGTTGAAGCGGAACTGCTTGGAGTCAGATGCAGTCTTTTGCCAGACGTAGTGTCCAGATCCAGAATTCTTGTCATACTATTATGGACATTACTGCTTGATTCCAGCTTAACATTTCCAAAAGTTTAGGATGACTGCGTTTATTTCATTTGAATCAATGTGTTTCATCACTCAAGAATTTTGTGTGTTATTAGTGTAAGAAAGGTTTGTCACAGTCCTGACTGGATGAAAAAAGAGCAGAGCATCAAGGTTTTCTGGACAAATTGTAGTCAGAATTTGACAGCACTTCAACTTTTTCTCAGTGCTGTGTCCCACAGGATTGAGTCTCAAGGTGTTGAGACACTGGTCATAAATATTTTGATCCAGTCTGGCAACTTCTACTTGGATGAATTTCCACTTCTTGGTGTTTCACAGCCTGTGAAAACATTTGCTGGACCCTCTTACAGTCCCTTGGCTTTGATCCTTTTCTTTTTAATGTGAAAAAAGTTACATTCATTTAATCAAAAGACTGAGAGAGTATATAATCTCTTTATTCTCTTGCTTATTTAAAACATTTAATCATTTTAAGACCAATCAGGTGTGTTGCTTGAACTCATATCAACAGAACTTATACCAGTCCAGGGGCTGTCTTTTGGACACCCAGGGGTGAATAGTATGAAATAAAAGACTAATAATGAGATTAAATGAGGCAGACTGACCACTGACAGAGTGTTCTGGCTCATCTGATATCCACATTTTCAGTGACCTTGAAGGTAACTGCTCTTCAATGAAAGTAGGAAAGAAAAGATCCATAGGGATGCCAGGGATCGTCAGACAGAAGGTACAAAAGGGGGACAAGTTTTTAACAACTATACAATAATCTATAAAATAATGTTCATTTCTTTTAAGGGATGGGAAAGACATGGTGGATATTGTTACAAAATCGACAGTACCCCTCGAAGTTTTGAACATGCTTCCAGTGGTTATTTCTGCCCATCTGCACTTGTATCAGTAACAAACAGGTAGTTAATCCTATTAGACAGTGTGAAGATACCTCTAACAAGAGCTATTCTAACTTTAAAAGTGTTGCATGGCAAAAGATATTACCATTGTGAAATAATATTTGCTTGAGAGGTGAGCATAATTACTAACATCAGCTAAAATCAAAGGTATGCTTTGCCTTGCTGTTTAATTAAAAATAAATTTAGTAAAAAGCAACTGTTAGACTAATAGACACTTGTAGCATTGTGCACACATGGTCATACAGAAATCTAAAGAAAATGCTTTCTACAGGGGTATGTAGCATCTTTAAGAAACTTTATTGGTGTACTTGGAAGGTATACTGAAAAATGAAAATATACTTACTTTTTATGATGAAAAAATATAAAATTTTAATCCAAATCAATTAATGTTTTATAAATGTTTCTATTTATGTATTCATTTTATGTGATTTCTCAGCAAACAGGGTAAGAGAGTAAATGTTTGAAAGCATTTGTTGCTGTTTTCCCATGCCTTGTTCTTATTTGCATCTATTTCAGCTTTATCAAGAGCTTTCTCCTCTGTAGATGTCCAGATGCTTGGGTTTTCTCTCCTCTCTTTGTTATTTACCCTTTATATTGGCTTTCCGTTAAAGCCATTTTATCCATTAATAGATAAATTACATAGATACTTTAACTGCTGTACATTTATTGTTAAAAGAAAAACAAACCCTAAACAACAAGAAAAACCCTATACCCCAAAAATATAATGAGGAAATGTCTGCTCCCTTTAGACCAGGGGAAGTAACCCCCAGAAATTAGATAAACAGTAGGTAGGTATTTTAGGAAAACACTGGCTACCCTACATAAGGATTTATGGGAATTTGCCCTGCCTGGTGGTTTTAGGATTGTGCACAGGGTGTGCAGTGCTGAGCTACAGTGACAAAGGTCCTTTTGGGGAATAAAGGACAAATTCTTGCAGCTCAAATGTGGCAGGGAGCTGAGGGCATGCCACACATCACTGAAATCATGTCTGCTGTCTTTTTCTGGTTTGTTGTTAGTTTTTTTTTTCCCCCCACTTCTGGGTGTAGCCATCACTAATTATGATGTTAGCTCCCAGTTCCAGTTAGCAGCAGTGGCAAGGAGTAGCAAAACCATGTTTGTTTAGTGGTTTTGTCAAATTACTGCTGGGGTTTGTTTTTCTGAAGTGAAAACTGCAAAAACTTTTCAGTTATTGATCCTAAAATGTTCAGTCTGTGGTAAGTTATACAGGAAGGAGAGTAGATGTAAAAAGAGAATATGCAGAGGAAATGAAAATTAAATACAAGTTCTGAGTCACTTACAGTGTTACAGATACATCCAGCTTTTTACATTAATGTCATCCTTATATTTAGCCCTTCTTTTCAGAGTTTGTGAAGCCAGAAAGTCAAATGAGTCTTCATCAAACTGGGAAACTTCTTTGCTGTATAATTTTCATAGTCAGCTGATTGAATGTGCTCATAAACGGAAACCTTCTTTGTATAATCCCATACCAGTTATATCAGAACTAATTGCATTTAAGTGATAATTGGATTACTATACACAGCACCTATAACAGCAAAAAGGTGTCCATCTCTCACATAACTTTAGTGAAGAAATCAAAGAAGAAAAAAGTGATTCTTTGTAGTCAGTTCAGCTGGGGCCTTGAATCCTTCAGATCTGGTTTCTTAGTGCTGGTTTGTGTGTCTGCTGATTTCAGTAGGACACTTCTGTGCAGAGACTTTTCTTTCTTCTGGAGCCTTTTCAGACCCCACTAACTTTTTTTCCTTCATACAAGGATTTTCTTGTTTTCATTTGTGCATCATTAATACATTCTGTCTTGCCATCTTGTAATTCAAGCATTGAGGTTATAAGATCTGATTCTAGTGTTTCTTTTCTGTGCTTAAGTACTGAAAAAAATAGGGAAAGTTGTGACTTGTGCTACAGATTTGTGCCTCAAGTTCCTCACAGCATTCTGTAAAGAAAATTAAGTACCTTTGTTATAATTTTCTCTTCTGAGATAACTTAAATTATTTTATGAGAGATATTCACTGAAATACTGATTTACCTATTTTATTCTAAAAACTTTATCTTGATTATCCTGTTAAGGTTTGAGCAAGCTTTTATCAACAGCATGATCCGCAGCATGGCAGAATCTGAGAGAACTTATATTTGGATAGGATTGCAAGACCTTAACAACACAGGAGAATACTTTTGGCTAAGTACAGCAGGACAGAATCGCTCTGTGAGCTACACAAACTGGAGCAAGTACCAGCCACGTGAGTAGCATGCTGGTAAAAAAAACAATGACTTGGAAATGGGAACTGAGGAGTGTGCTATCTTCTCCATGGCACCAGTGGCTTGGCAGGGACTGAAGAGTCCCAGTCTTTTCCTCCCTGCCTGGCCAGGAGAGCAGAGAGGTAAATTTACATCTGCTGTTGGCTCCATAACCTGAAGTTGCACATAGTCAGACCCTCCATACAGATACAGCTAATCCTTGAAATTCTTCTCCTGTGAGGTGTTTTTCATACATTCCTTTATGAACCATAATACATTTGTTATATACATCGTGTTTTTTAAAAAATGTCAAAACCCAGACTTGATTTCCATCCATTTCTTTATGAACTTTTCAAGGACTTCCTGAGACTCCCAGAAAAAGGTACTAGAAAAGTAATGAATTATATTCAGTAACAGTCACAAATTGAGATTCGCATTCTATTTGAAAAATAGGCCAAAGGTTACCAGATACATTTCTGTGAATTACAGCACTGTGTGGAGCTTTCTTCTTCTTCCCCTTTAGTTTGATCTAGTTTTTAATAGTAATTCTAAGGAAAATATTCCAAGGAAACAAAAAGTGAAAAAATTAAATAGCTGTTCAACCTTTGAAATATAAACCACTAAGCAATACCTGAAAATAGAGACACAATTATAAAGATACTCTGTTTCAATAATGGCTCTCTGATTTGGACTCTTTATTGCTGCATTTTGAAAAGTAATGTTTTTAGTTGCACTTCTTCTGCATTTTGTGAGAGGCACCATTTGTCATGGTTCATTTTACAAGTTCAAGTCAGCCCTAAGACAGGCTTATAAACTTATTAAACTGGCTGCTGACCAAAATATTTGCCAGTTTTCTAAGTTCATTAAGGTTTTATCCAAAAACTCATGACAATAAAACAGCCACTTGACCAAAAAAAATCACAAAATTCAGATGTTTTATTCTGATATTCAGCTCTTATTCCCATGTCTAGGTCATTCTGGAGGATGTGTGGCTATGCGAGGGCAGCAGCCTGTTGGTTATTGGGAGGTGAAAAGCTGTAAGAACTTCAAAGCAATGTCATTGTGCAAGCAAAAAATCAGTTCTTATGAAGAACCTGAACTTACTTTTCAAAAATATTCGAGTTCCTGCTATTTTGGATGGGAGTCAGAACCTAATTTGCTCAACTGCTACAAGGTACATGTCATACTTGCTTTGAGTTTTTCTGATTACACACCTGCTTAAGGATATGCTGTTCCAAGCTGTGCTTGGAATATACATGACTTTAGTTTGGAAAAACTGTGATTAATATTTGATTTTTATGGGTTTCTGAAAAAACTGCTCTCTAAAATGAACTACATTTATGACAATGTTTATTTTATTGCAGATATTTCACAACGAGAAAGTTCTGATGAGAAGAACATGGGATGAAGCAGAAACGTTGTGTCGAGATTTTGGAGCCCATCTTGCTAGTTTTAGCCACATCTATGAAGAGACATTTGTAAACAATCTATTATATACAATTTTTGATAGGTAAATATATTTTTAACACCAACAAGATTCATCTTAATCATACTAATCTACAATTTACTTTATTCCATCCTCTTTGCCAGTGTCCAAAGAAGTCCCTACTCTAATGTGAACTTAAAAATGGGTGAAATGCATCAGCAACTTTGCAATGTGATTCTTTTTGAAGATGATCTTTGTGGTAAATGTTGAGCAGCTGTTATTGTCAAGGTGGTATTTTTGTGAGTTAACATTCCTCTTTGGACGTTCATGGATGTTCAACAATTTTAATCCTGTTTTAAATGTTTTCGTCTTGTAAAACATAATCTAATATTTTAGTAGGAAAGCAAGAGTTTACTTCAAGGATACTAAAAAGTTAAGAAATGTATAATGAAATGATAAATTGAATTCAAGAAGAAATTAATATGAATATTTGTACTATTAATAATTATTTCTGAAGTGGCTAAGGAAAAAGTGCATGAGAAATGTTATTTTCTTTGTTTCTCTTACAGAACGGAAGAGAGACAGTTCTGGATTGGATTTAATAAAAGAAATGCACTTTCTGGAGGGACATGGCAGTGGTCTGACAGAACACCTGTAACTATCTGTTTACTCCGTTTTTCAGTAACCTCTTAAGTCATCTGAGCATACATTGAACCAAGGCAAAGGCTTTTAGATGTGGGCAACTGCTGTTAATCATGTCAAAAAGTTGTTAGGTTTCATAGCTATTCAGTTATTTTTATGAAGAAGAAGTCTGGTATAAGATGTGTGAGGTTGACAGGACGTTGGGAGAACATGGCTATGGACCCTATTTGTATTTTACTGTCATAATTTAGGCAGTCCTCTAGTTTTGGTTAGATGTTCCTATTGTACACACATGTCTAAATGCTTCCTTTTTCTCCGTGATGAGGTTTTTAAATGCTTCCTCTTGGGCTGTCAGTGAAAGAGAATGAATGTGCTGTTTTCAGGTTGTATCTTCATTTTTGGAGGACAAGTATGTTGAAGATGACTCAAGAAACTGTGGTGTGTTCAGAGTAAACAGAACAGTCTTTCCAGCACACTGCAATGAAAAGCGTGAATGGATATGCAAAATACCCAAAGGTAGAATGTTAATTAACATGCATTGTCTGTTATACACATTACTTGCAATTCAGTAGAGACAAGGAAAAAATTATCTGAAAGTCTCCTTTTCAACCACCTCTGGAGTTCTCACTGGTCTTCTGCATGAAACCATGGCAAAGCCAACTGGGTTATTCCACACTGTTTGTTGCCCAGTTAACAGATCTAATGTGAACATTCAATTTGAAAACATATAGCAATATTACCAATTAGTTAGAAATACTCATTCAAAGTTGTTAGTCATAAAAACTATAGTAAATGTTTTTTAGAGAGTGTGGCAATTATTTTATTTTATTCCACGTTTAAGTCCTTTTCTTATCTCTGAGCAAGAACAGTAATGTTTTAATGATTTTTGTTTTGTATTTTATTTGCAGGTATCAAACCAATGAGTCCAGTTTGGTACACAGCTGGTATGAAAATATTTCCTTTTTTTTCACCTTGAAACCATATAACTTGGAAATACAATTTAAGCCTTTGTTAAAAATAAAATAACTAAAATATTCTAAGTTGAAAAATTACAGTAAGGAGCTCTGTAGGAACTTCTTGTTACAGATCAAATCTTCCACTTTAGGAACACCAGAGCATCAGATACTGCTTTGTTTGGGTTAAGGAATATTGCCAGTAATAAGCACAGGAGTTTGATAACCCGATCATCACATTAAAACTACTCTGCTGTTAAGCCTGGACAAGACAACTCTCTTGATATCTGTCTCAGGGGATAGAGTTAAAAAAAAAAAAATCAACTCCTAGTCCATTTTTATAACCACAAATTGATATGTTAAATATGGTTCTGCTGTTCCTAGTGGCATATTTGTCCTCTGATATATGGCTGCATGCAGGCCATGAATGTAAAAAAGATGAGACTTGAAAAGAGTTTTTTACCCCTGCACACCACTGACTCTTTTGCTCATTTTCTAGAACTTCCCTGGTCATATTATCAAGGAGCAGAATATCTTTTTCATGTCAGCCCTGCAGAATGGGAAACCTGTAAGTTTGTCTGTGGCTGGCTTCGTGGTGGATTGGCAATTATAAACTCTTCTGGTGAACAAACCTTTATTCAAAATAAAATAAGGAAGGTAAGAAAAAGTACCACTTTTAAAAAATAAACCCTCAGGTGGTAACTTGCTATTTTCTGCTGTATCTTTCAGAGAATCTGTCTGCCTATTATTCCAGGTAGAACCCAAAAGAGATTTTACTTTAGAAATAATGTTCTTGCTGTCTTCATTTCCCGTATCTCTCCCTGAAGCTCTATTTAGCTTAAGAAGCCAGTAACATTTCAAATCTGCAGAATCCGCTCTACTATTGAGCAGGTTGATCAGTCTGCCTCAAAAGACCCAAGAGGAGCAAAAGCCAGCTTCCTATCCCAAAGCTGGGAAAGTGTTGGGGGCAAAGAGAAAGGTGTGTTTCATGTGTGGTGTCCATCCTTTTCTGTTTTTTCCTCTCCATCCACCCCTTTCTGGCCAGGGGGAGCTGTCCTGGTTCCTCACGTGCACACAGTGGTTCTGCATCCACTGGGATGTCTCCTGAGCCAAGTGCAGTTCTGCTCCATTCCCATTTTGTCACTTGGCAGCTGGTGATCAGGTAGCAATGCAGAGGGATGTTACAGAGGGTGTATTAGCATAATGTGGGCAGCAAATGCAGATGTTTGAAATGGTCTCCATAGTTCCAAAATAATCATTTGATGATTTAATCATCCAAAAATATAATTTGAAATGTTACTGTTGAGGACAGCTGGCCAAGTGTGAAGATTTGCCAATTTCACTGCATCTTAATTATATCTGGATCTATAAACCATAGAGGAGGGTGCTTATGGCCATGGAAATAGTTTACCTTTTCCTCTTTACCAGCATGGGTAATATTCCAGTGAGTCCACAGATTTGTATCATGTCTACTGAATTAAACCTCCCTGTGACTATGGATTCTTATATGGGGAAAAAAAAGACATTTTCCTCAAAATTTCCTCCTCTGGTTTACAGCAGAATTTATCTAGAACCTTTCTGATGTAACAAACAGCTTTGAAAGTGAGAAATAGCTTCACAAGCAGATGCATTCCCAAGAAACTGAGTCTGTTTAGGTGTTCTCAGTAAAAGCAAATTAATGAAAACTTTAAAAATTAATGCAAATAATCTGCCTTACCGAGGACAAAATTCTACAGCTGTAATGTAAAGGAATATTGTAGTATAATCTTTAAAAGAACATCTAGTTCTGGGTAGAAAAGCTCTCAACCCACACTTACTGTGTACAGGCCTTCTCTGTTTTTAACTTGTAACACAAAGCATAAATCGAATTGTGTTGTACTAATATCCCTTCACTTTCCAAGGGATTATACATAATTTTAATCTCCTATTGAAGTAATTTTATATTAAAGCATGATGAAATAGATTTAAACCAGTAGGTTGTAGCAGAAAAAGCTTATGATGAACAGCAGCAGAACTAGCTATGCTGTTGTGTCTTCTTCCACATTTACCAGAGACTGTGATGTGATATAATTACTACATTACCTAACTCTGAATATTTATGGCTTTAAAAATTATATAAATTTTAAAAAATACATATTTTTCCAACTTAAGCTCACTTGAAACGCATAATTGAATGCAACTTTAAAGTCATGTTTTCTTACATAAGATCTTTTAAAAGTGGATTTTTCATTAGAATTAGTGAGTATTTCAAAAGTTTATGAGCATTCTACAATGCAAAAGCAAAGTTTAGTCTCTTGACACTGGAAATCAGCTCAACTTCCTAGAAGTTTTGTCTCAAAATACAAAACACACAGCTATTTTAAAGTCCGCTGGGTTTGGCTGAGCTTTCTCAGTGTAGCCACATTTGTCTCTGAGTAACTGTAACTATTTTCCTTTGGAAGTAGGAGTAAGTATGGCAATCACTAAAATAATATTCAGCTGTCCAAATAGACTTTGCATGTGTCATTTGAAAACTTGGTCAAAATTTCTTAGCATGGAATTTGGAATCACATTTTTCACTATTTCTTTAAAAACTATAGCATGTAGGCTGAGTGCTGTAATGAGAAAACTAAACTCAGGGGCCAGGCAATATCAAATCAGAGAGCATTCTAGAGTCTTTTGTCAGAAATGTCTGTTCTCTTCATCTGATATTGCTGTGTAAGATGTAAGCTGGAGAAATTCTAAGTGGAAGGACAGTGTGGAAGCACTACACAGGCTGGATTTCAGTTCTTTCTGACAAAAAATAAATGCTTTAGAGATACAAGGTGGCTTCTCTCGTGACCTGCACATTCAGAACTTTTTGCTTTTGCTTTTTCCAAAAGCCCTCAAACTGACTGAGCGGCTAACCCTGAAGTGAAACCAATTCATAGGTTACGCTAAAATCAGTTCAACAAAACAGTAACACATGGCTGTGGGAATTACATTATTTCCATGGCTTTTTTCCAGTAATTTTGCTTTTCAGAGTAAAGGTCTAGATCCTTTCAAGAGAACAGCAGTCAACCTGGAAAGCATCTCTAGAAAACTCTGGTATGAACCATACAAAGTTAGTAAATGTTCAGAAAGCATTTTGGAAACATCAGGGATCAGCACTGTATTACTGCTTAAAGGAAATACTTGCTATTGTTTAATTTTAGGAATTGGGGAAAAACAAATTCTGGTCTAAGACAACAGTCTTTTCAAACCACATAGGCTGTAAATTCCTAAAACTGTAAATTCCTAGGCACAGGAGACACATCAATAATCCTGTGGAAAGATGGGAGCTAAATCATGCTCTACTTAAGTGAATAACCTCGCTGAAGTTACATGAATTAACATGGGCAGGATTTAGCACGTGTTCTTCCCATTGGAACCCAGTGGAGATGCTATTTGAGTACACAGCCTTACTTTAGGGGTTTGTTAATGCATTGGTAGAAGGGCGACACAATCTTAAACACTTGGCAAAATATTTCTTTTCTAGCTCTCGAATAGCGATGTTCACTGGTGGATTGGATTGCATGCAGAAAACCTCAGTGATGAGTTTCGGTAAGAATTCATGTATACCACAGCTGCTGTGGGTTGTGCTTGACATGCCCTGTCCCAGTAGGATGGGCCAAAGCAGTTTGGTGACTGAGTGGGATATTCAAGAGACAATTTCAATTCTCATGTAAACGTAATTCAGAATAATATTGCTCTTAAATTATCTCCATATTGCAGTATTCTATCTGACAGGGTTGTAAAAGACATTTATATTGACCTTGGTCACAGTGGTTGCTTGTTTACTTTTTCCTTTGCATCTCGTTTTGAACCTTCTAATGGAGGGTGTAATTTTAGGTAAGGATAGGAAAAAGTGAAACTTTATTCTTAATATTTCTGTGCAGATGGAGAGATGAATCACCAGTAACGTACCAGAACTGGGATGAAGGGAGGGAAAGAGATCTGCAGAAACCAGGGAAAAGATGTGGCTTCATTTCATCACAAACAGGTTTCTTTTATATTTCATTTTGCTGCAGTAATTGTAACTTGATTATGTTGTTGGCCAAAGGGTTTATATTTTTTTCCATTGCTTTTGAGAAATGCAGTCCATATTAAAGTCCTGTTCCATGGCTATAATTTGCATGACTGCTTCTGTGATTAAGGAAGGAATAATGAAATGTCATTAGCATGCTGAGAGACTAGGCTGTAGTTTTAAAAGTATTTTAATATTTGCAGTTCTCTGATGTCAAAATAAAAAAATTCCAGTGTTATTGAGACCTTCGTTTTAATTGGGCTTTCATGTGGGACAGCAACAATGCATTGCTGATGTTCAGATACTTTTCATAACCAAATGACACACATGGACTTAGCAACAATTTTTCCTGCCTCTATAAACTGTTTTAGCACAGGACTTCAAGTACTAAGGATTCTACCTTATTTTCTATCCCATAGCCAATCTGCTGAGGGATTTTTGGGTGCTATAATTTTGGTGCTAGCCTTTCAATTATGGCAAAGTTCTATATTTTACTAGGGTAATAAAAAAAAGTCACAGTGCTGCTGGTTTAGTGATTTCTATCATCTCACAGTGTCTGTTTTCTGGTGATCTGCAAGTCACACCATAAAGTAAACGTGTCAGGTTCCAAGGAAGATAAAAATAGCCAGCTTTGTATTTGTGAGAAGAGCTGAAAAAGATTAATGCAGCTGTAGTCTTGTAATCCAAGCCCTGAAAGTCAAAACTGAAAAAATGTAAAACCACCTTTTTTTTCCCACACATAATCTAGGGGTTTTGGTTCATGACTTGAATGCTTGAGTTTGCAATTGCCATATTTAGCATCAGAAAAAAGGAAGAGATGCCCACCCTTCCCACTCAACTGGCCAAGGGTGGGGGCTGGCTGAAAATTTGTTGAGTTTCCTGAAAAGTATGTTTTCCTTTTAAGCAGGTCAGCATTTTTTATCATCACCTGGATCTTGCCAAAAATTTTCAATGTAAGGAAGTAAAACTATTTTATCTGGAAGGCAACTTTTTTTTTATAATGTATTTTTCTAATAAACTATTATATAATCCTATGTTATGTGGCTCAGTGTAGAGGAGTTGGTTTACTTGATGAAATTAAACTGGAAATAACAGTATGTGCCCATGAACCATCAAATCCACTGTAATGCAGTATGTCCAAATGTATTTGATGTAGAATCTTTTTACTCAAACACTGAACAATATCTTAGCTATCTAAGAAAAAAACCCTTTCCAATTCTCAAACCAACGTTGAACTGTGATTTTTCTTTTTGCTCAGGACTCTGGGGTGATGAAAACTGTACTGTTTCTCTTCCCTGCATTTGTAAACGTAAAATTCCAAAGAAGATAGAGAAAGAGATTCCAAAAGACCCGAACCAACAAGGAGTGTGTCCCAAAGGCTGGTTACATTTTGGATTCAAAGTAAAAGCTTTTTTTTATGCTGTTTCATTGTTCAAAATGCATCCATATGTAGGACAGAAATTGTACTTAAGAATTACTTAATATTTGAAGATTTTCTTGATTTTTGAAAACATGGCCCTTAGATTTATAATCACTGACACAGTGACAGCAAGTTTTGTTGCTGTTAAGTAGCTGCCCACACTTTAAGAAGTTATCTTAACAAGGTGTTAAAAATTTTACTTTAGTTTCAGGGAATAAATACTCATATATGCAAAAGCTATGCAATTGTATTTGTCCCTTTGCCATAAAAAGCCTATCTTTTCGGCATAAAGAGCCTCTCTTTTCCACATATTACAATTCCGAGTGTCTTTTATGATCCCAAAAGAGGTCTCTAACCCCTTGATGTACTAAATGGATCCCTAATTGCTGCTGTCCTCTGAAACATGCTGTTTCAAATGGGCTTCATTAAAGATAATTATAAGCCGAAGTCTATTTGCAATTGAGGGTCAAAAGGTAACTATTTTATCTGGCTTCTCTTAAATGCCTAAGTTCCTTAATAGCCATATGCATTGAGGTGACTGAATTTATCCCAGTGCTCACTGCAGTGACTGCAAGGATAAATTTAACCTCAATTATTTGCCTTGAAAAAAATGATTTGAATGCAATCCAGATCACAGCTGAAAACTTGCACTGAGCATGCTGGAGATGTCCATGGCAGGACAGAAACCAATGAAATATTTAATGTTCAGTAACAGCATATGAAATGTTTTAGTGATCACTTAGTGACTGATAAATGACTGGAGGAAAGCAAACAAAGCAAGTTTGTTTGTTTGTTTTGAAACAGTGCTTTTTAATACAAATTCCAAAGGATCCAGAACATCTGAGAAACTGGTACTCTGCACAAGAATTCTGCAGTAACTATGATGGGTCACTTGCTATCCTGGAAGATGAACTGCAGCAAGGTAGAGTGCTGGAAATATTGTTAAATAAATAAAACATCATCTTCATTAGGATACTGTAGTAAAGTTTAATCTTGGATACAGATTTAGGAAAGAAGATTGTTCAGCTCTTACCCATGGTTTCAATGCTTTAAACCCATTAACATTTCTCTTTCTCAGTTTGCCAAAATTTTAAGGTTCACTTAGATATATGACAGATTCATTTTAAGGAATAATTGCAAATTCTTTTGTGTTTACCACACTTCAAAAATACTCCTGAAAATCGAATAGATATTTTTAAAAATTGCAGTTTAAAATATTTACCTTATTATTTAATTTTTATCTTTTAGTAGTACTTAAAATCTTATCTGTAGTATAGCACCAGGCTAGAACTGTCAGAGATATAAATGCCAGGAAATTTGGAAATACTTATGAACCCTATTCATAAAAAACCTGTAGAAAGCTTCTTCAATTGGATTGTATTGTGGTTGGACTGGTATTATTAGCTAATGGACTAGATCCTAACCCAATTGAAATTAATCAATTTAACTGAATTTTTACTTAGATGGTGCTGAAATGCCACTCATTCTTACTTTCTAATTACTATGTAACATCATTTGAAATTAATTTTTTCAATGCTTTAGTTTGTTGCAAGAGACTTCATATATCCCTAAACACTTACTGGTTTATTTTATTTTGTTTCTGTTTCATTTTTTAGCTTTCATAACAATGAATCTATATGGGTGGAAAACTAGTGTTTGGATAGGTTTCCAGAGTGACGATTATGAGAAACAATTGAATGAAAATCCTCAAATGTATTCCAACTGGTCGCCAGTTGAAGTAGTGGATGTGAGTATTTTCAGGGGGGTTGTGACAGTGAGAAGTTGGTTTTATGCATAAAAATCATGACTTCCATAAGACAGGGCCAAAGTTGTTACAGCAGTTTAAGCTCCTCTTAATTTTTGCAGCTTCAAAGAACTGTGGGCAGAGATTTACAGGCACAATTAGAAGTAGCAAACCAGGCATCATCAAGACAGGCATTTACATAATTTGTGGCTCTACCCACATTCTGTTGGAGCTGGTTTTAAGCAGCAGATTTGGGATCATGTAGTTACTATTAGATGCTTGGTCTGAGTGAAGTGTAGGAACAAGATTATGGATTTCCTATTTTAATACATTGTTTTACAACACGTTAGTCCCAATTGGGGTTAGCATTTTAGTTTGTTCACTGAAAGTTTGTGACTTTTTAATTGTGAGGTTATTGTTTCAAATTGTATTTATGGGACTGTTCATTGTTCTACTTAAATGTTTGTTATAGTGACTTTGAGATAATGATTCTCGTAAATTTGATACAATAATTATGCATTGTTTTACACAGCGTATTTTTAAATTAATATAAAATTCTGTGTTAATTGCAGAGAGAGCATTTTAACATTCAAGATCAACTTCCACTGTGTACACTGGTATCAAATAACCCTAATTTTTATTTTACGGGAAAATGGTACTTAGAAAACTGTCAGAAAAATTATGGGTTTGTCTGCCAAAAGAATCAGGGTAAGGTTTTGTCTTGCTTTGTCACTGTTCTCTTTTCTTACTATATGGGATTTCTCTTACTTTGTTTTTATCTAGAAGCAGCTTTTTATAAGTGTCTCTAAAACAAGGAATATAAAAGATTTCTAAGACAGCTTGCTGTTTAGGCAGGCTAGCTCCACACTATTTAATAAATCAGTAGCTGGGATGTAGAAGTAATTGCTAAAAGTAAAAATATTCTGTTATTACGATTTCCTCCTAACTTTGAGAATTCTGTAGTGCATCTTTGAATTAGAAATAGAGATGAAATTTCATATTTTCTCTCATGGCTGCAGAGTAGCCACATGAAATTATGAAAGACTAAACTGAGGGTGATTGTGATGAAGATAGGATTTAGTAACTTAAAATGTTAGATCACAAGAGACTCTAGATAATGTATTTTTCTGAGCAGTGTGGATGCGACTTGACTTCTCTTGCCTAGTACCACACTTCTGTAATTCTGGTACCACGAGGTTCCCTTGCCAGAAGCAGGGAGTGTTTGTGAGGAGCTCGGTTCACGCTGTTTCCCAAGCCCGTGCCGGTGCTGGCTCCGGGCTGGAGCCGTGGGCATCCCCCGAGCCGTGCCCCGGCAGCCACACAGACCAGCAGCACATCGCTGGGGCCAGGGAGGGCTGTAAGGACTCTCCTTGGCAGCTGTCTTTACTGCGGGGGTGGTTTTGTATGGCTCAGCTCTATGTTACATTATCACCCCTAAATTTAACCCTAAAGTAAAGAGACAACAGTCTGCTACTGCTGCCTGTACAGCCAGCTGGGAAGCAGAACGAGTCCAAGCTTTGGGCAATGCTTACCTGGGACTCAAACAAAGCATAACTGGATTTTCCATCATTTATTGGGAAACTGCAGGAAGGGCTGGAATGAACCTGTACACAATGCAGAAAAAATAAATGAATGCACTTTCCTGCTGGTTTGTTTCAGTTACATCCCAAACATTTGTATTTTAACCCCTTCCTGCTGCTTGAGACAGATTGAAAAGGCATGCAAAGGCAGGAAGGAATATCCTTATGGTGGCCGGGATTCTGGCGAGGATTTGGGCTGCAGTGGGTGTTCAGGATTTCCCAGCTGTGTCACTGAAAATCGGGAATAAAACTCTCCAAGACTGTAATTTCGGTATTAGAAAGTTGCATTACTTTATTTCGGCGCCAGGCATGCAGGTAGTATCTCCTCCTATTCCATGCCCTGCAGCCAGCCAACAGACTAGTTGAAATCTGTGAAACTTATACATATTCATTACATTCTCCAAACTCATGCATATATGCTAAACATTCCGGCAAATTCATTTGCATATTTAAATCACTTCTTGGAGCTTATTTACATTGGAGTAGGGGGTCTTCTGAGGGTCTCTGGTGGCCATTCGAGGAACATCTCATTCCTCTAATTACCTTTCTTTGGTCATAGCCCTCCTCCAAAAGTTTCTTTTTTGGAATGAATCCCAGTGGTATGAGCAGCTCAAGATACACCTCGGTATCAGCATTGCTCAGACCCACAGTCTTTAAGATGACCACTTGTACATGTTGGTTAAAGCTAAAGGAATTCACAAGACTTAAACTCTATTTGTTACAATTGGAGGTTTTCTCAGCAGGGAGGTGAATCTGGGTAGCCCATGGGCCTGGCTGTACTGAGCTTGGCACTGCCCCATGCACAGCACAGTGTTCCTGGGTTAAATGGACCATCCTGCCTCCCCAGTGGGACACCCATGGCACTGTCCCAAACCATCAGGCAGTTCAGCTTGCTAGTTCAGCAGAAAACTTCCTTTTTTTTTTTTTTTTTTTTTT